>JARQOC010000005.1:196410670-196843170 GCA_033576535.1 Allobates femoralis | reverse complement strand
GATAAGAATATTGAGTTTTGAAAAAAACTTAAGTTTTTACATTTTTTTCCTCATATATAAACTGCTTATTAGCAAGTGTACATTTTTGGTAGTAACTGAGTGCTGCAGTGAATTTTTTCTGGTTGTTTGTTCCAGCATCGCAGCTTGCACCAGTTCACGCTACCGTATATACTCGTGTATAAGCCGACCCGTGTATAAGCCGACCCCCTACTTTTGCCCCCAAGATCTGGGAAAACCTATTGACTCGTGTATAAGCCGAGGGTGGACCCCAGCACAGGTATACAGCCCCCAGCAGTGTGGTATACAGGTGCCCCCAGTGGTATACAGGCCTCCCCAGTGGTAGTATACAGCCCACAGCAGTGTGGTATACAGCAGCCTCCCCAGTGGTACATACAGGCCCCAGCAGTGTTACAGCAGCCTTCCCAGGAGTATATACAGCACCAGCTCCAGGGGTATATACAGCACCAGCCCCAGGGGTATATACAGCACCAGCCCCAGGGGTATATAACAGCACCAGCCCCAGGGGTATATACAGCACCAGCCCCAGGGGTATATACAGCCCCAGCCCCAGGGGTATATACAGCACCAGCCCCAGAGGTATACAGGTCCCCCATCAAGATCCAGGGCCCCCCCCTTCTTGCTCGGCAAACCTGTAAAGTAAAATCATTATACTTATCACTGTCCTGTCGCCGCTGTCGCGCCGCTGCCGACATCACACTCCTCCGTCTTCATTCAGCGTCTTCTGGCTTCCTGTGGTCGGCGCAGACAATGACGTCATTGCCTGCGACCACAGGAAGCTGGAAGAAGACGGATGAAGCCGGGGATCGTGATTTCGGCAGCGGCGGGACTGTGGCGACAGGACAGTGATAAGTATAATGATTTTACTTTACAGGTTTGCCGAGCAAGGGGGGGGGCCCTGGATCTTGATGGGGGGGGGGCCTGTATACTGATGGGGGTGGCGGGCGGTATACTCACGTATAAGCTGAGGGGGGACTTTTCAGCCCAAATTTTGGGCTGAAAAACTCGGCTTATACGCGAGTATATACGGCATATCTTGAGTGCTGTGCAGTTTTATCTATCTATCTATCTATCTATCTATCTATCTATCTATCTATCTAGAAACAAATATAGCAGCATTGCCCAGTGGGTGCAAATCAGCTCAGCTGTCTTCCCAGCACGTGTATATACTTGAAAAAATGCTGCAGCACTCCGTCATTAGATGTATCTTTATGTCTTTATTTCGGCCACAGGTACCATAGGGCAAAGTATCGGGCACATGCGCCCTTCATCCATCCATCTATCTATCTATCTATCTATCTATCTATCTATCTATCTATCTATCTATCTATCTATTATTATCCAAAAACAGGCAGCACTCCAATGGTGAATGAAAAAGACAGGTTTAAAGTAGCCCCTTGTGGCACGATGTTTCAACCCTAACAGGGTCTTTCTCAAGCATAGTGTTCAGCTCAAAAAGTGCCGTTTATATGCTGTGTTTACAAAATTGATCATTAAAATGACAATGTTTGGAATTCACAGAACACTAATTAAACTTGTAAGCACTGAGTGTACAGTATATAAATGAGAGCGTCACTATATGTACTTGCACTTTATGATAAGAATATGAGGGTATATGATGGATTACTTGTAATGGCATTTTTCTGTAAATTCCAAACATTGTTATTTTAATGATCAATTTTGTAAACACAGCATATAAACTGCACTTTTGAGATGAAAACTTTGCTTGAGAAAGACCCTGTTAGGGTTGAAACATCGTGCCACAAGGGGCTACATTAAACCTGTCCTTTTCATTCACCATTGGAGTGCTGCCTGTTTTTGGATAATATATTGTCATGCAGGTGAACACTACATTTTCAAGAAATATTGCACCTGACTTTATTTGAGAAATTTGTGCTGATTCCTCTTTCTGCTATTTATATATATGTTCACTGGATTCTCTGCACTATATTTTGCACTGGTTTTTTTTGGTAATTTATGTGATTATTACCTTGGACCATAGATATGGATCCTGAAGAGCCTGTGGTCTTTTCATATGGTATGGAGGATGAAGAGAGGATTGTGGGAGCTAGGTGGTGAGGCCACCTTTCTTGGTAATCCCTCTGTTTCCAAAGTTAAGAGGAAACATGAGAATGAACTGAAAAGAATTGTTACAACAGAATTACATCTAGTAACAATGGGAGAATATTACAAAGCTAAAGTCATCCCAAGGGGATTACGTTCAAATGTTCGTCCCAACCTGATGTTGAACTCACCTGAATTTTGTGCGAAATTTTGTAAGATCTCAAACAAGTACGCATTTGATACTATCCTCTTGAACATAGAGTATTTACAATTTGAGTTGGCAAAAATGAAGGAATGTGTGATGGAGTCGGAGATGAAACTTAAGAGCACCTTATCAGAGACTGATTGGAAGAATTTTTCTGAGAATGTGTCTTCTCATGTATCCAAATTACGAGGATAGTTAGAGGAAACAAAGGGGAAAAAGTGGATTTGTGATTTATAAGATTATGAACAAGGCAATATGTTTAACTGGCAGCGGGATAGTAGCAATAATTGGAGAAAGAAAGGTCATAAGTGTATGGTTGGGGAACCTATTGGCATTAATAATGTTGTAAAAGATGTTGATAAAAATGTGATTTCTTCCACTAGGGACAAACCCGGTAAAACCAAAGAAGACAGGACAAGGAGAGGGGGCAGGTGACAACATCAACGCCAGACAAGAGAAAGAAAAGAAAAACAAGCCACAAACCTATCAGAGTCAGACGAGAAACAAGGAGATGAGTTAACAGTGAATATTTAACATAAGGTACTAACAGATCCTGAAAAGAGTATTCTCAATATTCTCAATAAGGGGTTAAACTTGAGTCCAGCTACACATGTAGATTGGTTTGAATTAATGGTAGACCTTAATTGCTTTTTTAGACGTATTAAATCACGTGAGTGGTTCCACAAAAGTGAAGAAAGACATACTGGAGGTCAGAGTGAATTTATGTTTAATGAACTCAATTTGACTAAAACAAGTAATTTTATTCCACCTAGCTGTTCAAGTCACATCACAGCATTTATGGAAGGAATAAATAGGGACATTGAGAAACTTAACAAAAACGCAAAAAGTGAATTTAAAAAAACTAATTTAACCTGTGATGAGGCGAAAGCCTTAGGGGGTCTTGTCCGTAACGACGACATTGTCATAAAGAGTGCAGATAAAGGAGGCGTTGTCGTCATCATTGACAGGGACTCATATATTGAGGAGTTAACGGGACAAGTCTTGGATACAGAGGGCTATGAGAAATTGACGAGAGATTCTAAATTTGCAATCCAACGGGAATTAAAGGGCATTTTAGAGGTGGCGTTGAGTGCAAAATTCAGACTATTGCAAAAGATCAGACTATTTTTTATTTTTTGATTGTGGATTTTCCTACTACCCCTATTATTTACACTCTGCCCAAAATTCATAAATCATTAGAAAATCCTCCAGGATGCCCCATTGTGGCAGGCACAGGTTCTGTGCTGAGCGACATAGGGGTGTTCCTGGATAAGATCTTGAACCCCATAGCCGTAGGATTTGGGTCGCATGTAAAGGATACGACAGATTTGTTGACAAATATATCGAACATACAATTGGAAAATTACTGCTTGTTGGCTTCTTTTGACGTAGTAAGTTTATACACATCAATAGAGCATGAATACGGCATCAAGTATGTAAAGAGGAAGTTGGATGAACTAAATTATTCAGAGGGTGCCAAGATTTTGATTGTCGACCTCCTAAATTTAGTGTTGAGAAAGAATTATTTCCTCTTTGGCAATAACTTCTATGAGCAACAACGCGGTACAGCAATGGGGGCCAATATGGCCACCGCGTATGCAAATATTGCCATGGGGGTCCTTGAGGGGGATGTCATCTCTATTTCCCACCACTGTATCTTTGTGAGGGGGTGGTGGCGTTACATAGACGACATCTTCCTCATTTGGGCCAACACTGAGGAACAACTTAACGTTTTCCTGGGTTTTCTCAATAACATTAATCCTACAATCAAGTTCACCTTTACATATTCAATTACCAAAATCCAGTTTTTGGATGTCATGGTTGAGAGAAAGGGAAACACCCTGACCACCAGTATACATGTAAAGAAAACTGACAGAAATAATTTGTTACTGTATTCCAGTCAACATCCACGGGCCACAATTGAGGCTATCCCTTATGGACAATTTTTAAGGGCTAAAAGAATTGAAAGCGATATGGAACATTTGGAAATTACCCTAGATGAGAAGACCAACAAATTTAAAGATAGGGAATACCCGGGAAGATTATTAACAGAGCAGAGGAAAAAGCTTAGTGGAGTAAAACGAAGTGATTTGTTCACTTTTAGAGAGAAAAAAAAAGGGATGAAAAGAATTCCTTTTCTATCTAAGTTTAGTCAGGAAAGTGGTGCCATTGCTAAAATCATTACGAAACACTGGAAAACTCTCTCCAATGGTCTGTCTGAAATGGATGAATTTTGTAACAAACACGTAACTCTTTCAGTGCATAGTAAAGGGAATCACATATATAAGCCATCCATGTACAAAAGGACCACATGGGGTCTTAGCCCCCGAGTCCCCCCTGTACTTGTGACACCATATGCCTATTCCACTCCGGCTTTTTCAATCATATTCTTATCCCACAAATTGCATGAAACATTATCAGTGTTCCAATTTCAAATATTTTTATTACAGATTTTTACTGTTTTTCTTTCACAACATTTATTATAGTAGTGTAAACCAAACTAAAACTTATATATCCACACCATGTGAACTAATGGTTATGAGCCTGTGCAGTGAAACAAAACTTTAATTAATGAAAAAAAAATCCTGTTCAGGAAAAATCCATGTTAAGAATCTCTTTTCCAAATAGTGACCACCTATAAGTGAAAAAATGGAAAAAATAGAAAAAATTACCAATCAGTTCATCAACCAAAAATACTTTTTTACATTAAGACACTATTATACAAAGCAAGAATATACAGGAAAGTAATTCAAGTTCATTTTACGTCACTCACATTATATAACCAGTTTTAAAAGTCCACATTGAGGCCACTTGGTTTCAATGTGTTCATCCTCATAATTCAATGTAATTCCTTCCTTTTGAAGACTCGAACCTGGTCCCCCCGTTTTCTCATGATCGGGACAGCATCTATGATCCTAAATCGTAGCTGTTTTTCTGTGTGTCCTTTTTCCACAAAGTGCCTTGAGACTGGTAAGTCCATCCTTTTTTTCCTTATGGTATGTCGGTGTAGGTTTATCTTAGTTTTAAAATCACATGCTGTCTCACCGACATACCATAAGGAACTAGGACATTGTAACACATAAATATCAAATTCAGAATCACAAGTCAGATAGTATCTTATTTCAAATTCCTCAACAGTGACTGGATGTAAAAAGTTTGAGCCCTTCAACATCAAACAACAACTGACAGGACAGACAGGGGAAACATCCCCTTCTATCTCGCCCAGTCAACGATGACTGACTCGCTTATTTAAAAGACCCTATGTCTGAGCTCACCAAACTGGATTTAATTGTGCGATTCCATTTAAAAGAAAAAATCAGTGGCTCCTTAAATTATTTCACATGGGGTAATTATTTATACAACATTCCCCAGTGTTTCCTTATCACATTCGCAATGGAACTGCTCTCTTCACAAAAAGTTGTTACCAAAGGAATGTGATCAATAGATTGTGTTTCTTTCTTTTTACGAAGTAAATCACATCTATGTTGACCATCCACTTTCATTTTTTTGAAGATTTAATAGTTTTTTGGGATAACCTCTTTCAGAAATTTTTTTATCACCTTTTCCATGGAGTTATTTTGGGATCCCTCCTCACTTTCAATCCATTTAACTCTCACTAATTGGCTATAGGGAATACCCACCAGTGTTTTTTTAGAGTGATGGCTACTAAACAATAAAAAATCATTTTTATCCGTAGCTTTCGTACACAATTGTGTTGTTACTTTTTCACCCTCAATCCTGACAACATCAAGAAATTGTGTATTCTTATCCGAGTGTACAAGAGTAAATTTAATAGTATCATCAACACTATTCATAAATTCGTAAAAACCCATGAGAACGCTTTCAGTGCCTGTCCATATAAGAAAGATGTCGTCTATGTATCGCCACCACGCTGCTACATAGCTATAGTGGTGGGAAATCTTTCTTCAGGACACTCATCCCAATATTTGTGATTGTGGGCGCCATATTGGCGCCCATCGCAGATCCGCGTAATTGCATATAATAATTGTCTCCAAACAGGAAGTCATTTTTTGTCAAGACCAGTTTTAACAGTTGTATAATAAACCCTCTCACTTCTTCAGAGAACTCAGTTTCTTTTAACAATTTTTTATTCACATTCCTCATCACCCGTTGATGTTTGATAGAGGTGTATACTGAGGTTACGTCAAACAAAGCCAAAATGACTTCACCTGAAATATTTACTTCCATCACTTTCTACAAAAAATCTGTAGTGTCCTTAATAAAGTACTCAGTCCGATTGGCAATGGGATTCAAAATTTTGTCTAAATAGACACCAATATTAGATAAGATAGAATCATACCCAGCGGCTATTCGTTTTTTCCGGAGGATCTATGAGAGACTTATGCAAAATATATATTACTGGTGTGGTAGGATGTTTGATAGTTAAAAAATCATAAAGATCCTGATCAATTGTTTTATTACTCAAAGCTATATCAAGTACTGGCCTGATATCTCTATCTATATCAAACTTTGTATCACTTGCTAACTAGGGATGGGCGAATCTACTCGCTAGGACTCGTTACTCGGCGAGTAGTAAGGGACTCGCAGGACTCGGTACTCTGCGAGTTTCCCAGTGATTACTCACACAGTAAACGAGTCCAATGCAAATCAATATCAGTCCTAGTTTTGTCACAGACTCTGACAAAACTAGGATTGCCTTTGACTTGCATTGGTCTGATTACTGTGCGAGTAATCACTGGGAAACTCGCAAAGTAACTGCTGTTACTTTTCGAGCCGAGTCCAGCTGTCTTCTCTGTGCAGGCTGCCGCAGCTCCAGGGTCCTAGAGCTTGCCTGCTCACAGAAATGATGTAGCAGAGCTGCGATTGTTCTCAGTCTGCTCATTTTCTGTGCATTGACATCTATATCTATGCACAGGGGATGTAGCAGAGAGGACATCGCGTTTTGGATTACGTCGGACGGAAGAGGATTTTTTTTAATTAAAGATGGAGTCCCTAATGGCTTTTTTTTTTATTTCTAATAAAAATTTTTCTCTGTGTTGTGTTTTTTTAACCCTTTATTGGAGATTCTTAGTGGCTGGGTCAAACGTGGCCTGACATTAAGAATCTCGGGCTTAATACCAGCTTGTATAACAAAGCTGGTATTAACCCCTTTATTACCCAGCGTGCCACCGCCACCAGGGCAGCCCGCAGCTGCCCCAAAAGATGGCGCGTTCATTGAAGCGCCATCCTCTGGCGCTGAACCCCGCTCTTCCAGCGGCCCTGGTGGCAGTGGCACGCTGGGTAATAAAGAGGTTAGGGCCAGCTTTGTATTATCAGCTGGCCCTAAGCCCGAAATTTATGGCGGTCACGCCAATATTAGACATGACCACCATGAATTTCTATTAAATTGTTTTAAAAAAAACACAACACAGAGAAAAAATTTTATTAGAAATAAAAAAAAAAAGCCATTAGGGACTCCATCTTTAATTAAAAAAATCCTCTTCCGGCTGTATACCACCACTGCTAGGGACCTGCTGTATACCACACTGCTGGGGCTGTATACCACCACTGCTGGGGACCTGCTGTATACTATGCTGGGGACCTGCTGTGTACCACACTGCTGGGGCTGTATACTATGCTGGGGACCTGCTGTATACCACACTGCTGGGGGCTGTATACCTGTGCTGGGGTCCACCCTCGTCTTATACGCGAGTCAATACGTTTTCCTTGGTTTTGGGGGCAAAAGTAGGGGGGTCGGCTTATACACGGGTGGGCTTATACACGAGTATATACGGTATATGTTTATGGATATTGTTATCACTCACCCATAATGTCACGGTTTGTGTTGTGCCCCGTCGTCCCGGAAGTTGAAGGGCGCATGCGCATGCACCAACCGCTCGTTGTTTATCTCATTTCCCTGGTGATCACTGGACAGCCCGGCGCCCCATTTCGGTGCTCTTGCACATGCGCGGTCAGGCTGCTGTTTCCAGTCTCCATCTTACAGATAAAACATTTAATTTAAAGTGTTTAGTGTTTGTAGGTAAAGTGCTTAGTGCTGTGCAACAATAATTACATTATGTAGAATATTGCTACTTACAGTGCTCAATAGAGTGACCGGATCTCATATGGGGGGGGGGGGTAATGTCGGAATCTTGTTAGTCTGGACCCCACAAAATGATTCCCCTTTCCAGAAATTAAGATAGCCAAAATTTGAGCTCGATCAAACGACGTTAACCCGTTGCCGCTCGTCGCTCAAAGTTTGAAAAAATACAAATTTTTGGCCAAAAAGCTGACATATGGAGCCATAACTCCAGAACGGTACATAATAAAAACACGCTTAATATCTCAAAAGAAAGCTAATGTTGTTCTTCAAAATTTATATTTCATACATAATTGTTATTTTAAGTCAAACTGAGTTACAACAGCTTTTAGCCCCAAGAACGTGACCTGGTACCACTAGGAGCATACTTCGTATATTTTGTTATTAAGTGATAAATTTAGTTTTTTTTTGGTATATTTTTGAGTTTAAAGTAGAAATATAATAAAAAAAACAAGTAATACTGATAAGTCTAATGACATTTTTTATTTTAAAATATAAAAATGACGTATATAATACATACAAAACAGACACAGAAAAGATACAGACGTAGTACCTACATGAGTTGATAATTTTACATAGTTATCTAATATATTCTAGAGCTTTTGTTAAAGTAGTTTTTGAAACGTCAGAATATAATGCTCGGCATTTGCTTACAACTTGCAGGACATATTGCTTTTGTTCTTCATCTTTTGTCAGAAGGTTGTTAAAGTCGGTTATTAATTTAACACCACGCTCAGCCATATCATTAACTACTTTTAATGTTTTGACAATTTTCAATCCTTCTTGGAAGTCATTATTTTGAGGCCAGGTGATTGGATTTTGTCTTAGGAAATCTGTTTTTATCTTAAATCGGTCAAAGAATGTAAACGTTTCTTTGGTAAGTAAATTTACTTACCAAAGAAACGTTTACATTCTTTGGTATTAAATTAATTACCGACTTTAACGATCTTCTGGCAAAAGATGAAGAACAAAAACAATATGTCCTGCAAGTTGTAAGCAAATGCCGAGCATTATATTCTGACGTTTCAATAACTACTTTAACAAAAGCTCTAGAATAGATTAGATAACTATGTAAAATTATCAACTCATGTAGGTACTACGTCTGTATCTTTTCTGTGTCTGTTTTGTATGTATTATATACCTCATTTTTATATTTTAAAATAAAAAATGTCATTAGACTTATCAGTATTACTTGTTTTTTTATTATATTTATACTTTAAACTCAAAAATATACCAAAAAAAAAAAAAAATTATCACTTAATAACAAAATATACGAAGTGGGCTAAAAGCTGTTGTAACTCAGTTTGACTTAAAATAACAATTATATATAAAAATATAAATTTTGAAGAACAACATTAGCTTTCTTTTGAGATATTAAGCGTGTTTTTATTATTTACCGTTCTGGAGTTATGGCTCCATATGTCAGCTTTTTGGCCAAAAATTTGAATTTTTTCAAACTTTGAGCGACGAGCGGCAACGGGTTAACGTCGTTTAATCGAGCTCAAATTTTGGCTATCTCAATATCTGGAAAGGGGAATCGTTTTATGGGGTCCCGACGGACAAAATTCCGACATTGATTTTTTTGGTCACCCTAGTGCTCAATATGCCATATCTAATACCTATAAATAACTAACAACTTATGCTTATTGTGAGGTAGCGCACGCCTAGTGGACCCAGATTACTTTCTTGGCAACAGATTTGGACACTAACAACCTTGTTTTTAAAGTAACATCATTTACAGCAGTTGATTTTCAACATCATAAACTGCACACATCACATATATAACAGAATATTTATCACTATTGCACAAGTATAACAGGAGTACTGTGCACAGCTCACATAAATAACTGGAGCACTAATTACAGCTTCTATGGCTGTTACAGTCGCCTAGCCTTATTTACACTTTCTACAACATACTTAACAGTATTATATCTGATAATATACATAGCAGTATTTACACATCTACTATATAATTGTCAAAGGCGTCTGTCGGTCACAGAAATCGCAAGCCAGACTGAGGACGCTCAATGAGAGCACACTATGCGATTTGGCGCGAGAATTCAAAGTTCAAATTTCGCGCCAATTTGCAGCCGCTGAAACCCGAGGACAGCGGCGCGTAAGTGCCGCTGTTTGCTGTGATACACAGGGAACCCCCACCTCGCCTCTCCCCCCACGCTCCCACCTCGCCTCCCCCCTCGCCTCCCACTGTTCTCACCCGTCTGTACACAGGACGGGCTGTGTGATGTCACATCATCCTGCCCTGTGTACAGACAGGTGAGAACAGCGGGAGACGAGGGGGATACTGCCACCCGCCTCCCACCCCACCCGTATCCATACTGCCCTCCCTCGCCTCCCGCTGTTCTCACCCGTCTTCTCTGTCACTGGCACTGCGGTCATGTGACAGAGCAGGCTGATGTGACATCACACAGCCCGCCCTGTCACATGACAACTACAGAAGACGATTGAGAACAGAGGAGGGCGAGGAGGATCCTGCTCCCCACTTCCATCGTGCCCTCCCCCGCATCCATTGTGCCCCCTCCGCATCCATCCTGCCCCCCTTCCCCCCCTGCTCCATGCTGCCCCCCAGCTCCATCATACCTCCCTGCATCCATCCTGCCCCCCCGGCTCCATCCTGCCCCCCCCGGCTCCATCCTTACCCACCCCCCCGGCTCCATCTTACCCCCCCAGCTCCATCCTGCCCTCCTCGGCTCCATCCTGCCCCCCCTGGCTCCATCCTGTCCCCCTCCCCCGGCTCCATCCTGCCCCGCTCGCTCCATCCTGCCCTGCTTACTCCAACCTGCCCCGCTCGCTCCAACCTGCCCCGCTCGCTCCATCCTGCCTCGCCGGCTCTATCCTGCCCCGCTTTCTCCATCCTGCCCCCCTGGCTTCATCCTGCCCCGCTCGCTTCACCCTGCCCCATTTGCACCATCCTGCCCCGCTCGCACCATCCTGCCCCGTCGGCTCCATTCTGCCCCACCGGCCCCATCCTGCCCCCCCACCACCATCCTGCCCTCCCGCCACCATCCTTCCCCGCTCGCCACCATCCTGCCCCCCCCTCTGCCACCATCTTGCTCCTCTGGCTCCATCCTGCTCCTCCGCCTCCATCCTACTCCGCCGGTTCCATCCTGCCCCGCTCGCTCCATCCTGCCATCCTGCCCCGCTCGCTCCATCCTGCACCGCTCGCTCCATCCTGCCCTGTTCGCACCATCCTGCCCCGCTTGCTCCATCCTGCCCTGCTCGCTCCATTCTGCCCCCCCACCACCATCCTACCCCGCTCACCACCATCCAACCCCCCATCCTGCTCCACCCTGTCACCATCCTGCTCCTCCAGCTCCATCCTGCCTCGCTCGCTCCATCCTGCCCCGCTTGCTACATCATGCCCCTCCTGCCACCATCCTGCCCTGCTAGCTCCATCCTGCCTCGCTCGCCACCATACTGCCCCCCCTGCCACCATCCTGCCCCCCCTCCCCCCGCCACCATCCTGCTCCTCTGGCTCCATCCTGCCCCGCTCACTCCATCCTGCCCCGCTCGCTCCATTCTGCCCCGCTCCCTCCATTCTGCCCAACTCCCTCCATTCTCTGTCCCGCTCCCTCCATCCTTCCCCCTGCCTCCATCCTGCCCCCGCTGTTCTTGCTCCCCCACCTCCATCCTGCCCCCCCTCCACCCCCATCCTGCCCCCCTCCGGCTCCATCCTGCCCCCCCGCCACCTCCATCCTGCCCCCGGCTCCATCCCGACCCCCAGGCTCCATCCTGCCCCCCCGTCACCATCCTGCCCCCCTGATCCATCCTGCCCCCTCGACAGTTAGTGGTCATGTGACCGATCGGCTGATCGGTTTCCCAGGCAACGACGGGTCCTAAAGGCCTGTAGGACCTAGAAGACGGAGGTGGGGCGAGCCGGCGGACAGATGAGTATCCTTACTGAGGATTTTTTTACTTTTACTGTGGAGTAGCGGGGGGCCGTGGGTAGCGGAGTATCACCATATACCATAGTGCTGCTATACATGTACTGTAATGTACTGCCATATACTATAGTGCTGCTATACATGTGCTGTAATGTACTGCCATATACTATAGTGCTGCTATACATGTGCTATAAAATACCACCATATACTATTGTGCACCTGTACATATACTGTAATATACTGCCATATACTATAGTGCTGCTATACATGTGCTGTACTGTACCGCCATATACTATAGGGTTACTTTACATGTACTGTAATGTACCACCATATACCATAGTGCTGCTATACATGTGCTTTAATGTATCGCCATATACCATAGTGCTGCTATACATGTAATGTAATTTACCACCATATACCATAGCGCTGCTATACATGTACTGTAATGTACCGCAATATACCATAGCGCTGCTATACATGTACTATAATGTACCTCCATATACTATAGTGCTGCTATACACGTGCTATAAAATACCACCATATACTATAGTGCACCTGTACATATACTGTAATATGCTGCCATATACTATAGTGCTGCTATACATGTGCTATACTGTACTGCCATATACTATAGTGTTACTTTACATGTACTGTAATGTACCACCATATACCATAGTGCTGCTATACATGTGCTGTAATGTATCGCCATATACCATAATGCTGCTATACATGTAATGTAATTTACCACCATATACCATAGCGCTGCTATACATGTACTGTAATGTACCGCCATATACTATAGTGCTGCTATACATTTACTATAATGTATCATCATATACTATAGTGCTGCTATACATGTGTTGTAATGTACCACCATATACCATAGCACTGCTATATATATATATATGTAGTTCACTCATGTTGACTTAAAAAGTTCTGTCAGTCACAGTATGTCAACTAAATACATATACTAGAATACCCGATGCGTTTAGAATCGGGCCACCATTTAGTATACACATATACATCAACGGAACATTTATGACCTTACAGTCTGGTCCCAATGGCAACCTAGCCTTTGAGACTATCCCAGTCTCAGTCCATGGTATGTGCCCCCACATGATATGGAACACCTGAGACATTCCCAGTCTCTCTCCATGGCACATACTCATACAGTCCATCATAACATATACATGGACTCCAGCCCATATACACATACAGTACATGGACTAGAGCCCATCACAGGGCGCTTCACATACAGCTTATAGAGACCCTCTCAGTCGCTCACTGCTACAGAGACAATTGCCGTCTCTCTTGGCAACAGACTTTGACACTAACAACTGTGTTTTTAAAGTAAAATTATGTACAGCAGTTTATTTTCAACATCATAAACTGCACACATCACATATATAACAGAACATTTATCCACATGTATAATAGGAGCACCGATCACAGCTCACATAGAAAACAGGAGCATTAATTACAGCTCCTATGGTGGTTATGGCTGCCCAGCCTTAATTTTACAACATACATAACAGTATTACATCTAATAACATACATAGCAGTATTTACACATATACATCGACAGACCCTTTATGACCTTACAGTCTGGCCCCAATGGTGGTTACAGCCGCCTAGCCTTTGAAACAATCCCAGTCTCAGTCCATGGCACGTGTCCCCACATGATATGGAACACCTGACACATTCCCAGTCTCTCTCCCTGGCACATTCTCATACAGTCCATCATAACATATACATGGACTCCAGCCAGTATACACATACATGGACTACAGCCTGTCACAGGGTGTTTCACATATAGCTTACAGAGACTCTCCCAGTCTCTCACAGCTACAGAAACAATTGCAGTCTCTCACATGCTACACAGCATACAGTCTATCATAACACATATATAGACTCCAGCCTGTTACAAGGCACTTACACATATACATACAGTCCATCATAACACATACATGGACTCCAGCCCTTCCAGGTCCAGACTGGGTTTAAGCTACCTGAGCCACAGGGCAATCATGGAGTCCCCAAGGTCTCCTCATGTGCTATTCAGGTTGCCAACCACCTCCAAGCCTCCATACCAGGGAGGACTCCAGGACCGTAGCTGCACCAGCATGTCCAGAGCGAGCACCCTCCAGGTTCTGCCAGGATTCCAAAATGTCAGGAGCTCCACAAACCTCTGGGTCTGACCACAGGCTGACACTCAAGTCAGAGGTAAAAAATAAAAACAGGTTGCGCCAAACTGCTTAATATTGCTCAATATCGGTTAATATGTCCAAGTGCTCACCTGGTGGAGTTGTGCCTCGGTCGCACAACTGACTGACGGGCAGGGAAACAAATTTAGCGGGATCGCTGGGTCGGACGAGTCTGGCATGAGATGATGAAGTACGATCCTAGTTGCTGCGGGTAGGAGCGTGAAGCGCTGGCTGGCGTGCGATGAGAGGGCTAGAAAGGTCTTTAAGCCGGGCGATTCCGATGCTCGGGCTGTGCTGTGCTTCCCAGTCGTGCGAGTCGGCAAGTGAAAGGACACGAGGATAAGAGTGGTGTGTTGTTGCGAGCAGGGTCCGGGAGCCGAGCTGCTCAGATCCGCGGTTCCCCGAGGGGAAGGCGTGGGGCGTGTACAATGGAGTAAAATGAGTGTTAGCGCTCGGATTACAACCAGGACACTGCTCACGGTATATTTACCTCTAGGTTTTATTGAATACGTGTAGAATTCCAATTCTCCACAACGCGTTTCTGCGCTTAGTGCGCCTTTCTTGAGAAAGGCGCACTAAGCGCAGAAACGCGTTGTGGAGAATTGGAATTCTACACTTATTCAATAAAACCTAGAGGTAAATATACCGTGAGCAGTGTCCTGGTTGTAATCCGAGCGCTAACACTCATTTTACTCCACTCAAGTCAGAGGGACATGTGTCTCCCACATGGAGAGACAGGCCATCCTCAGTGTCCCAAAGGGATAGTATTCCTCTGACTCACATCCTCACATCTCAGAGGATCTTTTCTCCCCTGAACCACAGCACTAGACAGCTAATATTCTGACTGACACACCCACACCTGGGACGCTGTGAGCCAATCAACCACACACTCAGACCTAGGTGCAGTTAAGCCAGTGTGCAGCATTCAGGACTAGTAAAGCAATCAACCATTCACACAGGTCCAAATGCCATTATCCCTGTGTGCATGGCTCAAGGCCCATATGATGTATACCGGCCATGGGCTATCATAAAAAAAGTTTTAATAAAGTGCCTCACAGTTGTAGTGGTAGTAGTTTATACTAGCATATTTATGCATTTTTCTGGCATATCATTGTGACGCATTATGATCAGTGCACATGTACGCTGCTTATCACACCCTATGGGCCATAAGGGATCTGAAAACAAAGGTTTTGTTTCCATTCAATATCTATTCCCAGACTATTCCCATCTCTGGGATAAAAACCATGCCCCTGTCTGTACAGCAACTATGGGTTTTGCATTCCCATGTCCCTCCCAGCCCAAAGGTGCGGGGGCATATATTGGGTATTAAAAACTTCTTACAAGTTTCCTCATGACCCCAAGGTAATCTGCAGCTATCGTTGCTCTGTTCTCTTACGTCAACTTATTTTGCCAGTTTTTTCTATATGCATTTACCAAATAAACAAAATAAAAAACAGCTAAATCGTTCCTGTGCAACATATATTTTATTATTTTTTTTTATTATTCATTAACTTTAACTATTAATTAATTTTATAGTTGTAATAACTCATGCATTTGCCACATTGCTTTGAAATAATATGTGAAATATTGTAACGCAAACCCATAAAAGTCTTTTTATAGGCCCCTTTTGAAAAAAGCACCGGCATTTTAATAACTAACACATATTTGTTAACAAATAATTAAAAAAATAAAATATATATTGCACAGGAACGATTTAACTGTTTTTCATTGTGTTTATTGGGTAAATGCATATAGAAAAAACTGGCAAAATAAATTTACGTAAGAGAACAGAGCAACGATAGCTGCAGATTACCTTGGGGTCATGGGAAAACTCGTAAGACGTTTTTCATACCCAATATATCCCCCCAAGTTTGAGACAGGAGAGATAAAGGGATGCAAAACCTATAGTCATTGCACAGACAAGAGTATGTTTTTTATCCGAGAGATGGGAATAGCCTGGGAAGAAGTATTGAAGGAATACAAGATCCTTCGTTTTGAATCCCTTTATGGCCTATAGGGTGTGATAAGCAGCACATACTGTATGTGCACTGTTCATAACGTTTCATATTGATATGCCAGAAGAATGCATACCGTATATACTCGCGTATAAGCCGAGTTTTTCAGCCCAAAAATTGGGCTGAAAAGTTACCCCCTCGGCTTATACGCGAGTCACTGTATACTGTATACAATGTATACAGTATACAGTGCCCCGATCTATATACAGCCCCCCGCCGCAATCCTGTAAAGGAAGAGATTAGTATGCTTATCCCTCCGCTGTCCCGCTGCCGCTGTCCCGCCGCCGCTCCTCCATCTTCATCCAGCGTCTTCCGTCTTCTTCCGGGTTCCTCAGATGGTCGCAGGCAATGACGTCATTGCCGGCGCGACAAAGGAGGAAGCTGAAAGAAGACGGAAGACGCTGGATGAAGATGGAAGAGCGGCGGCGGGACAGCGGCAGCGGGACAGCGGAGGGATAAGTATACTAATCTCTTCCTTTACAGGATTGCGGCAGGGGGGGGCCTGTATATAGATGGGTGGGGCTGCATATACCTCCTGGGGCTGCATATACCTCCTGGGGCTGCATATACCTCCTGGGGCTGCATATGGGGCTGTATATACCTCTGGGGCTGCATATGGGGCTGCATATACCTCCTGGGGCTGCATATGGGGCTGTATATACTTCTGGGGCTGCATATACCTCCTGGGGCTGCATATGGGGCTGTATATACCTCTGGGGCTACATATGGGGCTGCATATACCTCTGGGGCTGCATATACCTCTGGGGCTGCATATACCTCTGGGGCTGTATATACCTCTGGGGCTGCATATGGGGCTGCATATACCTCTGGGGCTGTATATACCTCTGGGGCTGTATATACCTCTGGGGCTGCATATACCTCTGGGGCTGCATATGGGGCTGCATATACCTCTGGGCTGTATATACCTCTGGGGCTGCATATACCTCTGGGGCTGCTGTATACTACCACTGGGGCTGCTGCTGTATATACCACTGGGGCTGCTGCTGTATACTACCACTGGGGAGGCTGCTGTATACCTCACTGCTGGGGGTTGTATACCTGTGCTGGAGTCCACCCTCGGCTTATACGCGAGTCAATAGGTTTTCCCAGTTTTTGGGGGCAAAAGTAGGGGGTCGGCTTATACACGGGTCGGCTTATACACGAGTATATACAGTAAATATCCCAGTATAAACTACTACCATTACAACTTTGAGGCACTTTATTAATTAAATTAATTATAATACATACACATACATTGTTAGTCATATATGGGTATTATATATGGCATATTGAACACTATATATAGTATATATATATACTATGTATTGTAATTATTGTTACACAACATTAGAGCACTTTACCTACAAACACTAGACACTTTAAATCAAATGTTTTATCTGTATATAACATAGAATATCAGTAGAAAGCTAGACTGCTGATAGCATTAATAAGCACTAAGAGCTTAAGAGGCCAGATCTCATCTCTGGCTCCATCCCGTCTCTGGCTGCATATCATTCACAGCTGCATCTCATCCACAGCTGCATCTCATCCCCGGCTGCATCTCTTTCCCGGCTGCATCTCATCCCTGGCTGCATATCATCCCTAGTATTACATCTACAACTGCACCCAGGCTGCACTGCATCACTCTGCTTCACCTCATCCCTATATGCTTAGCATTTATCTGTACTTTGTATGCCTCCATTTGCAACTGAACCATAGCTGCATCACACCCCCGCCCCTGCAACACCCACGGCAAAGGTGTTGGCCTACTCCTGTCCCATAGCTGCTCCTTCACCCCAATACACACCACCCCCTCTGCCTCCTTCCCCTCCTTCTAGGCGCACTCCATGCATATCTTGTGGACTTCGGATTTGGTGGACAATGTTGGATTGTTTAGGGTGCGGCTAAGGCCAACTGCAAAGGGATTCCGATGTTACGGTTTGTCTCAATGTTGGTGAAGTATCCTCCCCTTTCCTCTACCTTTTCTCCCTCCGCTCCCTAGGGCAAAGATTTAGGGTAAGATTTTGAATGACTCCAAGAGGAGGGAATGTCATGACAATAAATAGTTAATAATTTATATAAGTTTATTGAAGCCATTCAGAAATCTTCCAACAGCATGTTTATATGAATCCTTGCACTTTCCTCTAGTTAGCTCTTCTTCTCCTTCTTCCTCCCCTCCCCCAGAATTACTCTGTCTGAGATTCTATATAATGTTTTGATGTTCCCGTACCGAATGTACTAATCAAGGCTAAACTGAATGGCTAACTAACACACAAAAAATGAAATCTCCACCTTCAAAAAGCTTGTTGGCAGAGGGATGCATGATGTGCTGTAAAATTTCCTGGTAGAAAGCAGCGCTAACTTTGGTCTTGATAAAACAAAGAGAGCCTACAACAGCAGATGAAATGGCTCCCCAAACCATCCCTGACTGTGGAAACTTTACACTAGACCTCCAGCAGCTTGGATTGTGTCCCTCTCCTCTCTTCCTCCAGATTCTGGGACCTTGATTTCCAAATGAAATTCAAAATTTACTTTAATATGAAAACAACACCTTGGACCACTGAGCAACAGTCAAGTTCTTTTTCTTCTTGGCCCAGGTAAGACGCTTCTTGCATTGTATATTGGTCATGAGTGGCTTGACATAAGGAATGCGACAGTTGTCGCTCATGTCCTAGATACATCTGTGTGTGGTGGCTCTTGAAGCACTGACTCCAGCAGCAGTCCACTCCTTGCAAATCTCTCCCAAATGTTTGATTGGCCTTTTCTTAACTATCCTTTCAAGGCTGCGTTTATCCCGGTTGCTTGTGCACCTTTTTCTACCACACATTTTTTTTCCACTCAACTTTCCATTATTTTTGCTTGGATACAGCACTCTGGGAACAGCCAGTGTCTTTAGCAATGAACTTTTGTGGCTTACCATTCTTGCCAATGACTGCCTTCAGGACATCTGTCAAGTCAGCAGTCTTCCCCATGATTGTGTGGCTAAAGGACCATTTTAAGCGCCTCTGCAGGTGTTTTGTGTTAATTATTATAATTTTCTGAGATAATGACTTTTGGGTTTTCATTGGCTGTAAGGCATAATCATCAACATTAAAAGAAATATACATTTGATAAAGATCACACTGTTTGTAATGACTTTATATAACATACGTGTTTCACTTTATGTATTGAGTTATTGAAATACATTAGCTTTTAGATGATATTCTAATTTATAGATATGCACTTCCTATCTATCTGTCTGTCAGTTTATTTATCTATCTGTCTATCCATCATCTATCCATATACCCACGTAACTACCTGCCTTTAGTTTACTTTCTTATGCTGTAAGATGGTAGAAAGGACTTTTTTGCAGCATATTTTCTTTCAGTATAAATTTTGCAAAGAGGAAATGTCAGAATGAACTAGAATAAGGCACATGTTTTATAGTACATAAAGCAAATAATTGTAACTTTACAACCATGGGAAAATAAAATGGAATCTGCAACTATAAATTAAATGTCAAAGAAAAAAAACAATTAAAAGCTTTCTGCTTCCTAAACTTGAGGACCCACCTGAAGGAACAATTACTGTATCAAAATACTTAAAAAAAATGGAAACAGTGAACATTAAATCAGTATCTTGCTTTAACCCAAATTTAAATATGATGGCAAAAATAAATTCCCACATGTTTTGCTTCAAGACTGCAGAAACCTGACATTTTTCTTATTAACACCTAATAAAAATTGTGCAGTTTCCACTGTGTTAGAAGGTTTTCAAATAGAACAAAACACATACCAGAAAGATTTGTTGTTTTTTTTAAGAAAACTTTTTTGCCTAAAACAAATAGCAGGTGTTAAAAGAGAATACTATCTTATCTATCTTATATCCTGAGATAATATTCTTGACAGCTAATTGGAGCTTTTTGCTACATTTTAACTTTTTTATGATACAAGAAGGAAAGTATTTCTGCAGAATTACCTTGACCTAAAAGGCTATATTGTCATTAAATTCCTGCTCCAGTGTTTTTGTTTTCCTTTGCGGAAGTAGTGTTTTAAATCTGAGTCCCCTGACCCTTGTCTTATATTCACCTTCCTGTAGCTTCATGAATTTTCAGCACTGCTCCGGTCGGGCTCTGGTGACTTATGCCTTGCCGGCAGCTTTAGTGTTTCATGGAGTGCATCAGAGGTCACAACTCAATAAATCTCTGTGACAGCCTAGTTCTTGCCTTTTGTGGCTCTCTTATAGGTTGATAAGTGGCTTGTGACATAACTTCTGACTTCCATCCAGTCAGAAGTTAAAGTCACAAGATGGCGTCAATGGACCTTAGCAGCATCATTAAAAGCTAAAGCCCCTGGAAGGTGAGTATATGGCAGGGAGTAGGGGGCTTATATTTTAAGTGCGACTCAAGCACTGAAAAAAAATTCTAGAGTGGTGTTTTAATATCTAGCCTAAATAACTGTCAAGTATACTATCTGTGAAATGGTGAAATGGTATATATTTAGTTTACTTTTTGTCAGGATCTGACTGTTTTTTTAAAATTTTGTATACACTGTCACAGCTCCTGTATCCTCTTTGAAGACCTGATTGGTCGAACCGGCAAGTACAGAGCTACTTTTCTATGATCATAATAAATTTATGATAGTTTGAGTTGACGTCTCCTACTCATCATTGTATACCTATATAAGTGTGCCAGGTTTATTATATATTTGGATTCTGGTTTCTCTGTGCACCTTATGCACAAAGGGGTTAGAGCCAGACCTTACAAAAATTTTTATCCAGAACAACCACAAACCTGACCACCCAAAATTTTGAAAAGTGGCAGGAATATTAGTCAGGCCAAAAGGCATGACAAGATTCTCATAATTCCCTTAAGGAGTATTAACGGCCATTTTCCACTTATCCCAGTTCTTGATTCTATTCAGATTATAAAGTCCCCTGAGATCCAACTTGGAAAACAATTTAGTTCCAATAATCTGATTAATAAATCAGGACTGAGTGGGAGAAGAGCATTAGATGGTAATCTGATTCAACGCACAAAAATCAGAGGAGTAATGCCTGCCCTCTCATTTTTCATAACAATGAAGAATCCTGCCACCATGGTAGAAGAAATGTTTCTAATGTGTCCCTTAGCAAGACTTTTAAAAATGAAATCTTTTAGTTTTCCTCCTTCAAGCAAATTACCAATCATATGCACAGTGAGGAGGCAGTTCTTGAAACCTCTTTTCTAACAAAAGATTATCACAATTGGACACAAAAGAGTGTATGGTTTTTGGAGAGACAGTAGAGATAATAGTATTCAGGTAATTGTTCGTATAGATATCACTCTATCTAACTATTAGTCTAGACTGCCAGTAAATAACAGGATTCTGTATAACCAACGAGAGAAGGCCCAATACAATAAGGGTGTGAAGACCTTCGAAAACATAGCAAGAAAGGAACTCCTTATGAAGATTTTATTAACTTGAATTGGGTGGTTTTGCTCACTGTAAGCAGATTAACGAGATAATCATACGCAGTGTGGATGCAATTTCTGATACCCCTTTTCCAAGAAAATATTCTCAAGATAGGACAGAAAAGAGGATAAGGTTTTTGGCAAGACAGTAGAGATAATAGTATTCAGGCAATTGTTCCTACAGAATTCATTCCATCTAACGATTTGTCTAGATTGCCAGTCAATAACAGGATTGTGCATAACCATCCAGGGAAGGCTCAATTTAATAGGGGTGTAAAGACCTTCCAAGACAAGACAGCAAGATATGCATGTAAGCCCGATATACATGAGAACACATTAGTTATCGGGTTTACATGCAATGGCCAATGCATCAACTAAGATTCTCATTTTTCATGTTGTTTCCTCAAGCAGTTTCTGCAATGTCAATTTTCCTCTTCAAAATTTGCATTAGTTTCCTATATGTTAGTTAAACATTCCTTTAGTCATTATGTCATATATTATGTTTAGTGTTCAGCGGATCACTTTTTAATACATATAGTCTTTTTCTAGCTAGCACCTGAACATATAGGTGTGCCAGTCATCTTTAAATTATTAGATTACAGTT
Organism: Allobates femoralis; assembly: GCA_033576535.1. NCBI lineage: Eukaryota > Metazoa > Chordata > Amphibia > Anura > Aromobatidae > Allobates > Allobates femoralis. The sequence goes on along the minus strand of JARQOC010000005.1, from coordinate 196,820,666 downwards.
TTTGACTGAGGACCCTTCCCCCAATAGCCTAGTCAAGACTAAACATGTTTTCTCCACCACCTTGTTGTAGTCAAGCTTCCTACCACACCCATACACGTAGGTTTTAATTGCACTCAGAAGCTTATACCCTTATAAGCATTTGCACCACAGGCAAAGGCATAAGGTAAGGGAGATAGGGACCCGATATACACGAGAACACCTTGGTGCAGGTTATCGGGCTTACATGCAATGGCCAATGCATTAACTAAGATTCTCATTTTTCATGTTGTTTCCTGAAGCAGTTTCTGCAATGTCAATTTTCCTCTTCAAAATTTGCATTAGTTTCTTATATGTTAGTCAAACATTCCATTAGTCATTATGTCATATATTATGTTTAATTCTTAGATTAAATGGTCACAAGGAGTTCAGACCCCTTTCCCCCACCTATTCACACCTAAATGCATTTGAATGTGTATATAGTGTGAAGGGTTGGTCTGCTCAGACTTTATTCTGATCAGTGCACTCAATTAAGTGCATGATTTAATGTGTGCTATAATGAATTAGATGGAAGGTGACCATAAGGCACCTGAAGATAACTGTATACTTATGCACTGTAAACAATATTTATATTTCATCCCAATTTCACCCCTATACTACTTCATTATTTACTAACTCTCCTAATCTCTCCACCTAGTAATGAATTGGTCATCTCTCCCTCCATCCTCCCCAAGCATCTCACCTCTTTCTCAGTACTTTTCCTCCATATACAATCCTTTGTATCCAGAAACACACAGCTTCCTCATGCTCTCTCTCCTGTTCCTCCCTCTAACACTCTCCCAGCTTCTCCTCATTGTTGATGACATATTCCCAAATCCTGGTCCTCCTCATCATATTCTCATAGTAATTTCAAGCCTCCATCCATAATACATCGCAAAGCTTTACAACCCAAAGAACCATACCCATTCATCCAGCCCCTGCTCCCCCAGTTACTCTACTAGGAGCCTTGTGGAATGCTTGCTCTGTCTGCAACAAACTTTCATACATCCTTGATCTCTTCATCACTAACAAATTCTCCTTTGTTGTCATCACCAAAACCTGGCTCACCCTCTCTGACATAGCCTCTTCAGCTGCACTTTCTTATGATGGCTTCCATCTTTCTCACATCCATTGCCCTAGCAACAAGCATGGTGGAGAAGTTTACTTGCTCCTGTCTGATAACTGCTCCTATACCCATGTTCCACTGCCACCCTCCTTTACTCTCCTCTCTTTTGAGGTGTATGCCTTTTGTCCACATCTACTCCCCCTCTAACCTTCAGATGGATGTCATTTACTGCCACATCCCCACAGGGCGAGCCACCACTTTTTTAATCTCTTCATTACCTGGCTATTTCCTTTCCTTTCTTCTGACATCCTCATTATCATCATAGGCGACTTTAACATTACCACTGAAACGTGCCACCGAGCTGCCTCCTATCTTTTATCACTAACTTCCTCCTTTGGCCTCAATGGTCCTCCTCAATCATTCACAAAGATGGCCACATGCTGGTCCTTATCTTCACTCACCACTGTACCCCCATCTAACCTCTCAAGCTCACCTCTTTCCCAGTCTGACCGCAACCTACTTACATTTTCTTTCCTCTCAGCTCCAAGTGCACAACCCCCACTCCACAAACTTACACCTCCTCGCAGAAATCTTAAACGCCTAAGTCCATTCTCCCTCTAAAGGTACCTTTACACGTGGCAGGTTTTCTAGGAATTCCATTTGTACACAGCAACAAGATAGAACAATGTGTCCATGATTTCACTGCAACCAGTAAGTTGCCAGTGAAATTCCTAGAAAAGTTGCCGTGTGAAAAGGTACCCTTATAGACTTCTTTATGTAATACAGATGCTGCTGCCACTTTATACAACACTACAATAACTATAGCTCTCGATTCGGCTGCCCCTCTCACGCACAGCAAAACACAATCAAAAGGCAGCCCTGCCACACTAGCCTGGCTAAAAAACTGAGACGGGCTTCCAGGGTCGATGAGCGTAGGTTGAAGAGATCCCATTTCATTGAGTACTTCATGGCATACAAGCAGTCCCTCGCAAACTTCAAGTTCACACTCACTGCCACAAAACAAACCTACTTACATCTCTCATATTCTCTCTGTCTCACAACCTTAAACAGCTACTCAACACTTTCAATTCTCTCCTCTGTCCCCCATCACCTCTTCCCTCCCCTCTCATCTCAGCTGAAGACTTTAACTCTCTCTTCAAGCAGAAGATTGATAACATCAGAAAAGCTTTGGACCACAGTCCCCACAGTCCCTCATCATAATTAAACAGCCAACTTTTTCAGAAACCGGCTTCTCCCCCATGACTGAAGATCAACTCTCCTCTCTTCTATCAACATCACATCTCATCACCTGCATGCTTGACTCACTCCCATCCCACCTTATCCATAATCTCCTAACAGTCTTCATCCCAGCCCTAACCCATCTCTTCAATCTATCAATAACAATTGTTGTTTTATCCTCATCCTTTAAACATGCCTCGATCATACCCATCCTCAAAAAGCTCTTCCTTGACCCATTCTACATGACTACCTATCACCCCATATCACTTATCCCTTATGCCTCAAAACTACTGGAACAGCATGTACATCTTGAATTATTCTCCCACTTCTCCTCTTGATCCATCTTTGACCGGTTACACTCTGGCTTCTGACTGCATCACTGAACTGAAACTGCCCTAACTAACATCACCAATAACCTACTAGTGGTCAAGATCAAGTGACACTACTCTGTCCTCCTTCTCCTGAACCTGTTGCCTTTGACACAGTAGACCACTCCCTCTTGCTGCAGATTCTCTCATATCTTGATATTCCAGACTTGACCCGTCCTCAGCAGAATAATAAGGGGTTTAAAGTTGTGGATGGGGATGCAGGATCATCCACTCTAAAATAATAATGCCCAATCCTTAGGTACAACAGATAAACTCAATTTTACAGCAGCTTTTGATGATAATGTTGATTATTACAGCTCTCCACAGTTATTAGTTACGCAGAGTCACAGCCTCTGATGATGTGAGGAACTCAGCTCTCTTTCTTGCAGTGTATCGCAGCTCTCCTCAGTCCTGCTTATTTTGGCTCTAAACAATACTCTTAAAAATATCCTCTCCACCTGGACCATCACTTCCACGGTGCCTAAGGCGTACAGGAAATTAATTAAGCTTTCTTCCCACTGCTGGCAACTCAAGATCTCATCAAAGCAGCTCTCCACACACACCATCCATCCCTAACTGTCTTTGTGTAGCAGTTGGGCACAACTGGGACAATGCAGGACACTAAGTCGCATATGGCTGCATAGATTCTGCAGTGTCCCAACAGTGACCACAACAAAGGTCAGGGTCACACTCACCGTTTTAGCAGATATCAGAGATATCCGCTAAAAAAGTAGACATTTTCTGCTGAAGCTGATACCATTAACGGTATGCATTCCAGCAGGACGCAGTACCATAGCACCTCATGAATTACCTGCACAGCAGCCGCACACAGAGCGTCTTGGGCGACCGCTTTTCAGGAGTGCACAGGAAACGCTGCATGCCCAAGACGCTCTGTGTGCAGCCGCTGTGCAGGTAATTCATGAGGTGCTATGGTACTGCATCCTGCTGGAGTGCATACCGTTAACAGTATCCACTTCAGCAGAAAATGTCTAAGCTTAAGCGGATGTCTCTGACATCCGCTAAAAAGGGTGAGTGTGCCCCTGGCCAAAGGCTCTGACTGGCCTCCTTTCTCTCTAGCACCACTGAATCCAAGGAGTTCACTGTTAATTCCCCTATAGGGCTGCTAACCACCATACTTCACAATAGCCCATTACACTGATCACATCTGCATGTATTAAGATAGCTAAGGAGCTGATGTCCCACACCACCCGAGTTTACAGATATATGCAGATATTTGTGACACCTAAATCTGCAGGGCACCACATTTATCTATCCCTTAACTGTGTGTTCTGAGCGCTACTATTCCTGCAATAATAAAGATTTTTAAATTCATATAAAACCACAGATTGAAGGAAATTTTACTACAATGTGTTCTTCATCTGTATTTATCACCCATGGGGAATATTAGAAAAATAAATAAAAAACTAAATGCTAAAATAGGTGTTTTATCTGTACATTTTTCCAAAAAAGAAGACATAGGAAAAAGTGCTAAAATTGAAAGAAAAAAACAAGAGCAGACTTGCTATTCTTTCCACCCACAAAAAAACTGTTATGTACACTACCATAGTGCCATTAGTAATATAATTGTCCTTCAGAAAATAAACCCTCATATCCCTATGTTCATCGAAAAAAAAAAGGTTATAACTTAAAATAGCATAAAATGCAATGTATTGAAGGCAAATTCTAGTTGTGTCAATAATGTCAATAAACATTAAAAGTCACAAAAATGTTTAATACCCATTCTAGTAATTGTAAAACTTGTCTACATATTAACTGTTGATCATTTATATTATTTTCTCTTTTTTTCTAAAAATGTAAAAACTTCACTCTTTCTTTTCTACATGTTGTCTACATTATCTAACTTGGAATTGTACATTTGGGAATTGCATTTTTGGTGGGTACGATTCAGAAAGCAGATGTTTAATAGTTGCTTCATTTACTACAATTCTATATTGCAGTAATATCATTATTACATTTCTCTTGTAATACTGCCTTAATACTTCCTAGTCTATCTTATTTCAATAATGATGGCTGTAAACACTCCAAATAAAAGAGAATTACACCATCTATTTGGCAGAGCCTCATAAAACTTTTACACAAATGATATTCACCATAAACAGATTATCTTTTATTCAGATTTTTTTTTAATCTTCTAGGTCAGATATACAGTATTTTAATGTAAAGTTTCCTCCTCTAAAGTCCCTAACCCCCTTATCCCTAAATCACATACTTGCACATTAGCATAGTGGTGAATATGTATGGAGGTGGCTCAAGAGTCAAGCTTTCTCAACATACAGTAGATGGCAGTTATGTTGCATAGCTGGCATCTGATTTAAATAGTAGTGGCCGAAGCTGTTTCTGCCGTATACCTTTTAAATGCTTCCATTAATCTCTGGCCACGGTGTTTAAATTGAGCTCCCATTGGCCTGGTGCATGCCACATTATCATGGAATTCGTATAGTTTACCATGTCAGCCAGGACCTGCTGAAGACTCCCCTCACTGCTATCTTGGTAGCAATGTGAAGCTCAACTATAGGTTGACCTTAATATGAGACCACAATTTTAACTATACACTGATGAATGCAGGTTCACGTTCCTTAAGAGAAATAACAAGAAAAGTAAATATAAAAAAAATTACCATTTAAAAAAAAAAAACAGAAAGCTATATAGTACTAGCTGTGAGCCCGATGCAAATGCATCGGGTGTCTAGAATACTATACTTTGTATGAGGATTACCGCAAGCGCGCCGCAAGTGTAACGACTCGCTGGCGCCGACCAATTAGAAGCGCGGCTCAGGCAGCGACTCGCAATGGCCTCGCGGCCATTGCTCGCGCTACCTGACCGGTAAATCGTTAACTTTGAGGCCGAGCCTCTGGTTCGATTTTCGGCCAGCGACTCGCAATGGCCGCTTCGCGGCCATTGCTCGTACTCAGCCTGCGCGAGCAATGCTCGCGCAAGCCAGCGACTCACATTGCTCGTCTTCAGCCTGCGCGAGCAATGGCCTCGCGGCCATTGCTCGCGCAGGCCAGCGACTCGCATTGGCCGCTACGCCGTGCTGACGTCACAGAGTGACATAGCCACGGTCTTTTCGGGGACCGACACGAAAGTGCCTACGGCAATTATATAGTAGACACTGTACATTGCATATGGAGGGGTGAGGAGAGCGGAGGCTGGAGGGGAGAGCGGAGGCTGGAGGGGAGGGCAGAGGCTAGAGGGCAGAGCAGAGGCTGGAGGGCAGAGGCTGGAGGGGAGAGTGGAGGCTGGAAGGGAGAGCAGAGGCTGGAAGGGAGAGCGGAGGCTGGAGGGGATTGGCTGGAGGCTGGAGGGGATTGGCTGGAGGCTGGAAAGGAGAGGCTGGAAGGGTAAGGCTGGAGGGGAGAGGCTGGAGGGCAGAGGCTTTAGGGCAGAAGCTGGAGGGGAGAACGGAGGCTGGAGAGGAGAGCGGAGGCTGGAGGGTAGAGCGGAGGCTGGAGGGCAGAGCAGAGGCTGGAGGGCAGAGCGGAGGCTGGAGGGCAGAGCGGAGGCTGGAGGGCAGAGCGGACGCTGGAGGGCAGAGCAGAGGCTGGAGGGCAGAGCAGAGGCTGGAGGGCAGAGCAGAGGCTGGAGGGCAGAGCGGAGGCTGGAGGGGAGAGCGGAGGCTGGAGGGGAGAGCGGAGGCTGGAGGGGAGAGCGGAGGCTGGAGGGCAGAGTGGAGGCTGGAGGGGAGAGCGGAGGCTGGAGGGCAGAGGCTGGAGGGCAGAGGCTGGAGGGACAGAGGCTGTAGGGGAGAGGCTAAAGGGGAGAGCGGAGGTTGGAGGGCAGAGGCTGGAGGGCAGAGGCTGGAGAGGAGAGCGGAGGCTGGAGAGGAGAGCAGAGGCTGGAGGGGAGAGCGGAGGCTGGAGGGGAGAGCGGAGGCTGGAGGGGAGAGCGGAGGCTGGAGGGCAGAGCGGAGGCTGGAGGGCAGAGCGGAGGCTGGAAGGGAGTGCGGAGGCTGGAGGAGAGGGCAGAGGCTGGAGGGTAGAGTGGAGGCTGGAAGTGAGAGCAGAGACTGGAGGGGAGAGCGGAGGCTGGAGGGGATTGGCTGGAGGCTGGAGGGGATTGGCTGGAGGCTGGAAAGGAGAGGCTGGAGGGGAAAGGCTGGAGGGGAGAGGCTGGAGGGCAGAGGCTTTAGGGCAGAGGCTGGAGGGGAGAACGGAGGCTGGAGAGGAGAGCGGAGGCTGGAGGGGAGAGTGGAGGCTGGAGGGGAGAGCGGAGGTTGGAGAGGAGAGCAGAGGCTGGAGGGGAGAGCGGAGGCTGGAGGGGAGAGCGGAGGCTGGAGTGGATTGGCTGGAGGCTGGAAAGGAGAGGCTGGAGGGGAAAGGCTGGAGGGGAGAGGCTGGAGGGCAGAGGCTTTAGGGCAGAGGCTGGAGGGGAGAACGGAGGCTGGAGAGGAGAGCGGAGGCTGGAGGGGAGAGCGGAGGCTGGAGGGGAGAGGCTGGAGGGGAGAGCGGAGGCTGGAAGTCAGAGCGGAGGCTGGAAGGCAGAGCAGAGGCTGGAGGGCAGAGCAGAGGCTGGAGAGGAGAGCGGAGGCTGGAGGGGAGAGCGGAGGCTGGAGGGGAGAGCGGAGGCTGGAGGGCAGAGCAGAGGCTGATGGGCAGAGCGGAGGCTGGAGGGCAGAGCGGAAGCTGGAGGGCAGAGCGGAGGCTGGAGGTCAGAGCAGAGGCTGGAGGTCAGAGCGGAGGCTGGAGGTCAGAGCGGAGGCTGGAGGTCAGAGCGGAGGCTGGAGGTCAGAGCGGAGGCTGGAGGGCAGAGGCTGGAGGGCAGAGCGGAGGCTGGAGGGCAGAGCGGAGGCTGGAGGGCAGAGCGGAGGCTGGAGGGCAGAGGCTGGAGGTCAGAGCGGAGGCTGGAGGTCAGAGCGGAGGCTGGAGGTCAGAGCGGAGGCTGGAGGGCAGGGGCTGGAGGTCAGAGCGGAGGCTGGAGGTGAGAGCGGAGGCTGGAGGTGAGAGCGGAGGCTGGAGGTCAGAGCGGAGGCTGGAGGGCAGAGCGGAGGCTGGAGGGCAGAGGCTGGAGGGCAGAGCGGAGGCTGGAGGGGAGAGCGGAGGCTGGAGGGGAGAGCGGAGGCTGGAGGGGAGAGCGGAGGCTGGAGGGAGAGCGAAGGCTGGAGGGGAGAGGCTGGAGGGGAGAGCGGAGGCTGGAAGTCAGAGCGGAGGCTGGAAGGCAGAGCAGAGGCTGGAGGGCAGAGCAGAGGCTGGAGGGCAGAGCAGAGGCTGGAGGGCAGAGCAGAGGCTGGAGAGGAGAGCGGAGGCTGGAGGGGAGAGCGGAGGCTGGAGGGGAGAGCGGAGGCTGGAGGGCAGAGCGGAGGCTGGAGGTCAGAGCGGAGGCTGGAGGTCAGAGCGGAGGCTGGAGGGCAGAGCGGAGGCTGGAGGGCAGAGGCTGGAGGGCAGAGCGGAGGCTGGAGGGCAGAGCGGAGGCTGGAGGGCAGAGCGGAGGCTGGAGGGCAGAGGCTGGAGGTCAGAGCGGAGGCTGGAGGTCAGAGCGGAGGCTGGAGGTCAGAGCGGAGGCTGGAGGTCAGAGCGGAGGCTGGAGGTCAGAGCGGAGGCTGGAGGGCAGAGGCTGGAGGTCAGAGCGGAGGCTGGAGGTGAGAGCGGAGGCTGGAGGTGAGAGCGGAGGCTGGAGGTCAGAGCGGAGGCTGGAGGTCAGAGCGGAGGCTGGAGGTCAGAGCGGAGGCTGGAGGGCAGAGCGGAGGCTGGAGGGCAGAGGCTGGAGGGCAGAGCGGAGGCTGGAGGGGAGAGCGGAGGCTGGAGGGGAGAGCGGAGGCTGGAGGGGAGAGCGGAGGCTGGAGGGGAGAGCGGAGGCTGGAGGGCAGAGCGGAGGCTGGAGGGGATAGGCTGGAGGGAGAGCGGAGGCTGGATGGCAGAGGCTGGAGGCATAAGGGGGCTGGAGAGGGGAACGGAGGCTGGAGGGGAGAGCAGAGGCTGGAGGGCATAAGGGAGGCTGGAGAGGAGAGCGGAGGCTGGAGGGGAGAGCGGAGGCTGGAGGTCAGAGCAGAGGCTGGAGGTCAGAGCGGAGGCTGGAGGTCAGAGCGGAGGCTGGAGGTCAGAGCGGAGGCTGGAGGTCAGAGCGGAGGCTGGAGGTCAGAGCGGAGGCTGGAGGGCAGAGGCTGGAGGTCAGAGCGGAGGCTGGAGGTGAGAGCGGAGGCTGGAGGTGAGAGCGGAGGCTGGAGGTCAGAGCGGAGGCTGGAGGTCAGAGCGGAGGCTGGAGGGAAGAGCGGAGGCTGGAGGGCAGAGCGGAGGCTGGAGGGCAGAGGCTGGAGGGCAGAGCGGAGGCTGGAGGGGAGAGCGGAGGCTGGAGGGGAGAGCGGAGGCTGGAGGGGAGAGCGGAGGCTGGAGGGGAGAGCGGAGGCTGGAGGGCAGAGCGGAGGCTGGAGGGGATAGGCTGGAGGGGAGAGCGGAGGCTGGATGGCAGAGGCTGGAGGGCATAAGGGAGGCTGGAGAGGAGAACGGAGGCTGGAGGGGAGAGCAGAGGCTGGAGGGCATAAGGGAGGCTGGAGAGGAGAGCGGAGGCTGGAGGGGAGAGCGGAGGCTGGAGGTCAGAGCAGAGGCTGGAGGTCAGAGCGGAGGCTGGAGGTCAGAGCGGAGGCTGGAGGTCAGAGCGGAGGCTGGAGGTCAGAGCGGAGGCTGGAGGTCAGAGCGGAGGCTGGAGGGCAGAGGCTGGAGGTCAGAGCGGAGGCTGGAGGTGAGAGCGGAGGCTGGAGGTGAGAGCGGAGGCTGGAGGTCAGAGCGGAGGCTGGAGGTCAGAGCGGAGGCTGGAGGTCAGAGCGGAGGCTGGAGGGCAGAGCGGAGGCTGGAGGGCAGAGGCTGGAGGGCAGAGCGGAGGCTGGAGGGGAGAGCGGAGGCTGGAGGGGAGAGCGGAGGCTGGAGGGGAGAGCGGAGGCTGGAGGGCAGAGCGGAGGCTGGAGGGGATAGGCTGGAGGGGAGAGCGGAGGCTGGATGGCAGAGGCTGGAGGGCATAAGGGAGGCTGGAGAGGAGAACGGAGGCTGGAGGGGAGAGCAGAGGCTGGAGGGCATAAGGGAGGCTGGAGAGGAGAGCGGAGGCTGGAGGGAGAGCGGAGGCTGGAGGGGAGGGGGTGCTGTCAGACAGATGTGAGGGCCGGGGGGAGTGCAGACTCACCGCCACCGGCGTGCGTGTGCTGTAGGAGGAGAGGAGGGGCGGGCAGAGCTGCCGGACAGGAAGTTCCGTCCTCCCTCCTCTCCGGGCGCACGGCGGGCGGCTGGTGTCAGCACGGGGCCCCCCAGGGGGTGGAGGCAATGGGCCCCTCATGCCGAGTGGCGGGATGACAGCGGCGGTCGCAATGCCCGCTACGCGGGCAATGCCTCGCACGGCGTGGTGACGTCACATAGTGACAAAGCCACGGCGTGCCGGGGTCCGACAGAAAACGTGCTACGGCAATTATATAGTAGAAAAGTACTAAATTGGAAGAAATGGTAGAACAGTATTTTTAAGTCACGACACCTAAAAAACTCCAAAATGGTCAGAATGTCGTATGTGCTCAAAACTGGCATAGATGCTCTGAGGGAAAAAGAATAAACATTTACATAGCTTCATCAACAAAAAAAAATATATTTTTAAGACTTCCTACGTCAGGGCCATATCTGGGGAGAAGAGGAATGCAAGGCATTTGCCTTGGGTTCAGCCAGAAGGCACCAAGTTGTCTCCCTGGCGGCTGCATGTTGCCACCCCCATATTGAGAATCAGCTGTTCTCTGAGCTAGCTGACACAATCATCTCAGAGAAGGTGCAAAACAACAACTCCCAGTAATTAATTGTATTGTACCTTTTAGACTACAATTGAAGCCCTGACTGCTCGTGCTTCTAAGTGTGATATCAGCAGCATGATCAAGTCATCAAGTCACTCATGGTGTGCATTAAAATACATCCTCAGTTGTGTATATAATTAACACAGATGTTGCCAATAAACCTATCTGAAGCTTCCAAACACATGACATCATCCTATGGGATGTCCCTAATTGTTTAAAGGCATAGTAATCTTAGTATAGGTAAACGTGTGACATTGCAGAAGGTAAATAAAAATGAATTAAAACATTCTCTCTCATTCTTGCATTTGGCAAATATAAATAACTAGCTGGGTGCCCGATGCACATGCATCGGGATTCTAGCAGAGCGAGTCTCTGACTCGCAATGGCCGCTTCGCGGCCAATGCTTCGCGCTGCTAAGGCGACTCGCCATGCCCGCTGCGCGGGCATAGCGAGATGCCTTAGAACTGCTCGCAATGGCCGCTGCGCGGCCAATGCTTCGGGCGTATCCACATGACCACGCTGACTCGCAGCGTGAGCGGACTCAAAAGGGGCAAAAAACCCATTCGTGATTATATAATAGATTATGGTAATCCTAATTATCCTAAAATGGAAAGGGTTATCCTGATTTCATGTCAGATAGTGAGATGTAAACCTCTGGTTTCTTCTGTATTTATCTATCATGTATCTATCATCTATGTATCATATCTATTTATCCTATCTATTTATCTATCTGTTCTAACTTTTTACATCAAGGAAAAGATCATGTTAAAACTCCCATCTGTGTGCTGTCCAATTTTTTCTCACACCCATTCACTTTCATGGGGGAATTTCCAGGGAGATACGCTGCCATACACAGCATGTTGCAATTCTTTCCTCAGCGTGTTACTCGCTGAGGCAAAATTCGCAGATGGGCATTGATCTATAGTTTAACATTGCTGTGAGTGCAACCTAATTTTTTATACGATTGCACTCGCCGAGTTTATACACTGCTTTGAGCGGCACTCGACGAGTTTATACACTGATGTGAGCGGACCCTAAGTATTCTGTCTGCCTGTTATTGATTCTCACCTTGATATCACTAAAAATGAGTTAACTTTGCATGAACATGTTTGCCAATTTTAAATTCAACTGAACGTGACTGATTTGACTCTGGGATCGGAAACCTGAACACTTTTCCCAAAAGTCGGCGAACGCGGCTTTGTTTGAGATAAAGTTCCAAATTTAAAATGGCCCTAAAACTTTACCTGTTTATTTGGGGCCAAAGACCTGCTGCCTGCGGAAAACACCTAACCGACTGATTAGGAGTCTCCCCAGCCATCGGTCTATCGGCTTGTATCAAGGTGTAGAATTGTTTTGAGCTTTAGATGAATTTTTAAAGCTTCCTGGAGCTTGCTGATGTTTTTGACACCTGCAGAGTGTGAATTTTGGAAACGGTTCCAGATGTGGCAGCAGCTGTAAAGTCCAGGAAGCTTATAATGTCCTTACAACATCCGTTTAAGATAGATTAGCATTTTTTAGGGAATTTTTTTTATATGTTTTATTTAATTCCATTTTGTTTTATTATAATCATTATTATTATAATTTTTTTAGAGCAAACCTTTATTATTGCAGAGGGTCAGCAGCATGCAAGGTCATCTGCTCTACTCTATATGATAAAAATAGCATATGGTCATTATTTGCTCCATATACATGATCTTATAGGTCTTTTCACACTGATGAAACACTATAGGGCTCATACTTCATGTGATACATTTGCAATACTGATTTTTGGCATGTGCACAATTGTGTTATATGTATAATTCATATTAAATGTTTGTTTGTGTTCCTGCAGTGCCCAATGCCCGCTAGCCTTATTCAGCATTCCTGATGAATTGGTGGTAAATGGTGACCTGAAAAAACTTTTTTGTTTTTAACATTATGTCTCCTACAAAAATGTCACGCTTCAATAATGACTGCACCTAAGCGCAAACCAGTTGTTATACCTTGTGGCCTGGGAAATAGGATTTGTGACAGTGATGTTAGTTCTATAGAGCATTGAGGATTGATTAAACACTAGGCATTAGGCAACAAGATTGTTCAAAAATTAAAATCCAGTAGTGATTGTTCAGGTCTGAATCTTTTCACTCACTGGAAGAGGCATGCCCCTTAGGGAAAGCAAACACACAAAGCCATGGAACTCAGTCAGTGTGCCCCCACCATCTCACCTGTGCAGTTCCAGTACCATGCAGATACACTGTCTGCTACAACAGTTGAACTTGGCACTGTGATGGCATTACACACTACTTTTGAGATGGATCACCTATAAGGCATGGCTTACCAGGACTCAGAGGATGTCATCCTCCTAACCACCCCAGGGACAGAAGGTGGGTCAGCAGAACAAGACCCACAGAAGCATGCAGAGGAGATAGAGACATATGTCACCTGGTACTCCACTGCATTACCCACTTTGAAACTCATTTGCAATGAGGTGCGGATTCAATCCTGGGCTCCAATCTTAGATTAGGAACTGAGTAGTTCACGGCAGTCAACATGTGACTCTTTCCCTATGGCATCCAGGACCACAAACACCAGATGTTGGACTGTACATGATCTTGCAGCATGTCTGGCTGGATTCCACCTGCAGCTGGTATTACAGCTTCTTGAACCCATTCCCCAATACCACAAGGTTCATGATGAGGAGGCCAAGGAGGAAGAGGGAGTATAGGAGACAGAAAGGCCTGTTTCTCAGCTGTGAAAATCACCCCTCCAGAGGCATTTGACTGGGATAATGCCATGTGGGGACCCCTACCCTCTCCAAGCAACTATCTGACAAGGCATCAACCACCCTGTCCTGTCTACTTTGTTAAGAGAATCTCAGATGCCCAGGACTGGTAGCATGGGTCTAAGGCTAATGACTTCTATGACCAATGTACCCAAGGCAAGGTCGTGGCAGTCCTGCAGGACAAGGGGTTTGGTTTCCTAGTGGAACATGGTCTTCCCCAAAGACTACGCACCATCTTTGTCAGGGAGGAGGTCATTTTCATGAAGGTGTGGGCCAGCTAGGGGTGGTTTGCTGTTGACATATGTCAGGTTGCCACCACCAACCGATATAAGATTTATCAAGAGGAGGCTGACCTGGAGAAAAGGTTGTGTCTAGTGATGAGTGAGCACTAAAATGCTCGGGTGCTTGCTGCTCGGTTCGAGCATCTCGAGATGCTCGGATACTCAACCCAAGCACCGAGCCAAATGTTATCCTATGTAAGACCCGAGCATTTTTCTGGCATGACCCCCGGCAGCCTGGATAAACCCTGAAAATGTCACAAAAGTATAACAACAGTTCTCAAATGACATGATAACAGCATAAGGAAAACCCCTTTCAGCATTTCTGACTCCCAGGTCACTGCTGGGAACAATGTTGTCTGAGTATTATGCCACTTTTACAGACTCACAATAAAACGTCCAAAAATGAAACCAAAATGCATTTTCCTTGGGAAAAATGTTAAGGGCTCATACTAATTTGTGAGACAGTGTTGCTTGCTGTATAATACTTTTTTGGATTACATGAAAGATTTGAAAAAAACAAATAAAATGCGTGGCACTCCGATGCCTCTAGGAAGAGACATGGATGAGGGCCTTAAATAATGTGCCATTATTAGGAAGTGGGTCTTTCCTAGTATTGCCCTATCTTATCTCCACAATCCAATCTAAAAAACATTCTTTGTATGCCTTTATTTAGTTTTATACAGGCAGTGTATATAGCACATCACCATTCAAAATGCGCAAGGCCAGTGGCAAGGAACGAGGAAGTGGACATGATGTTGGCGGTGCATGTAGAAGCCGAAGCCATGGGCAAGCTTGAATTGTGCCACGACAAACACCCACATCATCTCGCCCGACCTTCCTGTCCCAATTTCTAAGGGACCATAGCAGCAGACCACTTTTAAATCAAGAGTAGTGTCAACAGGTTGTTAGTTGGATAGCAGATAATGCTTTCAGTCAGTTTGGCACCACCACAAACACCCTCTCTTCCACACAGTCAAGTGACAGTAAGTAGCTGTGAGACTGGACCACGTATTCGTCACCCTGATCCTCCTTCCTCCCACCATGCCAAGTGCCCAGACATAACTGATCCCACACTTGGACACTCTGAAGAGCTGTTCAGTTTCCATTCATAGATTCGGGCCTCCGCCCGCTCTGCTTGGGTCATGAGGAGATTGTATGTAGCGATGCCCAAATATTTGAGCAGCCATGGTCGCATGAAGGAAACGGTGGCAATGTGTCACAACAAAAGGTGGACAATAATCAGACACAATTGCCAGAAAGTCAGGATGAGGACCAGGATGCGGAAGTGGGAGATGACAAGGTGGATGATCCAGTAACTGACCCAACCTGGCTGGAGGACATGCAGAGCGAGGAAAGCTGCGCATTGGGGGAGGGAGGCATAGCATCACAACAGGCTGGAAGAAGCACAGTGGTGGCTGCAGACAGAAGGTGGGCAATCGTTCCCCGTAACACCAACACGCCGCAAGTTGCCAGTACAACAGTTAGGTCTTCCCGATTCTGGCTGTTTTTTAAGGAGTCTGCAGATAATTCAAAAAAGGCCATTTGCAACACCTGCCATGCCAGCATCAGCAGGGTTAGCAAAATTAGTAGCCTCACCACCACCAGCATGATCAGGCACATGGCAGCAAAGCAAGCGACCTTGTGAGACATATCGGAGGGTCCAGGAACAGTGTCTGTGGGTAACACCGCTGCTTCTTCCACTGTTGTGTGTGCAAGCCAATCCCCTGTCCATAGTGCATGTGAAGATGCATCCTGTCCTGCCACCATCATCAACCACTTCCTTGTCCCAGCGCAGTGTTCAGATATCCATACCCCAGTCGTTGGAACCCAAGCGCAAATACGCTGCCAATGCCCTACAGGCCACACTCCTAAAGTCACTCATTTCGCAACTGCTTGCACTGGAAATGTTGCCTTTTAGGCTAGTGGAGATGGAAGCATTCCGCAACCTGATGATGGCAGTGGTCTCTCGTTACTTGATCCCCAACCGCCACTATTTCTCCGCTGGCCGACCGGCAGGGCTGTGGGGTACTCAGGAACCGGGCAGTTCTAAAGCTGGGGATCATGGCTGGTCGAGACCTGGCCTTGTGCCCTGGGTGCTCAATGAAAAGTGATTTAAAAAAAAAAAAGGGAATAAAAATGAAAAAAGAAATGTATAGTGACGTCCCCTACAGTGTCTGGTGATTGCACCAGCGCTGCAGGGCAGACCTCTGAGGAAATGTGATGGCAGCAGGGATGACTACGCTTCCCGTAGGTGTAGCGGATTTTCCTCTGGGCAGCAGTGAATGAATGGGATTGTACGCAGGAGTCCAGCACAGCACACAGTCTCTGTGAAGGAAGCAGGAGTATGGCTCCTCTTTTGCAGGCAAATTACACATGGCACACAGTTCTTCAATTTGCATGGGTCTTTACTGGAAACCACAGGCAATTTCACGGTTTCAGTTCACGGTATCGCTGGCCTGGGTAGTAGAAAAGGATTTTGTATGTCACTTAGGAGACCTTCGCGGTTCTTGATTCCTCCAGCGTTCCTACACGCAGAGCCTCCAGCCAGTCCTTCTGGTCCCTCTTCAAGAGCTTTATGTACCTTCCGACCCTATTTAGGACCTTTTGTGGTTACACTAGGTGTTGAAACCGACCGCATAAAGCCGATGTGTAGACGGCTTGGGGCTAAACTCCCGCACCGTTCTTGGAGCCAGACCTCTGTACCAGGACTGCTTTTCCCCCAGAAAGCAATGGCTAACTGGAGCAACTGGACCCTCTTTTCTTAGGGCTACCTCGGCTAGGTACCCTCCCCTGTGCTCCTCACAGGGTTCCCACTCTGTTCCTCTCCAATCACTTTCTCCTAACTTTCTTGCTTTATTTTCACTAATGTCTTCCACCGCCCACCTAAGCTCCGCACACCGGGATCGGTTCCTACCAATGGACTTTTTGATTTGTCCCCTGCTCTTAGGTGTGTGGATAAACGTTGTGAGCATCCCTTTAAGACATCCAATTTCCCTAATCACAGGAATCCCACACTCTCTATTGTGGGTGAAGTACCTCTACATGGTGTCCCAACCAGTGGGGCACCACGCAAACACGTGTCCCAAAACATTAGCTATGCCCTTTACAATGCAGTTTCTGTCAAAGTCCACATAACCATGGACACGTGGACAAGTGCTTGTGGGCAGGGTCGGTACATCTCGCTGATGGCACACTGGGTTAATATAGTGGAAGCCGGGACCCAGTCGGACCTTGGGATGGAACACGTCCTCCCGATGCCAAGGATTGCGGGCCCTAAGTCAGTCAGGGTTGCCCCCACAGTCTACAGCTCCGGTATATCATTCTTCTCAGCCTCTTCCTCTTCTTCACTCCCAAGCTGGAAGCTCTGCAGCACTGCCTCGGCCAAGCGGCAACAGGCTGTGCTGAAGCTAATATGCATAGGTGACAAACTCCACAATGCTGATTAGTTGTAGACAGGTCTGAAAGAGCAGGCAGATCATTGGCTCACAACGCTGAACCTAGAGCTAGGCATGGTCGTGCGTGACAATTGCCGGAACCTGGTGGCGGCTTTGAGGTGAGGAGAGCTCACGCATGTGCCATGCCTGGCCTATGTGCTCAACCTAGTGGTTTCAATGGTTTCTTAAATCCTACCCGGAGCTGCTGGATCAGCTCGTCAAAGTACACCACCTCTGTGCCCATTTTAGTAAGTCACCTACTGCTTTGGCCGCCCTTGCTGGCTTTCAGAAGCGTTTGCAGCTGTCGGCTCACAGACTGGTGTGTGATGTCCCCACATGTTGGAATTCAACCCTGCAGATGTTGGTCAGGATTTGTGAGCAGAAGAGGACAGTTGTTAACTACCAGCATCAACTAGGCTGTCGGCATTCGGTTCAAACTCCACACATAAGATATCTGGAGTGGACATGGATGTCTGACATATGTACAGTCCTTTGAGGATTCCACCAAGGTGGTGAGCGGCGACAACGCCATTATTAATGTCAACATCCCGCTTACCTGTCTTCTAAAATGCTTTCTGCACAAAATCAAAGACTATGCATTGCAGGCGGAGCACGATGAGATGGAGCAAGGAACCATAGTGGGTGATTACACACAACCTAGCCTCATCTCATCCCAATGTGCATTGGGGGACAATGACGAAGAGGAGGATGAGTTAGAAGAACAGGATCTAGTTTCATGCGCAATTGACGGTACAACCTCCACAATCGTCACACAGTCGGTTCAGAGTGGATGGCCAGAGGACAGGGAGGAGGAGGAGGAGTGGGATGAGGACAGAATGGTCAGTCATCCTGTTGTTGATGACCCTGAAGTCTTGCCTGTTACCAGTCTGGCGCACATGGCTGACTTTATGTTACGCTGCCTTTCCCATGACCCTCGCATTATCAACATTTTGGTGGACACTCATTACTGGTTGGTGATACTTTTAGATCCACACTACAAGGAGAACTGTATTTCTCTTTTTCCCCAGGTGGAGAGATCCACAAAAATGCTGCAGTACCAGAAGGCCCTTGTTGCGGAATTAGTCAAAAAATTCACTTCAGAAAATGCTAACGGCAGAAGTCACAGTTCGGTGGATAACCAAGGTGTCAGGGAGAGAGAGGCACAACTCCAATCCAGCAGAGGTAGGGGAACACTGTGAAAGATATGGGACTGTTTTCTCAGCCCCACCGAGAGCACAGGCCCTGAGGCGCGGGGTTCTGTCACAAGGACTGCAAAGTTTGAAAAGATGGTGAAGGAGTTCCTTGGCGACCGTGTAAAAGTGTTCCAGGATTCCTCTGAGCCTTATAATTATTGGGTATCCAAGCTGGACACGTGGCATGAATTGGCTCTCTACGCCTTGTAAGTCCTGGCCTGCCCTGCTGCTAGCGTTTTGTCAGAGCGAGTTTTTAGTGCCACCGTTGGAATCATTACTGATTTATGCACCCACCTGTCAACTGAAAATGCTGACATTCTGACTCTGATCAAGAAGAACAAGGGTTGGATTGGGCCTGACTTCAGTACACCACCAAATGATAGCAGCGTAATCTAAAGTCAAAGCCATTGTATTTTTTGGAGTAGATTCCTATGCCCCTCCTCACACCCACACATGGGTACATGCTTCCTGATATTGGCTATTTGCTGTACTCCTCCTCCTTCTCGTTATCCACCACCACCATATCATCAGGGCGACCGTGGTCCATGATGCAACGAAAACATATTTTATTTACATGGTGTTCATGATGCCCCTAACCGTTAAAAAATTAGACAGTAGGTTCATGTATACTGCCCAGGTGTAAATGTTTTAGTCCATACTTAGTGCATCAGCATTACAAGTATAGGAGAACCACTCCTTTGTAATGGGAACAAGAAGCTCTTCTCCACGTCTCTTCCCAGGGACATCGGAGTGCCTCCCAATGTTTGGCAGCCCTGCCTAGGGCAATAGTAGAAAAGACTCACTTCCTAATAATGGGCACATTATTTAAAGAGACCCTCATCCACGTCATCGTAATGTAAAAAGAAATGTAAATTAAGTCAGACAATGAATGGTTTTTAGATTGATATTGGAGATCAGATATTAAAGAGTATACACCTGGTACAAATGCTGCGTACAAGTAGACAGCGTCTTGTGAGGTTTAGAAAATGGAGCTATATACCCCTCTTGCCTATAGAGATTTAAATTAATCCTTTCAAGGACTGTTTTGGGATGCATAGAGGAGATTTAAAGCCAGCACACTAGCCACAGATAAGATGCTGGCTGGTATACTGGCACATTTAACTTTCCTATATACCCTGCCTCCCTGCCTGCTTGTATACAGCTAATTAGCCCTCAGAAAGACTGTTGTTTGTCTTAGATTAGCAGCCCTGCACCTACACTAGCTGAAAGGCATGACATCTCTCCCTGAATTAGCAGCAGCTCTCCCTACACTGACTGTCTATGGCGCAGAGTGACGAGCACAGCGCGGTCAGGTCTTGTAAAGACCTGGTGATACTGTACGGCCAGCCAATCACTGTAATGAAACAACCAACATGGCTGTGGCATTACAGTGTCTGGTAGCCAATCCCTGCATGTGGGCTGGCTCTGTAAAGAGCGCCAACATGCAGGGAGGTGGACCCGAGCATGAGCACGAGTATAGCACCATTACTCGGTGCTCGCCAAGCTTCCCAACTACCATGATTCTCTTGCGAGTACTGAGTAGTGGCGAGCATGCTCGCTTATCACTAGTCGTGTCAGGAGCAGCGAGCTGTTTTTTGGTTGGCCAGCCAGATACACTCAAACCCAGAGGGTATGTCAGTGTTCCCCAAGTTGGTCCTGTCTCTCCTATAGGGCATGGTCATCCAATAGTTCCTCCATCATCCTCTTCATTGGTAGCCATCATGGATTGTGCTGGAGGACAGGTGGTGGAAGAGAATTCCCCTAGAGGAATAGCCCCTGTGACCACCCAAGACTGTCCATCAGAGGAGTACCAAGAAAACGGTGACAACCATCCAGGGCACGTGTAACACTTAATGGGTGAAATAATTGTTAGGGAAACAGTAAACAGTATGGTGAGGTGGGTGAAGGGATTCAGAGGAGCTAATATGACTCTTAGACTGGGGGTCCCTGGCTCACCCTGCTCTCGGAGGTACCTCTGAAGGTGAGGAAGTCTGAGTCACAACCCTTCCCCTAAGCTCCTACAAATTTTTAGGCTGAGAGCTCCCTCCTCCACCCACAGATCAAGTAACCACAGCAACTCCCAAGGCAAATAATCTCCTGGAATGACCGTGTAAAGACTACAGCACAACAGCATATGCATCTTCACAGCACAGAGAACTAGAAGAGACTAACTCTATCAATGGCATCAGCTTGAGGAGGGGGAGGTTATTTAAAGGGCAGGGAAGGAGAATCCAGATGATTCACACTTAAACTTCACATCATCCAGCACCTGGACAACTAGAAAAGCACACAGCAGCGAAACTGACATTAACTCATGCAGTTCCAAAAGAAATTCACACACTTTTAATCACAGCAGTATGCAACAAAGATTGCAGGTAGTCAGCAAATGTCAGCTTATGACAGCATGGCTGAAAATGATGAGAGACAATTTTAGTGGATCTTCGTAAAGGTATGTTGATGGATTGGTGAGATTTTGACACTTTCTTTATTTGACATTTTAGCTAGAGAAAGACTTGCTGGAGCTGTTTTTTTTCCGTTCTTCCCAGACCAAGGTCTTTGTTTTTATCAATGTTATATTTCCCCTTTCAACATTTTGCGCCATTTGTGCTTCTCCCTACTGGGCATGCATGCAGCCTTTGGGTTCCAAATTAAAGACTTTCATGGACTCTGCCCTTCACGGCCTTTCAACCACTTTAACAGTCTGTGTGCTGCTGCTAATCCCTGTGGGACTTTCGTTATATTTACATACTATTTGTTATGTTTGTGTGTGAGAGTTACTCTGTGTGTCACAGTAAAATATTTTTTAGATTGCTCCTTGGATGTTGGTCTGTTTCTGCAAGCAAGTGCTTTGATAAAAACCTACAGAGACTGGGAAACAAGCCACAGGCCTCTGGCCTGATGTTCTGAGATATGGAAGTTATGAAAACCAAATTGTAAAGACCGGGCACTACTGGGATTTTGTGATGGGAGTTTCCCCGTGTATCAATCATCTTAGATGAGGCAGCTATGCACCTAGGTATGCTCACTCAAGTGTATGTTAAATAAAACAGTCCAGAAAAAAGAGGGCACTCATCCATTTGGTGCTTCTTAGAAATTTATTCCCTTTTTAGGCTTCCGTTCAGGATTCCATAAAGTGCAACGGAGGGAGGGGGGGACGTGGAGGGCCCATTCTGCTGGTCCGATCACATTAATTTCTTTTCCTCAAAGATGTGGTTCAGATTTCTTTTTTCTGCCCCAAATTCTGCACCAAATATGCAAAGGAAAAAAACACGTTGACACAGCACTTCTGAACTCTCATAGACTGGCCTCAGGTTAGATATGCAGATTTTGAGTCAGATTCTCAAATCTGCTTAAAAGGAAGCATCAAACAATATACTGTATGCACGGCGGAATTCCCTGCTGTGTGATATCCACTGTGTAACCTGAGACAAGTCATGACGAGAATGCCTGAGGTTCATGAGTGTGCCCAAAAGCATGGTGAGTGTGACAGCGGCACTAAAGCTTGCTAAGTAATAGTGTAGGAAGCTAATGTTTGCGCCAAAACAGCAGAGCTCCTCTGTAAAACGTCTCGAGCTGTGTTTGGCACCTTTTGAGCCCCTTTTAACATTTTTTCTAGGCCCTTGATTTTGCCTTCCATTGATTTCAATGGCAGTTCGGATGTTCGGTGAACAGAACCGAATTAAAACTTCCAAAGGTTTGCTCATCTCTACTTATATCTCTTATATTTCTCTTTCAGCCAAAATGTTGTTATCTACTGATTCTTTGGTTGTGACCCCAGCATTATTTACCCCTTAGTTTAATCCACAAGTTAGTGACTTCTCTGGAGATTCAACCCCCATTCAACCCCCATGCTGCACAGTCCAGACTGTTGAATAGCAGTTAAGTGTGAATACCAAGAAACTCCTTAGATTACCCTAGACAAAGTGGTAAAGCCAGACTATGGAAGCATGTTTTGATCTTTTCAGTTAACAGATTTCCAATGTTAAAGCTATTATATTTTCAGCATACTACAATATGTTCCCTATTGAGGCTGCTGTGCATTGCTGTAATTTGCATGGTTAGCTTTATTTTACACATACTCCCTTATAGATGCAGATTCTCCTTCAATTATTATATCATCAGAGAACAAAAAACGAATGCACTTGAGAAAGACATGAACTCGGCAATATACTACTATTGCTGCTTCTATCTATCTATCTATCTATCTATCTATCTATCTATCTATCTATCTATCTATCTATCTATCTATCTAAATATCTATCTCTGTAACTACATGTTGATCAGCTATATGTTACTTATATAGTTGCAAAATGTCTACTTTATTTCTATACATTTGAATTATTGTGTACAATTGCTTTGTTTCTTGGTTCTCTGATTAAATCATGATTCTGTTTTTTTTCCGTATTAAAATACTATAGTAATTGAAGCACAATGGCTTGTGGGTTGAAATAAATCTCTCTTTGCATATATCATTCAATACTCAATTTCAATAAAATAAAAACACATGGCCTTTGGTCATATTTTTATAGGCTGACATAAAAATAGCATGTCAGCATTTTCTATTAAAATTGTCAAAAATTGACTAACTTCCAAATAAATCATTGAACATGAGTAAAATTACACCCACATATAAAATATAAAATTCAGATTATTTTTCTTTTTGTTGTTGTTTTTTTTACTTTTCTATTTTCATGCCACATTGAGCAGTGTTGCATTTAAATTTTAAATGTGTTTTGTGAAGCCTTTATTCCAAGCGCAAGATATATACATTAAGCTTTATAACAGATCAATCTCTAGCAATCATGTTTTAGATTTGTTTCTTTAATACAGCTGAGATATTTTGAATCTCATGAGAAGATGTCTAACCTTTAACCTCATCAATCATATAGTGCTGGACATATAAAAAAAGATTGTGACATGAGGTGAGACAACGTGGGTCACCCAGCCAGTGAGGACTCTTATTCATATGCATAGGACACAATCTGTCTTTAAAACAGGAAAAGGCAATTGAACAAATACAGTAGCAAATATTCTTTAAATACGGCATTTTTTTTTTTTTCATTTCCATTTTAAAACACATCTGTAGTCCTGAAAAGAAAAACCTTATGTAAATGAGGCTTGCTCCTTTTTTGGGGCCTGTCATTATTAATTCCCTATTGAACCAATTTCAGTAATACAATTTTTAGCCATGATGGCCACTGTGTTGAAATGACAATATGTTGTATTACTGTGAACAGGATTTAGAAAAAAACGTTTTCACAATTTAAAGCTACACATTACAAAAACTTTAGCATGACCTATCAGTTCGGTATTTTTTATGCTTTCCCCTTTAAGTTCAAACCACAATATTATAAAACGTATGCACAGTTCCACGTATTAAGTGTTGTGAAAGGATAAAAAATCTACATCCCATGAACAAGACTAGTGATGCTGCAAATTTTTTTCAATGCAGAATGTCAACACTTGTGGAAAGGACAAAAAAGAAGAAAGGGCCAGGCTCCGTAAGCCGTGCACACTGGTCAAAATACCAGTTTGACGTTTTTTGGTCTGCGCCGGCTACGGAGCCTGGCCCTTTCTTCTTCTTTGTCTTCTCCTTACAAGCGAGGCACCCGCAGCGGCCACCATTCCAAGGTCTCTCCAAGGTTGGTTGTGACTCAAAGGTGAGTCTGACCGTTGAGGGGCAAAATTTTTCTTTTTTTAAAAAAATAAAATTCAAAAAAAATTTTTCTTTAAAAAAATTTTTTTTTTTAAAAAGGATAAGACCCTATGTGTGCTCCCTCTCTTTTCTTTTAACACTTGTAGAAAAGCATTCATGTGTGCTACCACAATGACTTACATTGTGTTGTCCATGAGCAGAACAAGGACATACAGGTGCATCTGAATGAATTAGAATATCATCAAAAAGTTCATTTATTTCAGTAATTCAATACATAAAGTGAAACGCATATATTATATAGAGTCATTACACACAGAGTGATCTATTTCAAGTCTTTATTTCTGTAAATGTTGATGATTATGGCTTACAGCAAATGAAAACCAAAAGGTCATTATCTGAGAAAATTAAAGTGGGGAGGATGAAGGGTTAAAAATAGTGCTGCCTTATTACACGGGACATCAAAGGGTGAATATAATATTTATATATTTATTGAGTTATTATTAGTCAACACATTTCAGGGATACCTGAAACATGGCAATATGATATTGATTTGCCCTGAGGAAAGGGTCAAGGAGCCCTGAAACATGTTGACTAATAAATCAACATTATAATGACCTTTTGATGTTGGGTGGAATATGGTTGTGTGGTATTTAACCATTCATCCTCCCTACTCTACATGCACCATGCTGGTGACTGCAGCAGCCGTGATATACTTTTATAGTGGTTATGACTCTCACAACCACACAAGGTGAAGCCTCTGATAGGCCGGCTTCACACCATGATTTCAGAGTTTCCAAGTGTATCCGTGTCAAAGCGGATACACTCGGATCGGATTTTGCCTCCCCTGTATTGCT
This sequence comes from Allobates femoralis, assembly GCA_033576535.1. Taxonomy (NCBI): domain Eukaryota; kingdom Metazoa; phylum Chordata; class Amphibia; order Anura; family Aromobatidae; genus Allobates; species Allobates femoralis. The sequence continues at coordinate 196,796,025 of JARQOC010000005.1, read as the reverse complement.
ATATGGCACGGATTGTGCTCAGTTGTGTCCTTTTTGACATCCGAATTATGCACAATTCGAGCCCTATAGGGATACATGGGAGGCAAAATCGAATCTGAATGTATCCGATTTAACACAGATACACTCGGATGCCTCAAAATCGTAATGTGAAGCCGGCCATACCTATTTAGGTAATATTTTATCTCTCAGACCTTTCATTTTCCATACTTTAATTTTCTGAGAAACTGACTGAATGAGTTTTCATTGGCTGTAAACCATAATCATCAACATTAACATAAATGAACATATGAAATAGATCACTCTGTTTGTAATGACTCTATATAAAATGTGTTTTATGTTTTGTATTGAACTACTGAAATTAATTAATTTATTGATGATATTCTAATTCATTGAGATGCACCTGCAGATGTCTATCTATGTTTTGGAAGGGAGGTCGTTCTCAACCAAGGATGTGGAGGAACGTCCTAGAAATCTTGCAGGCAATTGCTGATAGGTCTCTGGCCGAAATCCAGCACATTGCCAGGAGTGGTGCCGTGTCACTTTAGGCAGTTAAACTCCCTAAATGCCTCGATCGATAGGTAATGCCTCGATGAAAGGTAAAGTCCCATATAGGGACTAAGTTAAAAAAGTAGCATACAGAAAAGAGTAACAACATTTAAAAAAAAACAGAAAGTAAATCGCACCCGGGCCCTGCAGCCTAGGGGGGCCCCAAGAGTCCCTTTGGTCTATAGAAAAAGACTAATACTATTAAAGATTTGCAATAATTGGGGGCCCCGTTGGAGCTTTCGCATCTCGGCCCCTGGGCCTGAAGTTACGCCACTGGTTAACACCTTCAGTAAACACCATAAAAAACTATCAAAAACTATGTATTTTCATCATACAGCTGTCAAAAAAGTGAAATAAAACACAATCAAAAAGTCACATACAAATAAAAATGGTACTGCTGAAAACATCATCTTGTCCTGCAAAAAATAAACTGACAAACAGTTCCATCAGCAAAAAAAAAATCAAAAAGCTGTAGCTCTCAGAATGCAGCAATGCAAAAACTCTTTTCTTTCTATAAAATAGTTTTTATGATGTAAAAGCAGCAAAACTTGAAAAAAACTGATATAAATGTGGTATCACTGTAATTGTGCTGACCCAAAGAATAAAGCTATCTTTTCACATTTATGACAGGGAGAATGGCAAACAAAAAAAAAACAATTTATGACTTCTTGATTGTGCCTCACAAAAAGCTGAATAGAAATTACAGACATGCTATGTGGCCCAATAAAAACTCCAACTCATTCTGGAAAAAAAAGCCCTCACATGTCTCTGTTGATAGTAAAATAAAAAAAATGATAGCCTTCAAAATTCAGTGATGCAAAAACGTTTATTTTATTAATAAACATTGTTAGTGTGATAGCAGCCAAACCTAGAAAAAACGAACAATATAAATCTGATAACGTTGTAAGGGTGCTTTCACATTTGCGTTCCCCTCCGCAGCGTTCTGCGGAGAGGAGCCGCAATGTGAGCGCAGCACCGCCAGCCCCTATCTTTATAATGGGAGCGCACGGTGCTGTGCTTGACTGCGCATGACCGTGCGCACCCATTCACTCCCATATGTGATCTGTGCGCAGGCGGATGCCTGCGCACAAATCACCCAGTCTCGTCCGCACCAGAAATGCAACATGTTTCATTTCTGGTGCGGACGAGACTGGGTGATTTGTGCGCAGGCATTCGCCTGCGCACAGATCACATATGGGAGTGAATGGGTGCACACGGTCATAAGCAGTCAAGCGCAGCACTGTGCGCTCCCATTATAAAGATAAGGGCTGGCGGTGCTGCGCTCACATTGCGGCTCCTCTCCGCAAAACGCTGCGGAGGGGAATGCAAATGTGAAAGTAGCCTAATAGTACTAACCTGATGAATAAAGCCGCCTAATCACTTATACTGCAACGTGAATGATGTAAAATGTAAAGCCAATTCTCTAACTGCTGTTGATTTGTTGATTCTGCCACCCAAAGATCGCTGTACTTCGCTGCTTATATTTATCCTGGGCTCCATGCTGAGCTCTTATACTGGAGATTATGTTTAAAACTCTGAAAAAACATGATCCAGACTAAATTTCCAATAGAAGCTTCACTGTAATGAGTCACTTTGAATTCCTGTCTTGTCTCTGGTGCGGTAGTGTCCATCTATTTACTGGCCTTTTACCAGTATTTGTAGGCATGCACAAAAGTGCAGTCATCAGCAGTTTTTTTCACCTTTGAAAAGATGGGCACAACTAAACAGAGGCAAAATGGAGTTTGGAGTAACTCTGCTAACCTCATTTTAGTGAACAGTTTCACTGGAATCATGTATTTTGGGGATGTAGATGGAAACCCCAATGTAAGGGCTCATCATAGAGCACAGGATAAATGTGGACTGATTCAAAATGTTCTGTATCCAAATTGCCACTAAATAGCATTCAACTAAACCCAAAAAACACAAGTCCCCACTAGGGATGAGCGAGTATACTCGCTACTATTCGGTATTCGCCGAATAGTAGCAGTATTCGGGCTACTCGCTACTCTCCGAGTACTTATGTGTACTCGGGAGTAGCGAGTAGTCCTAATACTTTCGCAGTGTATCTATGGATACATTGCGAAAGTAGCCTAAAAGTGAGTAAAAGTTGTTAAAAACCAATAAACTTACATACTCACCTGTAAGACGCCTGCACCAGGACCAGAAAACCTCAACTCCACTCGCTGGACAAGGACCTTTCACTACCAGCCAATCAGATGGCCGGTAGCGATCTGGCCAATCAGATGGCGCCACGTCACCACGTGATCGCTGGAGGCCACCTGATTGGCCAATTTGCAAGGTCCTAGATGTATTATCAGGACCTTGGAAATTGGCCAATCAGGTGGCCACTAGCGATGACGTAGTTGTGATGTGGAGCCATCTGATTGGCCAGATCGCTACCAGCCATCTGATTGGCTGGTAGTGAAAGGTCCTTTACAAACAAGCAGAGGTGAGGTTTTGCAGGCGTCGGACAGGTGAGTATGTAAGTTTATTGTTTTTTAACATCTTTTAGGTTGCGTTCACACATTTGCGTATTTTGCTGCGCTTTTTTGCGCGCGCTTTTTGCTGCGTTTTTCGGCCGCGCAAAAAAAGCGCAACAAAATACGCAGGGGCTTTCACACACTGCGCTTTCTTTACTCCAGAAAGCGCAGTGATGTCGCAGAGGGGAGGAAAAATCCTGCTTCCTCCTCCCCTCTGTGACATGTGTGACAGCCCCATTAGATTTCACAGTGTATTAATATACACTGTGAAATCTAAATTAAACAGAGGCAAATGTATGTAAAATGAAAAAGAATGAATACTTCACCTGTCCGACGCCTTCTCCCGCTGTGCGATCTCCGGTTCCAAGTGAGATGTGTTCTGCCAGGACCTGTGGTGACGTCAGAGGGGGGCGTTCCCGGGGCGTTCCCAGCGCTGATTGCCTGTTCGCGGTCATGTGATATGTATCACATGACCGCGAGTCCCGGGAACGCCCCTCTGACATCACCACAGGTCCTGTCAGTACACCTCTCACTTAGAACCGGAGACCAGACAGCGGGAGAAGGCACCGGACACCGGGAAAAGGCGTCGGACAGGTGAAGTATTCATTCTTTTTTATTTTTCATTCACTTGCTTTTGTTTAATTTAGATTTCACAGTGTATATCAATACACTGTGAAATCCAATGGGCGGCCACAGCTGTCACAGAGGGGAGGAGGAAGCAGGATTCTTCCTCCCCTCTGGGAGAATACGCAGGAGCAGCTGCGTAAACAATTGACATATCAATTGTTTACGGAGCTGCGCTTTCTCCCGGAAAACGCAGTGCGTATTTTTGCGCAATGTCTGCACTGCAAAGTGAATTTCACATTCACTTTGCTGGCAGACAAAAGGCACATTGCGTATTTTGAAAAGCGCGCGTAAAAAAGCGCAGCAAAATACGCAATGTGTGAACGTAGCCTTATTCACTTTTAGGCTACTTTCGCAGTGTATCTATAGATATACTGCAAAAGTATTCGTACTCCCTATACTCACAACGAGTAGCGCGAGTACCGCTACCTACTCGTTGCGAGTATAGCGAGCACGATTATTAAGGTACTCGCTCATCCCTAGTCCCCACTCATAAATATAGGGTGCTTCTGCATTACTGGTGGAACAAAGGCACTGGAAAAAACGTTATGGCTCCTGTCCGCAAAAAAGAAAATCAGCTAACGCTGCACTCTCAAATTAAAATGCCCCCATCTGTTCTGGGTTCTACATGTCTAAACCACAGCTATCGTTAACATATTTGGGTTTGTTATAGTAAGGAAAGACCACTTAATTTATGGGGTGCAGGTTTCCAGAGGCACAAGCTGGGCACAATGTACGAGCACTGCAATGTATTGGGCATGATAATGACTTATTTGCAATTTCTAATTCTGCAACATTTTTTGCTTTTGATACCATGGAGTCCACAAACTATTTTAGGAAACTCTGCACTACAAAAATCAAATGGAGCTCCTTCCCTCTTGAGCCATGTGATGAGGCCAAAAACTACTTTACAGTCACGTGTGGTATTGCCACATTCAGGAGAAATTGCATAACACATTAAGGAAGCCTATTCCCCTTTAGAAAATTGGAAATCTGTGGTTAAAATAACATTTTAGTGGAAAAATACAATTAATTTTTGTTCACCACCTAATAGTATAACATTATGTGACACACCTGTAGTGTAAATATGCTCACTGCACCTGGATAAATTCCTCAAGGGATGCAGATTCTAACATAGAGTCCCTTGTGGGGGTTTGCTGCTGTGAATACACCTTAATGGCTCTATGAATGCGACATGGCTCCCCCAAACTATTCCAGCTAAATCTGAAATCCAATGTGGTTAACCTTTGCTTCTTCACTCTATACCAGTGATGGCGAACCTATGGCACGCGTGCCAGGGATGGCACGTAGAGCCGTTTTCCCTGGCACGCGGCGTCGCCTCTCACTGCAGCTATGAACTGCCGGCATGATGGCACCGGCAGTTCAAAGCCGTGTCGGACCGGAGGATTCTCCTTTCTCCGCGTCTCCGCCACTCTCTCTAAGCTCCGCCCCGCCGGCGTCACATGACCGCGCGGCGTCACATGACCGCGGTCATGTGACGCTGGGACTCAAGACGCGAGGAGAAGAGGAGCGGTGAAGGCGGGAGTACAAGGTGAGTATGATTTTTTTTTTTTTTTGTAAGCCACAGTATAATGAGAAGCAGGATGGAGACATGAGGGTGACAAGGGGCAGATCTGGACAAGAGGGGCATGACAATGACAAGGGGCAGATCTGGACAAGAGGGGCATGACAATGACAAGGGGCAGATCTGGATAAGAGGGGCATGACAATCACAAGGGGCAGATCTGGACAAGAGGGGCATGACAATGACAAGGGGCAGATCTGGACAAGAGGGGCATGACAATGACAAGGGGCAGATCTGGACAAGAGGGGCATGACAATGACAAGGGGCAGATCTGGACAAGAGGGGCATGACAATCACAAGGGGCAGATCTGGACTAGAGGGGCATGACAATGACAAGGGGCAGATCTGGACAAGAGGGGCATGACAATGACAAGGGGCTGATCTGGACAAGAGGGGCATGACAATGACAAGGGGCTGATCTGGACAAGAGGGGCATGACAATGACAAGGGGCAGATCTGGACAAGAGGGGCATGACAATCACAAGGGGCAGATCTGGACAAGAGGGGCATGACAATCACAAGGGGCAGATCTGGACAAGAGGGGCATGACAATCACAAGGGGCAGATCTGGACAAGAGGGGCATGACAATGACAAGGGGCAGGATCTGGAAGAGAGGGGCATGACAATGACAAGGGGTAGGATCTGGACAAGAGGGGCAGGATTGTGACATGGGGCAGGATCTGGACAAGAGGGGCATGAGAGTGACAAGTGGCAGGATCTGGACAAGAGGGGCATGACAATGACAAGGGGCAGGATCTGGACAAGAGGGGCAGGATTGTGACATGGGGCAGGATCTGGACAAGAGGGGCATGAGAGTGACAAGGGGCAGGATCTGGACAAGAGGGGCATGAGAGTGACAAGGGGCAGGATCTGGACAAGACGGGCATGAGAGTGACAAGGGGCAGGATCTGGACAAGAGGGGCATGAGAGTGACAAGGGGCAGGATCTGGACAAGAGGGGCATGAGAGTGACAAGGGGCAGGATGGAGACAAGAGGGGCATAAGAGTGACAAGGGGCAGGATGTGGACAAGAGGGACATGAGGGTGACAAGGGGCAGGATGTGGACAAGAGGGGCAGGATTGTGACAAGGGGCAGGATCTGGACAAGAGGGGCATGAGAGTGACAAGGGGCAGGATCTGGACAAGAGGGGCATGAGAGTGACAAGGGGCAGGATGGAGACAAGAGGGGCATAAGAGTGACAAGGGGCAGGATGTGGACAAGAGGGACATGAGGGTGACAAGGGGCAGGATGTGGACAAGAGGGACATGAGGGTGACAAGGGGCAGGATGTGGACAAGAGGGACATGAGGGTGACAAGGGGCAGGATGTGGACAAGAGGGACATGAGGGTGACAAGGGGCAGGATGTGGACAAGAGCGACATGAGGGTGACAATGGGCAGGATGTGGACAAGAGGGACATGAGAGTGACAAGAGGGGCAGGATGGTGACAAGAGGGGCAGGATGGTGACAAGAGGGGCACGATGGTGACAAGAGGGGCACGATGGTGACAAGAGGGGCACGATGGTGACAAGAAGGGCACGATGGTGACAAGAGGGGCATGATGGTGACAAGAGGGGCAGGATGGTGACAAGAGGGGCAGGATGGTGACAAGAAGGGCATGATGGTGATAAATAAGAGGGGCATGATGGTGACAAGAGGGGCAAGATGGTGACAAGAGGGGCATGATGGTGACATTAGGAGGTGGCATGATGGTGACATTAGAAGGGGGCATGATGGTGACATTAGGAGGGGGCATGATGGTTACATTATTACAAGAAGGGGGATGATGGTGGCTTTATTACAAGGAGGGGGCATATTACTGCAGGATAGGGCATTACTGCAGGATGGGGGCATTACTACATGATGGGGGCAGGATGGGGACATTACCACAAGGGGACAGGGATCGAGCATACTACAAGGGGATAAGGCTGGAGACATTACTACAACAAGGGGGTTAGGATAGGGACATTACTGCCAGGAGAGGGTCAGGATGGAGCAAATAACTACAAGGAGAGGGTCAGGATGGAGCGCATTACTACAAGGGGAATGTCAGGATGGAGCACATTACTACAAGGAGAGGGTCAGGATGGAGCACATTACTACAAGTAGAGGGTCAGGATGGAGCTCATAGCTACAAGGAGAGGGTAAGGATGGAGCACATTACTACAAGTAGAGGGTCAGGATGGAGCTCATAGCTACAAGGAGAGGGTCAGGATGGAGCACATTACTACAAGGAGAGGGTCAGGATGGAGATACTACTACAAAAGAGGGACCAGGATTTCAGTATGAAATTTGCTTGCTCTGTCTAATATTCAGCGTTTTTCCATACAGATCAATCCACCTGCTGTTTCTAGAAAGGGCGGTGGCAGCGGCTCAGCTTCAATGTCCAGTACACATGAGCTGTCTGACCACTGCTGAAGGGAAGAGAAGACTGCAAAGGTAAGTTTAATATCAATTAATTGTTAAAATAATTGAATTGATCATCTGTGTTTCAGGACTACAAGCCCTGTACAGGGAAGAGAGTTAGCATCTGCTGGCTCCAACCCCCTGTGCAGTGCTTGTAATAGATAACCACTGCTGTAATTTAGGTTATATTATCTTGGCACTTCGCCATAAATAATTTTGTTTTGTGTTGCAGTTTGGGCACTCGGCCTCAGAAAGGTTCGCCATCACTGCTCTATACTGTGCCTCAAAAGTTGTTTTTGACCACATATGGGGTACTGGCATAATCAGGAGATATTGCACAATAAATTGCACAGTTTATCATCTCCTGCTACCCTAGTGAATAAGAATAAATTGGAGTTAAAACAACATTTATGTGGTTAAAAATGTATTTTCATTTCAACGTTATAATATTTTGCAAAGCACCTGGGGGTTCAAGATGCCCACCAAACATCTAGATAAATTCCGTGAGAGGTCTAGATTCCAAAATGGGGTCAATTGTGGGGAGCTACACTGTTTAAGTACCTCAGGTGCTTTGACAATATGAGAAGGCACATACAAACCATTCCAACTTCATCTGAACTCCAATGTTTAAGTTCTTCACTTCTCCATTTTGTATTATCCCTCAAAGGTAGTTCAAACACGTGGGATATTGGCAAACTCAGGAGAAATTGCTCAACATATTGTATGGGGCATTTACTCCTGTTACCCTTGTGAAAATGAAAGATTTGGGCTGTGTATGAAATTTTTTGTGGTAAAAATAAATATATATTTTTTATTTTCAGGGCATAACATTATTCTGTGAATTCTGTGAAGCACTTTAGAGTTCAACGTACTCAAGAAATATCTAGATAAATTATTGGATGGCCTAGTTTCCAAAATGGGGTCATTTGTAAGGCAGCTGTATTGAATAGGCACTTCTGGGTTCTCCAAATGCGACATCGAGTCCGCTAATGATTCCAGCCAATATTCCGCTCAAATAGTCAAATGGCGCTCCTTCCCTTTCGAGCTCTGCTATGCATCCAAACAGTGGGTTTCCATCACATGTGAGGTATTAGCATACTCAGGTGGAATTGCTTAAAAATGTTGGGGTTCGTTTTCTCTTTGTTGCCCTTGTGAAAATGAAAAAAATGTGTCAAAAAAAATTTTTTGTTAAAAAAATTGTGTGCTTACCACTCATCTAGATAAATTCCTTAGGGGATCTAGTTTCCAAATGTGGTCACTTGTGGGGAGTTTCCACTGTTTAGGTGCATCAGGGGATCACCTAGTAAGACATGACGTCAGGTAACAATTCCAGATAATTTTCCATTCTAAAAGTCAAATGATGCAGCTTCCGTTCCAAGCCTTGCTGTGTGCCCAAAAAGTTGTTTTCCTCCACATATGTGACATTGGCATATTCAGGAGAAATTGACCAACAAATTTTGGGGTCTATTTTCTCATGTTACTCTTATAAAAAGAGCATGGTGTTTAGATGCCGCAATACTTGTTTTAGTAACAAGCATACCTTAGCATTTCGATGCTTGATCGAGTATCGAGCAGCGGTGAGCATGCACACCCATCACTAATTCTAACCATTTCATATTTAGTAACAATAACGTTATGATTTTTAGATAACTAAATGCCTATGTGGATGGTCAATAATTATGAATGAGAGTTACTTGATTGTCGGTTTATCTAAAAAGGTCAACAACAGTGATTAATTAGCAAAACTCTCAAATTCATCAAATGAAAGGATTTTTCAGTAAGCTTGCTAATCACTTTCAACACCACTATGTCCTAAATAAATGTGCTGTACATGATATTATGTTTTTTTATACTTATAACGATTGTTTTAACCCCTTAATGAACCATGACAAGCTGTGTACATCATGGGTTGCTTCCTGCCCTTGAAGTGGGCTGAGCCCACATCTTTTCCTGCATCTGTTGGCTAATCTGATTGGCCTACATATTTCTGTAACAGCACGGCTGTTAACCAGTGACATCCCAGTGTCAATCTCTGACAGCAGGATTTAACATGTGCTGGAAAGGGGGTGCGTCATTCCTCTTTTCTTTTCCTCTTTTCCATCACCGGTACTATGATGGAATTTTGGGATGCCAATGGGTTGTCATGTCAGGCTCATAACACCTGGGGCTATCATTACAATCCTCCTATGAATGTCAGCTGTGAGCCAGCAATCATAGAAGACCGTGATTTCTGCTGTACAGAGCAGTGCTAATGCACCTAAGGGGACTAGTTAAAACAGTAAAAAAAAGTTTTAAAAATATAAAAAAATAAAAGAAAATACAAATTTCAAATCACTCCCTTTTGCCTATTGAAAATGAATGTTTTAAAAATATACAATATTTGGCATTGCTGTCTTCAGAAATTTCCGATCTATTAAAAATATTTAATACGATTGGTAAACACTGTGATGAGGAAAAAAAAGTAAAAATGCCGGAATTGCAATTTTTAGGCGGCCACAGCAGTAGAACAAAATGTAATGTCAAGCAATCAAAATATCACATATACTTAAAAATAATATCAATAAAAATATTGGCTCAGTGTTCAAAAACCAAGCTCTCACACAACTCCATTTCCAAAAATTTAAAATGTTATGGATCAAAGAATGTCACGACTAGGGATGTGTGAACCCGAAATGTACAGTTTAGGGTCCATACCGAACACCTAGTGTTTGGGCATAGACCCTGAATGCAGACTTCCCTGACAAGTCATCGTTACAGTTTGGGTTCGTATTAGCGGGTGTGGGGCTGTAAAAATAAACAAATCAGTGATTAAACATTATCTCATACTTACTGTGTCCACCTGCTTGTACTTCCGGGGCCACTCATTCACTTACGGATTTTTCACTGGTGAGGGGCGCAACAGCCAATCACAGATGCTGTCATAGAGAGTGAGAATCTGTGATCGGCTGTTAAAGTAACCTGGAAAAAGCCCATACATTTATGCATCTACCGTGTAGGGTAGATGCTAGAATGTGTGGGCTGTTTCCAGGTTATTCTAACAATCAATCTCAAACGCCCACTCTATGACAGCACCTATGATTGGCTGTTGTGCCCGTCACCCATTGATGGATTTCATAGTGATGTAAAAACAAACAAATACCGTATATACTCGTGAATAAGCCGAGGGGGAGACTTTTCAGCCCAATTTTTTGGCTGAAAAGTCTCCCCCTCGGCTTATACACGGGTCAATACGTTGGTGGGGGGCTGTGTCCGGGGCTCGGGAGGCTGGAGGAGGCGGGGGGAGGCTGCTGTATGAGCGCCCCATCACGTGGGGCCGCTCATTATAATTGCACTGCTTCCCCCTGTCAATAAGCAGCAGGGGGAAGCAGTGCATATCTGGCCCCAAATGCTGGCACTCGCCCCCTCTGTGTAAGGGCCCCCGCTGCTTACCTTACCATCCCCGGTCTTCTGCACAGCGCGGTCCTCGGTGCTCCGTCCTCGCTGCTCCCATCGGCTGCTTCCGGGATCCCGGCTGTCGCAGGCACATGAAGTCATCGTGCGATGGCCGGGGATCCGGATGCAGCGAGGACGGAGCACGAGGACCGGCGCTGTGCAGAAGACCAGGGTTGGTAGTTAAGCAGCGGGGGGCCCTTACAAGGAGGGGGGCGAGTGCCAGCATTTGGGGGCTGCTGTATACCCATGGGCTGCTATATACCCCTGGGGCTGTTGTATACCTTGGGGCTGCTATATACCCCTGGGGCTGCTGTATACCCTGGGGCTGCTATATACCCCTGGGGCTGCTGTATACCACACCACTGGGGCTGCTATATACCACTGGGGCTGCTGTATATACTGCTGGGGCCTGTATATACCACTGGGGAGGCTGCTGTAATACTACTGGGGTCTGTATATACCACTGGGGAGGCTGCTGTATACCACTGGGGCTGCTGTATATACTGCTGGGGCCTGTATATACCACTATGGAGGCTGCTGTAATACTACTGGGGTTTGTATATACCACTGGGGAGGCTGCTGTATACCACTGGGGCTGCTGTATATACTGCTGGGGCCTGTATACCACTGGGACTGCTGTATATACTGCTGGGGCCTGTATACCACTGGGGCTGCTGTATATACTGGTGGGATCTGTATATACCACTGGGGAGGCTGCTGTATACCACTGGGGCTGCTGTATATACTGCTGGGGCCTGTATACCACTGGGGCTGCTGTATATACTGCTGGGGCCTGTATACCACTGGGGCTGCTGTATATACTGGTGGGGTCTGTATATACCACTGGGGAGGCTGCTGTATACCACTGGGGCTGCTGTATATACTGCTGGGGCCTGTATACCACTGGGGCTGCTGTATATACTGGTGGGGTCTGTATATACCACTGGGGAGGCTGCTGTATACCACTGGGGCTGCTGTATATACTGCTGGGGCCTGTATACCACTGGGGCTGCTGTATATACTGCTGGGGCCTGTATACCACTGGGGCTGCTGTATATACTGGTGGGGTCTGTATATACCATTGGGGAGGCTGCTGTATACCACTGGGGCTGCTGTATATACTGCTGGGGCCTGTATATGCCACTGGGGAGGCTGCTGTATACTACCACTGGGGAGGCTGCTGTATACTACCACTGGGGGGGCCTGTATACCACACTGCTGGGGGCTGTATACCTGTGCTGGGGTCCACCCTCGGCTTATACACGAGTCAATAGGTTTTCCCAGGTTTTGGGGGCAAAAGTAGGGGGGTCGACTTATACACGGGTCGGCTTATACACGAGTATATACGGTATATTAAAAAAATAATGTTGACCTTTGCTGTATTTTTGATTCTCAGTGCAGGTAAAGCATACAGCTATGAGCTGGCCTGAGCTGCCTGGCTTTACCTCTGCTGGCAACCAAAATACAGGGAAGGCCATTATTATTTTTTAATTATTTAAATAAATAATAACGAAAAAAATATGTAAGCTTGCCTATTTTTGATTTCCAGCCAAAGTAAAACCCAAGCAGCTTATTATTATCAGATTGGTGAAGCCCATAGTTAATGACCCCTCCAGGCAAAAGAATAGCAGCCCGCAGCCACCCCAGAAATTGGCACATTCATTAAAGGCACCAATTCCTGGCACTTTACCTAGCTCTTCCTCATGCCTTGGTGCTGTGGCATCAGGGTAATAGAAGGGGTTAATGACTGCTGGTGATTGACAGTGTGTCATTAAGCCCATATTTATAATATTAAGGCCTCTATGAGACCTGCATGTTATCAATCCTTTGTGGAAATAGTTAAAAAACACGGACATAGAGAAAAATCCTTTATTTCCTATGATAATAAACAGCGATATTCCTACGAAGCTCACTCACCACTGCTACATACAGATTGTGCAGAGAGAGAACAAAAGCGTCTTCTCCATGTGGACTCTGTGATTACATTGAGTACCGCTAGTAGTGGTGACGTCATTCACTGAGTAACTTGGGGCTCCCCTCGGCAGTGAACTCAGGTGACCCCACTGCCGGTATCTCAGTGACTCAGTGAATGATGTTATTACTCTTCGCGCTTTGCTGCAGCCAGTCTGATCGCTGATTCTGCAGGTAGCACAGAAGGCTTTAGATACATTTTGGGTGTTGTAGGGGGTCCTCCAGATGAAATCATGAAGTATAGTATTATGTTTCTGGATAAACTATGTATTTACTAAAATATCTTTTGGTATGTTGAATAACTCTTGATATATTGGTATGTCCTTTTAGTTTTTTATATGCTTTGCATTTTTTACTTAAGTTGAATTTTTTCACTTACGCACTGTGTCTGAACCTTTTTATTCATTGTTTCTCTGCTTTGGATATAATGTAAATCAAGGATTTATGCCTATTTACATTGGTTTAGCTTTGTATTACTGCATTTTGGATTACATTACATTACTCAATTGAAATAATGTTTGCTAAATAAGCATAACACACAAATGTCTCAATCAAACCTGAGGTTTACATTAACTACAAAATTAATCAGTTAAAAAAAAGTGACGGTAAATAAAAAAATTCAATATTGCTCACTTTAAAAAGTTTTTCTTTTTGTCAGAAACTGCTTTCTTTAATCTAATTTCACCCTCAATTTGTTTTTTCTTTGCAGCTGAATGAAGTTCTCCTGTGGTTATTAATGCACTTTCTAATTGCAACCAGCTTAAAACATGCTGGCAAACAGGTGACAACATATCTGGCAAGTTCAAGCTATTTTTTTCTGTTCTTTTTTCTTTCCTTTACTTGGACATAACTGAAGCATGTTTAAAGAAGCAAAAAAATATTTATTACTTGTTATTCTTAAGAACATATGGTGTCACCAGATGGATATTAAGTAATAGTTCGCAGATCAGCAAATCTGCAGAGATCTTTATTTCGGCAAATATGAAAAAATAATTATTACGTTTCTTGTTATTAATATGGTTGTTTTATTTAGTGTATCAGAACTTTTTTTTAATATACCATATTCTAGTGCAATATTATATGAAAATTAATTTTATTAAATAAAAAGAAATTCAATATGTCTCAAGATGCAGTGTTTGATTTTATTCTTCTGCTAGCATTAAACTGATCATCATTCCCTTGATATAATAAGTGGAATTAACTAAGACTAGAAATATCCTACATTAGTTTAACACAGCAGCTCAATGGAGTAAGACAAATCAATTTTATTAAAGAAATCATGCCTCTTACTAAGTTTACCTGTTAGTGCAACAACAAATAAAATCTCTACTATCCATGAGCTGTCATAGCTTTGTTCTAAGATTGACCATAATTTCCAGTAAATCATCAGACTATGGAAAGTGGTGAGAACAGAACAAATCAGTATAAAGCCGGGGACAGAGTAGCATAAGGTATCCGATGTGATACACTATTGACCCTTGGCTCGGGATCTGCCGCGAGCATCACCATTTGTCATGTATCTGTGATCTGATCCTGCAATAAGATTACAGCTGTGGAGGAGAGAGAAAGATTAATCTTCCCATCTCCTTCATTGTTGGCCTCGGCCCCCATTGTAAGCCTCTGCCTTGGGCATACGAGTGCAGCGTGATTTTTCACTCGCGCCCATATACTTGGATGGGTGGGAGTATTCTGAGATTCCTAGACAGAGAATTGCAGCATGCTGCGACTTTTCCATCAGTCCATACAGGGCTGAAGACAAACTCACAGGTATAAGCTGCCTGATTTTCAAACATTGGCACGACTGCAATGCAAGATTTTCTCTCAATACACTTATGTGAGTCAAACGTCAGTGGGACTCCAGTCTAAGGCTGAGTTCACATGACCACTAATCGTCCTTCAGAAAAGTTCAAGGGGCAATCCATTTCCAAAAAAATATGTGCAAACACAACTTTTTTTGTCCATTTTCATAACTTTATTTTTGCAGGATCTGTTTTTTTATATTGGAGTCTATGGAAAACGGTCCATTAACAGATTGCAATTTATCTTCCATTTGAACCTGATGCAGTAATGAAAAAACTGATAAGTAACAAATCAAAGAAAAAAGCATTTCTTAGTAGCAATCAGTTAATAGATCTGTTTTCCATGTTAAAAAACGGATCATGAAAAAATCAAGTTTGTCCAAACGGGGTAAAATATTGTGCTTGAACAACTTTTTTTGCCATTGTATTGCTGTTGGGTCCATTCAAAGGAATGATTAATACACAAGTGAACTTAAGGCCCCGTTACACGTAGCGATATTGCTAACAATATTGAGCAACATCACAGGTTTTGTGACGTTGCATGACCTCGCAGTGATGTCGCTGCGTGTGACATGTCTCAGCGACCAGTGATGAGCTCGCTGATCTCTGATCGCTGCAGAATGGCTGGACCATTTTTCAGTCACTAGTCTTCCGCTGTCACGCATGCATCGGCATGTCTGACAGGGGCAAGGACTAGCGATCCCCAATCTGTGCCCGAGACCCTGAACGATCTAAGCGACCGTCGGGTTTCAGCGCATTGCTGGATGATCGCAGGTCACAAGTATGCCTGTGTGGCATCTCATCAGCGATCACATAGCAATGTTCCAGCGATCCCGATTGTTGGTCAGGTCCCTGGAAAATCGCTGTGTAATATGGGCTTTAGACTAAAGTTGAAATCTGACATGTGCTATAAACTGAAGACTTTTCAGGTTATCTTTGTAGCATAGAGCTAATAAGAAATAAGACATTTTCCACTTCTTGGGAAGGAGGGGAGGAGGAGGAAGGTGGTGGAGGTGTTTTTACATGTTTTCGAAAACCCTTGTTTTTACTATCTATTATTATCATGTAAAATAATTACTCTCATTTATCTATTTTCATATGTATTGTGGGTCATATTGCGTCTTTATTGTGGAATGCTCATTTATGTACAGTATATCATCCTATTTATATCTATTATTATATTCACCTATGCAATCTATATTCATTATTCTTGCGGTGCCCAAGCTTGCTCACCCATCATCTTCTCATTCATGCCTGTTTTACTGGAATTAATTGTACAGTATTTCAGTGTTTTTAGAAACTGAATGTAATAAAAGTTAATAATTTATCAGAATATTTGCATTCACTATTTTTCTTTTCTGGTCATATTTACTGCTAGATATATGCGTGCAGAAAAACCGTAGAATATTAGAGTCTAAACAAAGAGAATGATATTTAAGTAAATCTCTTCTCCATTTTTTACGTTGCGTAAATTGATATGCGGTGCAGTTTTGCAATCTGCAGTTTGTCACTTTGTATTGCTTTAAATATGTTTTTCACTTACAGATTTTCCCTATTGGCTTAAATGAGGTGTAGAATTTTCTCAGATAAAATCGAATGTGTGTTTTTATTCTGTTACCACCATAGAAATGATGTAAAAGCACATGAAACTTGTGCATAACTTTATATATAACATTTAATGAAAGTTATGTTACTGCACAATCAGGAAGTTTTCAAAATAAACAATTTTTTTTTAAATTTGATTTTCCAAAGAGATAAAATATCCACAAATGATAAAATGATTGTAAGAAAAAATTCACACTGGAAACAAAATTCATAATTGGTGCAGAAATCTTGCAGTAAATCTGCAGCTTTAAAAAGTAACTAAAACACATTGTGGGCAGTTAGCTTACATTAGCTGTTCTACTTTCCTTCATGTTATATGCAGTGTGAAATCCAGCAAAACCTCTGTATTCCAAGTAAACAGACTGTTCATTCTGTAGTCTAAGGCTAAGGCTGGAAATACACTGTCCGTGTGATATACTAGTCACTCGGACGAGTGTCGGATCATTAACCATGAATGACCTCTCCCTGTCAGCAACTCCACACTCCCGTCCTGACAGGGAGAGGTTGTTCAGGGTTAATGATCCAACATTTGTCTGAGTGACTGGTATATCACATGGACAGTGTGTTTCCAGCCTAATTGGTCAACAGTGAGTGAATGTAGCAGTCAAGCAAACAAAAGTGTGGTCTACCTTTGAGCTGGACATTATTTCATGTGTAGCTTCCCATCATATGGTGTGCTCTGTTGGGACCCAGGTCTGGCCTGATTCTGTCCTAGTCATTCCACGTCAAAGACAGGTGACAAAATATTAGTAGTGTTGTTAGGCAGTGATTGTCCCAATGAGGTCACCTTGATGCTGGTGGGACAGCTTACATGTTTTTATGATCATAATAATGTCACCAAGTACCCTATTAATTTTCTTACATTTTAGCGTTTTACCTTTTTTATTCTAGAGTATTTGCTCACTTGTTTTTTTTTTGTTCTTGTTTTTTCCATTATCAGGCTAGTGTGAGTGTGCTCCACTGCATAGTTACACTTTAGTTCCCGCTCTGGTTTTATTTCATTATGTGTTGTTGCAGTGAGTGAATGATGGGGTTAAACTATAAGTATACAAATAATACATAATCAGCATTGAGAATATCACATAAAACACTAGTGATAATATACAGTATAGACAGCGTACAATAAGACGGAGGCTTGCATGAAACACATGGATTCCTATCAGACATAATGCTTTGCCATGTAACCGATTGCTAAATAACCTAGAAACAGACTTTAAAGCATAAAATGCACAATAAGATAAAATGCTCACTAGATATACTTTGGCAAGGATTGTGGGCTTCCAAGAGCGCACAGGGGTAAGAAAAACACACATGCCCTGCTTGAAATCCTGTCTAATTCTGTCATAAAATGACTGCTGCTTACCCAGAGATACCGAGGAGACGACCCACAATGCACCAGGTTCTTAAAGGAGAAGACATTGAGATATGCAGGTAATACTGCAAGATGATGCTAATCACATTAGACAACATAACAATATAACATGTCACATTACACATGTTATGACATATGGCAAATTTAGAATTGCTTTTTCCTACGGAGCCTAAATGGGCAGAACATTAGTCAACCATTTACTAACCTGTGTAGCTCAAGATAACTTTGGGAAAAGAACATATTGGTATTACTAATTTCTGGATTTCAGATACTATAAATATTCACCAAACTTAGCAAGTAAAAAAATAACACAAAGTCATATTTTCAAAGGTAAAATCGGTGGACTTTACTATGTCTCTAGCTTTGTATTCTATATCAGGCACTTTTGCATTACAAATATAACAATACATTGTAGAAAATAGAAGTGAAGTTGGCAACCAGCATGACTAATGGATAACAAGAAGCAAATTAAATACCAAAGAGATAAGCACCATCAGAGAGAGCCTGAATATATCAAAATTTGTTATGCCTCCAGGCTTGATGTAACTTTGTTGCACCATATAAAACAATGCTAACAGCACATCGTTAAAAGATTTCATTTTTAAAAAGACAACTTTGTTAAATGTGTGTTTTTGCTCTTCTGGCTTAACCGCTCTTGTGCAAATGAGGCCTGGGAGCACTGAATTCGATTTACTAACCAGACCTGACAATTAATCCTTGGTATACAATCATTTTAAAGTTTTAGGACTGTGTGAAGACATACCCATTTGTTTCAGACAGTTAAGACGACCTCCATTACATTTATATATGCTGCAGTGACACACCGCAAAATCGTGTATTTTTTTAATAAACTTAGAGTATATTAAGCTATATTACTAAACATATCAACAAATAGTGTACTGATCTTAGATTAAAATTGACATTTGTATTGGAGATGTAAACATTTTTACATGAGAACAAAATAAAACATTTACATTACACATATAAGGATATCAAAGGTATGTTTTCTATGCAAACCAAGTACAGGAACTGACAAGCTTTGTACAGTAAGAATTATTAGTAACATATTAAACTATCAACACCTCAGTACCAGAATAAAAAAATCATAGCCGTTAACTCAATGCAAAAATTAATAATTATTACTAATTATTCAACCTCTAGTTAGATTTATGTTTCACCTTAGGGTTCGTCAAACATATAATGCATTTTGAGTTTTGTTTTAACATAGTAACATAGTAACATAGTTTTTAAGGTTGAAGGAAGACTTTAAGTCCATCTAGTTCAACCCATAGCCTAACATGTTGATCCAGAGGAAGGCAAAAAAAAAACCATGTGGCAACACTAGCTCCAAATTCCTTCCTGACTGCAGATATTGCATTCAGACTAATTCCCTGGATCAACGCCCTATCAAAGAATCTAGTATATATAACTGGTAATATTATAGTTTTCAAGAAAGGCATCCAGGCCCTTCTTAAATGTTAGTAGTGAGTCACTCATTACAACATCATGTGGCAGAGAGTTCCATAGTCTCACTGCTCTTACAGTAAAGAATCCACGTCTGTGATTATGATTAAACCTTCTTTCCTCCAGACGTAGAGGATGCCCCCTTGTCCCCATCTCAGGCCTAAGAGTAAAGAGATCATTAGAAAGTTCTCTGTACTGTCCCCTCATATATTTATACATTATTATAAGATCACCCTAAGCCTTCGCTTTTCCAAGCTAAATAACCCCAAGTTTAATAACCTGTCTTGGTATTGCAGACCCCTTAGTCCTCTAATGACTTTTGTCGCTCTTCTCTGGACCCGCTCTAGTTCAGCTATGTCTTTCTTATACACCGGAGACCAGAATTGTACACAGTATTCTAAGTGTGGTCGCACTAGTGACTTGTATAGAGGTAAAATTATGTTCTCCTCATGAGCATCTATGCCTCTTTTAATGCATCCCATTATTTTATTTGTATTTGCAGCAGCTGCCTGACACTGGCCACTAAATGTGAGTTTGTCATCTACCTATACACCCAGGTCTTTTTCAGTGACAGTTTTGCCCAGTGTTTTACAATTAAGGACATAATTATACCTTTTGTTTCCTCTGCCCAACTGCATGATCTTACATTTATCCAAATTAAAGCTCATTTGCCATTTATCAGCCCAAGCTTCTAGTTTACATAAATCCTCCTGTAATATAAAATTGTCCTCCTCTGCATTGATTACCCTGCAGAGTTTAGTGTCATCTGCAAATATTGAGATTCTACTCTGTATGCCCCCTACAAGGTCATTAATAATTATATTAAAAAGAAGCAGGCCCAACACTGACCCCTGTGGTACCCCACTGTTAACTGTGACCCATTTTGAGTGTGTTCCATTAATGACCACCCTTTGTTTCCTATCACTAAGCCAGTTCTTAACCACTTACACATATTTTCCCCTATCCCCATTGCTCTCATTTTATGTATCAACCTTTTGTGTGGCACCGTATCAAAAGCTTTTGAAAAGTCCATATACACCACATCCACTGCATTTCTTTGGTCCAGTCCAGAACTTACTTCTTCATAGAAGCTTATCAGATTAGTTTGACAGGAACGGTCCCTCGTAAAACCATGTTGATATTGGGTCATGAGGTTATTTTTCTTCAGATACTCCAGTATAGCATCTCTTAGAAAACCCTCTAGGATTTTACCCACAGTAGAGGTTAAGCTTACTGGCCTATAATTTCCAAGTTCAGTTTTTGTACCCTTTTTGAATATTGGCACCACATTTGCTATATGCCAGTCCTGTGGTACAGACCCTGTTATTATGTAATCTTTAAAGATTAAAAATAATGGTCTATCTATGACAGGACTTAATTCCTGCAGCACTCTGGGGTGTATCCCATCCGGGCCTGGGGATTTGTCAATTTTAGTGATTTTAAGATGATGCCGTACTTCCTGCTGATTTAAGTAGGTGACATTTAATTGACAGTTTTTGTTATCACTGATCATGTTGTCTGTCATGGCTTTTTCCTCATCCTCATCCACCATTTTACCCAGATTATTTTTAAAGGGGCCAACACCATCATTTTTTAGTTTCTTACTATTTATGTAGTTAAAAAATATTTTGGGATTATTTTTACTTTCTCCGACAATGAGTCTCTCTGTCTCAATCTTTGCTGCCTTGATTTGCTTTTTACAGATGTTATTTAATTTTCTGTATTTATTTAATGCCTCATCACTACCTACTTGCTTTAATTCCCTAAATGCTGTCTTTTTGTCATTTATTGCGCCCCTTACAGCCTTATTTAGCCATAGTGGTTTCCTCCTATTTCTAGCATGCTTCCCATAGGGTATATATTGTGCACAGGCCCTATTCAGGATGCTAATAAACGTTTCCCACTTGCTTTGTGTACTTTTATGTCTCAGGATATCGTCCCAGTTTATTGCACTAAGATCATCTCTCAACCGTTGGAAATTTGCCTTCCTGAAGTTTAGTGTCCTTGTAACCCCTCTACTACACATCTTATTAAAGGATACTTGAAAACTTATTATTTTATGATCACTATTACCCAAGTGATCTCCAACCCGTATATTTGATATGCGGTCTGGCCTGTTGGTTAATATTAGGTCCAGCAGTGCCCCCCTTCTTGTTGGGTCCTGAACCAGTTGTGAAAGGTAATTGTCTCTCATAGCTGTCAAAAACCTATTACTTTTGCTAGAACTGCAGGTTTTTGTTCCCCAATGTATTTCAGGGTAGTTGAAGTCCCCCATAATAATGACTTCTCCCTGAGTCGCTGCTTCATCTATTTGCTTTATGAGGATATTCTCCTCCACTTCCATTATTGTTGGGGACTTATAACAAACACCTATCAGTAATTTATTATTTTTTCCCCCTCCCCTTATCTCCACCCACAGAGACTCTACATTTCCATTAGATTCACCTATATTATCACGCAGGATGGGTTTTAAGGATGATTTTACGTATAAACATACACCTCCCCCTCGCTTATTTGTACGGTCATTTCTAAACAGACTATATCCCTGTAAATTAACATCCCAGTCATGGCTCTCGTCCAGCCATGTCTCCGATATCCCCACCATGTCATAATTATTTTCCAACAAAGTTAATTCTAATTCCTCCATTTTGTTGGTGAGGCTTCTGGCATTAGTGTACATGCACTTTATGCATCTCTCTTTACCTCTATTTCTTCCTACTATATTGACTGTTCTAACCCTACCCCCCATGCCACCCCCAATTTTATTACTTGTGCCCAGGTTACTATTTACACTATCATCCCCTCCTGTACAATGAATACCCTCCCCCCCAATCCCTAGTTTAAACACTCCTCCAACCTTCTAGCCATTTTATCCCCAGCACAGCTGCACCCTCCCCATTGAGGTGCAGCCCGTCCCTAGCATAGAACCTGTAGCCAACAGAGAAGTCGGCCCAGTTCTCCAGGAACCCAAACCCCTCCTTCTTACACCAATTCCTGAGCCACTTATTTATCTCCCTAATCTCCCATTGCCTCTCTGGTGTGTTACAACTATTTATATAACTGCAAAATACATTGTGTATATCTACTTTGTGCTCATGCCTCTAATTTGTTGTCGACATACTGGTGCCTCTCAATGAATTAGGATACCATCAAATAGTTAATTTATTTCTTCAATAATTCAATACATAAAGTGAAATGTATATATTATCTAGAGTAATTACAAACTGATCTATTTCATGTGTTAATTTCTGTTAATGTTTATGATTATGGCTTACAGCCAATGAAAACCAAAGGTCAATATCTCAGAAAATTAAAGTAGGGAGAATGAACTGTGTGAGAGATAAAATATTACCTAAATAGGTATAAGAGGCATCACCTTGTGTGGTTGTGAGAGTCACAACCACTATAAAAGCATATCACGGCTGCTGAAGTGCCCAGCATTGTGCATATAGAGTAGGGAGGACGAAGGGTTAAATAACGTGCTGCCGAATTCCATGAGTCATCCAGGGTGAATATAATATTAATTTATTAGCCAACATGTTTCAAGGCTTCCAGGCTCCTTCTTTAGGACAAATCATTATCATATTGCCATGTTTCAGAGCATTTGAGGGAGTCCTGAAATGCATTGACTCATAAATCAATATTATATTCACACTTTGATATCTTATGGAATACAAAAGTGTACTTTTTAACCCTTCATCCTCCCTATTTTAATTTTCTGAGATAATGACCATTGGGTTTTCATTGGCTGTAAGCCATAATCATCAACATTAACAGAAATAAACACTTGAAATAGATCACTCTGTTTGTAATGACTCTAGATAATATATACCGTATTTTTCGCTTTATAAGACGCACCGGATTATAAGACGCACCCAGATTTTAGAGGTGGAAAATAGGGAAAAAAATATTTGTAGCAAAAAATGACTTTGATATGACACTCAGGCCCTGCGACCAGTCAGTGTTGGCGTCTGTTTCCTTCAGATGCAGGTGCAGCATGTGAGCAACACCAATGACTTCTGCTCCAGTGTCTGTTGGCGGGGAGACAGACGCCAGCACTGACTGGTCAGAGGGCTGAGTCTCATATCAATATCACATGGGACATGACTATGCAACTTCTGATAACGTTGGAACTGCTGAAGAATAAGGGGTATGGGTGCGTGCACACGATGAGTATACGCAGCCTTTTGGACGCAGCGTCTTGCTGCTGTGTCCAAAATGCTGCGTAGTACAGTACAAGCATAGTGGATGGGATTTGTAGAAATCCCATACTCACTATGCTTCATCCGACCGCAGCATTCTGACAGCTGCGGTGCGGGTTGCCACCATTCCGCTCCTTCTCAGCATGTTCATTTCATGCTGTGGAGTTGGAAGCGGCTCCCATCGGGGGACTGCAGGGAGAAGCCGCCCTGCACCCGCCGCACATGGTGAGTACAGGGCAGCTGGGGTCTCCCTGCCTCCACATGTGGCTTCACTTATGTCCGGAGGAGCCGCGTCCAACACACAGCTACTCCCGACTGTGAGCGCACACCCTTAGTATGGTCTTTATTACTTTTACAAGGGCCAACATGATGAATGAGATGGGATTTGTTCATGTAGTAACAATCCCTTTAAGAACTATAACTCCCAGCATGTACTGTAGATCCTATAGCATGCTTGGAGTTCTAGTTAAGCACAGTATTGGTAGTGTTAACTTTACTTTATTAGTGGTTATGTTACATATACATGTGGACTCACTTTAATGTGTCCTGCTTTGCCATCACCCTGCTGAAATGAAGGAAGTGACCAGTCTGTATATAAAGATCTGATGTGATGTACTGTATGAGGGAGGGCCAGGGAGGGGGGCTGTACACTGTGCTGAAATATGATGCTCTAGCCCTGTCTCCTAATTACAAGTCACCACAGAGCTTGACCTGTAGATGCAGGGCCAGGGGAGCTGTACACTGCTGTTATATGCAGGCTCCAGCCTGCTCTCCATACACTGAAGCTCCTGAACTACAGACAGAGCTTCCTGGATTTCTGCTTGGTGTCAGGGCTCAGCAGGACACATTACACTGAGCAGAGGGAGTGAGGCAGGACACTGACAAACAAGGTACCTGCTGTGATAAAGTGCCGATCTGCCCTGCTCTGCCCCTGTCTTCATGGCAGTGAATCAGCACAAAGCTCAGTGCTGATTCACTTGCCACAGCTGTGCCCCGCTCCTCCGTTCTCACTATCTGCAGCACACAATGTCCCCAGCAGCTGCAGGAGCGACCATGTGTGCAGGCTAAGCAGCTTCTCCTGCTCCCCGTGCTCTCACCTCTCCACGCTGTCTTCAGTGCAGAGAGGTGGGTGGAGACTGGGAGCAAGTGAAGTGAATATTTAAGTAGATAATGAGCCGGGGACACGTGGTGCTCCTGCCGCCTGATTCTTCAGCAGGGACCATTCCCTGTCACTTCTGTCCCCACTTCACTGCTGTCCCCCCCTCCCCAGCAACTGAGGATGATAGAATGTTATATTCCTTTTATAAGACGCACCCCCACTTTCCTCCAAAACTTGGAGGAAAAAAAGTGCGTCTTATAAAAGGAAAAATACGGTATGTTTCACTTTATGTATTGAACTACTAAAATAAATTAACTTTTTGATGATATTCTAATTTATTGAGATGCACCTGTATGTGTTCTTAAATCTTTGATTTACTTTTCTTGTATGAGTTAATTTTTAGAGATTTCTAAAAAAAAAGTCTAATTTTATTGTCAATACGTTTTGTTCACTGATTTCTATTTGGTTAATTTATACCATGTGGTACTAAATTGAAAATAAGATTTTTTTGTTATTTAAAATAATAGCTATACATAGTAAAATATGAAGTTCTATGATTTTTATCTTAATTGATTATATTTGTACTAAGGCTTTCTTATATGATTGAAATTTTTTTTGTAGTAATAATAATAATAATAATGATAATAATATATTGGTTTTATTCATCTTTCATTATTTTTTCATTATTTTGTCCTAAATGTTACAGAATTGTCATTGTTGCTAAAAGAAAAAAATAACAGAAAATGAATACACCCCTTTTAACCCTTAACAACCGCTGATATGCCTTTTATTGGTGGTAGTGTGGCACCCTGTGGACTGGTAGCCACAGAGAAGTGCAGCAGCTGGAATGGTAAGCCATTCACCCCAACCCATAAGCACCCGACACATCCCCAAATTCCTATACCTAGGACTTTATGCCAGGCAAGGGAGAAGTGGGGAAGAGCAGAGTAGTGGGTGGAGCTTAAGTGGCACCTGCAAGAGGGGGAGGAGCTACAGTAGGTTTACATCACAGTAGAGTGATAGTTAGTCAGAACGGGGTTGGAGCTGAAGGAAGGCTCAGGACTGAGCTGCAGGAGACTGGAGGCGACTGAGAAAAAACACCGGGACCCGGTGGCCGGTGACAACAGAGGCTGACCGGGTCCGTGATTACTGATATACCTGAGAGACCAACCAGGTGTAAAGAGGAAGGAGTCCCAGGTGAAATCACTAAGGGACTGGATCGACAGACAGGGTACCGGCCCTGTAAAGTGGTTGAAGGCTACAGCCCTGACCACAGATTAACCAGTGAGGTGAAGGGTCTCTATGCCCAACTCCTAACAGACCAAAAGGAACCCAGGAAAGGCCTCATATAGGACTTGGGGATCAGAGAGAGAGAGGATCCCCTGAGAAGTCTGGTCCTTCTGGCCCTGAGGTAGATTTCAATAGAGAAAGAGAGACCCAGAAAGGCACAAAGAAAGGGGGTGCTTGGTGAACCAGACCAGCTGCTGACCGGCTACTGGTGCGCTCACCGTCAAAAAATACTGTGACTGTGTGAAAATAAGAGCAGTGAGTAAAGCATTCGGTTAAACCTGAAGAATTGTGTGAGAATCTTTATTAAAGGTTTATGGCTGAGGAGACCAGCATCTGAGGAGAAGACAAGCCTGGAGATCTGAAAGACAGATCAGTGTTAAGGTCAGTATTAAGTGCACTTCCCATTATCACCTCACCACAGCTATACCAACTAACAACTATTATCACCACCCAGGGATTATCCTAGCCCTACCTGTGGAGGGCTTATCACCCAGCTGCATCCCATCATCATCCCCCGGAGCTGTGACAAGCAGTGGTGGTCATATCTGGTCGCATCCCACAGGTAGCGTCACTGACAAACTATTATTTTTATTTCTATTTCTCCCTTTTTACATTTACTTCCTTTTTAATTGTGGTCCCTCCAGGGCCACTGAACCGGTCCACGGCCACCACCGTGACATCCCCCTGTAAGCAGAGAATAAGAACCCTTCCTGAGTAACCCATAGCCCTGAGGGCGATACAGTAGTTCAGGGTACTTATTTAACAAGTGAATAGCGGCGACTTGCACTCAAAATTCCCATGGAAGATAGCTGTTCATAACAGCTTAAACCCACAGGTTTTAGAACCAATTGGAGCTTATTAAAGAGAACCTGTCACCCCCCTGGCACTCTCCAAAGTGAAAGCACCACTGAATACAGCGTGTATGCTGCATTCAGGGAAGGTGTGTACCATGTCTCTACTCCCCCTGTAACCTGAAAAAAGCACTTTGGAAAGTTTAGAGTTAAGAAGTCCGAGGGGCTTATCCTGCTGTATCCGGCTGGATACAAAAATACAGCGAAGCCCACGTCAATTTTTTTTCTGAAAAATCAAAAAAACAATATGAATGTAAGGGACTGCATCTTTATTAACCCCTCGACTTGTTTAAAGGGAACCAACCACCTCAGATCACCCTAATACACAGTTAGTACATGTCCCTGCACCCTAAGGATACCTTTCCAGCACTGTTTTTGTGTAAAATCTTGCATTAGTATAACTGATATAAAGAGTTTATAAACTTACTAGCCTGGAGACATCTGGGCGTATCCCTCCTTCTGTTATACTTCAGGGCTGTGCATTGCATGGCTGTGCTCCCCCTCCCTCCGTGCCTGCTGCCCTGCCCTGATGGGCGTGATCGTTATCTCCTCTGCACAGAGGGAGGGGGAGCACAGCCATGCAATGAATGCACAGCCCTGAAGTATAACAGAAGGAGGGATACACCCAGATGTATCCAGGCTAGTAAGTTTATAAACTCTTCATATCAGTTATACTAATGCAAGATTTTACACAAAAACAGTGCTGGAAAGGTATCCTTAGGGTGCAGGGACATGTACTAACTGTGTATTAGGGTGATCTGAGGTGGTTGGTTCCCTTTAATGGATTTTTCAGAAAAATTTTGACGTGGGCTTCGCTATCTTTTTGTATGCCAGCCGGATACAGCAGGCGGCAACGGGCTGCCCCCAACCCCCAGCTGACTATTTGGACCTGCCTGGACACAAAAATATCAGGAAGGCCTTATTTTTTATTATTTCATGAATTTCATGAATATAAAAAAAATGTGTGCGCCTCCGCACAATTTCTATGTCCAGCCAGGTCCAGCTAGGCAGCTGGGGGCTGGAATCAGCAGCGCAGGGAGGCCCAAGTCTTCTGGGCACCCCTCGCTGCGAATGACAGCCCACAGCCGCCCCAGAAAATGGCACGTTCATTGAAGCGCCATGTTCTGGCGCTGAACTCAACTCTTCCAGGGACCTGGTGCGGTGGCTCACTGGGTAATAAAGGGGTTAGGGCCAGCTTTTTGTTATCAGCTGGCCCTTAGCCCAAAATCCATGGGGTCACGCCAATATTAGACATGAACACCATGAATTTGTATTAAATAGTTTAAATAAAAACTCAACACCAAGAAAAAATATTTTTATTTGAATTAAAAAAAAAAACACACACACTTAGGGAACCTCCACCAGAGATGTAGCAGAGCTGTGCACCCATGGGAAAGGTCATGTGAGTTCATGCAGGCAAGCATGAACTCACATGAACCTGACAGCACTGTTACTTAAATTGAACAGCTGACCTGAGTCTGTTCATTTGAAAATCCAGGTGGGAAGCGTCAAAAACAGAAAACCGGTTTGAAAACCGGATTCTCCCGGATTGCCCCAGTCCGGAGCAATCTGGGACCATAGAGCCCCACTTTATGGGGTGCCGGATTGCACTGGATGGCTACAATCTGGGAGAATCCGGTTTTCAAACCGGTTTTAAAAACCGGATTCTCCCGGATTGTACCCGTCCGATGCAATCCGGCGCCCCATAACATGGGGCTCTATGGTCCCGAATTGCCCACATTGGACTCGTTACTTTGCGAGTAATCGCTAAGATGCTCACAGAGTAACGAGTACCCTACTATTCGTCGAGTAACGAGTAGTAACAAGTAGACTTGCTCATCCCTTCTGGTGAACAAAAACTCCTTTTTTCTTAATTATTTCTAGAAATAATTAAAAAAAAATGATGTAGGGGTTTCTTGCATTTTTGGTTGCCAGTCAGGTGCAACTAAGCAGCTATAGGCTGCCACCCACCCCGAGGTGCCATGTTGTATCTGACTGGTAATCAAAATACAGGAGAGCCCTTATTTTTTAATTATTTCTTGAAATAATTAAAAAAAATGATGTGGGGCTTTGCCATAATTTTGATTTCCAGCCAGGTACAATTAGGCAGCTTGTGACTGGAATCCTCAGCGTGGAGAGGCCCAAGCATTCTGGGCTCCCACACTGCGAACTACAACCTGCAGATGCCACAGAAAATGGCACGTTCATTGAAGCTCTATTTTCTGGCGCTGTAACATGACTCTTCAAGATGCCCTGGTACTGGTGGCAAACTGGGTAATAAGAGATTAATTGTAGCAGCTTTGTATTGACAGCTGCCACTAAGCCTGAGGTTTATAATGTTGGGCCAATGTTAGATCCGGTCATTAGGAACCTCTAAGTAAATGGTAAATAAGACACAGCATAGAGACAAATAATTTTATTACAACGAAAAACGCAAACACATTTTTATATTTCATCTTTATTACCACCACAGACCCTCTTACGTAATCCACAATGAAGGTCCCTCATCACTAAGTCACCTCCATAGACTGCAGCAAGGGATCCTCAAGCTGGTCTCTGGGGTCACAATGACTGCAGCTGCACTGTATGGCAATAATCTGCCATACAGTGAAGCTGTAAGTTCTGCAAACCCAAGTCCCACAGATCACATGATCTCTGTGACCATGTCTCTGTCTGCTTCTGAGGTACTGTAAACTCTCCTGGAACTGACCTCAGATTGCCTGACCACTCTGTCATCTCTATCCCTGTAAGTAGTGACTGTGTCACATCTAAGTATTTTTGTGGACGTACTTCACATTCTGTGTCACAATCCTGCTACTGTAATGACTAGAATCACATAGACCATTCGGTCACTGCCTGTAAGTCTAGAAGAATGAAAGATATCTACTGCCTACCAGTGAAATGTACCTGTCTTGGCCAAAGGGCAAGGTCATACTTAGTAGAACCATGCATTTTATAAATTATAAATGCAGGGCAGGGAACTTTATGGGCACCATAATTTTATACATCACTGTCAGCCATATCAACTTTGTATGTGGCTTTTGAGGCTACCATTGTGATCAGACCACAGTTACCTAAAATATTTATGTTCTCAATCCTGATTAGGAGCTCAAGGGCCTATGAAAGTAATTCTTTCAAGTCAATACCCAAAGGATTCTCATTTTCACCAAAAAAAGATGATGGTCACACAATCATAGATTCTCTCATGCGAGAAAATCAGATTGATTATGCAAATAACAAAATGTATCCATCTTCTGCATTCAATAAGTCTGCAGAAATTGGACTGCAGTTGGATGTCATCCGAATGCAGTCCAATGATTTTCACACACGCATAGACTTGAATGTGTGCGTTCCATCCGATTTGCGCTACCAATTACAGCATGCTGCACTTTTTTACGCATACCAAATCAGTGTGAGAAAAAAAGCACTTTTTGGCACTGCTCCTTAGTACAACATTGGACTGAGTGCTATCCAACAAAACATCGGATAGCACTCCTCCAAGTTATATGCTCATGTGAGTGAACTCTAAAGAAAATAGTAACTTTATAAGTGATACATTTTTTTTTCTGAAAAATCTTTTTGCTTTGTGGGGCCTCATACTGCACAAGAATCTGGTGAGTAATTCACATCAGTCAACATCCAAAAGATAGATTATTTTATATAAAATATGATTATTACAATGATAAAGGAAATTATCATTGATGTCATGGATTATTTAACATTTTTTGTTTAGTTAGTGCTGTGAAGCAGCATGCAGTACAACTTATGAAAACCAAAGAGAAGCACAGGGGAGAGAGAGAGCACATATAGGGGGAGAGCACACGGGGGGGGGGGGGACAGCTCAAAGGAGAGAGCACATGAGGAGCGAAGACAGCACAGGGAGAGAGAGGACACAAAGGGGAGAGACAGGTCAAATGAGAGAGCACAGAAGGGAGAAGACAACACAGGAAAAGACAGCCGCCGCACCTAGTGCCGCAGAGCCTGCCCACATCGTGACATCCCTGCCCTTCCCATGTAATAGCATCATGCCCCCATCTAGTATAACCAATAACTTCCTTCACTTCCTTTCCACCAATATTTTTGCCAGAGGCAAAGTAGGACTTTTGTGACCTCTGGTTGGTAGTGTTACTACCTGTACTGTTTGTGCCAGTGACAGTATTGTTGCTGCTGCTTGCGACATTATTTTTGCCACATGTTGTGATATGGATTTTCTTTCTCTATATTCCCCTCAGCCATTGCCATTTTTACCATTTGTCATTTTTTACTACAGTAGAAGAAACTTATGTCACCTTTTATGAATAAGAATTCCCCACTTCCCAAAAAGAACCGACCAAAAAGTGCTACATGCACAGAATACCCAAAACCAACCTAGGAAACACAGCACAATATGGGTGTAGCATGTACATCAAATTTGACTAATAGCATGGGCGTGCAAAAAAAAAACAGCAATAATTCAAATTCACAGAGTTTAGCAAACTCCAAAAAATCTGACAAAAAAATTATGTTGCATCAAATCGATTAATTCACCTCAATATAGAAGTAAAAATGCAGGTCTTATACAAATTATATTTATATTCAGTGCTTAGCTCTAAATTTGTAGCTGCAAAACTAATTATCAGTGCATATGCTACAGCTTGAGAGCATTTTTTTTTTTAATATATAATTATCTTTCTTAAATAAAGGATACACCTATAAAAGTTGAATTTTGACAAAAATAAATATTCATAAAGCTATTTTTTTTTTATTTTAATTGCTGCCAACATCCATGTGTTATTAATTTTTAAGGACTTTTAAAGTATTACCGTAGTTTAAAATGAATCATCAAAAATGTTGCACATAAATCATAGCAGACATATTATGTATCTGTGATCAGGCAGTGAATGAATACGCTTTAAAAAGAATAGGCCATTAGGTCTAGCATAAGCTAATGGGTAGCACAGCATCAAAATTCAGGGGCTGCAAAGGAATTAGCATGAAACTAAAAGATATAACTAAATATACTGCATTGTGTTATATATTTGTAAATCATAATAAATTGTGCTTTCATTTTTACCATTTTTTTTCGTCTATGATGGTTGCAGTAGTTTAGATTTCTTTTATTTCTCGGCGAAATTGATTTTCATTTGTGGATGACATGTTCCATCAATTGAAATGATGAATGAGAGTGCGTCAAGTTGAACATAAATGAGATGTCCTCTCCAATCTGTGCTAGTTAGCCCGTATAAGCCCTCCTGTCATTGCTAGCTGGGTAAATAGTTAATGAATTACCTGATTGACAAACCAGATGCTAGACTTGTCAGTCAAGGAGACAATGGACCATACCACACAATATGCTTCTTTGGTTGATCAGAGCCCATCACATCTACCCTTCTGCTCTGGTGTAGAGTAGTGAGACAAAAAGACATTTTCTACCCAATTGTCTCAAAGAAAACATATACTGCAGGATACCACAATAAAGCTAACTAATCTGAATTAACCATTTAGTGACAGATATTACATAGTTTCCTCAGGCCTCCCTCAGCCTCCGGTATAAAGCTCCAAACTGACTTTTGATACATGGTGTTTAGTTACACAGGAGCTGGCTTGATCCTTAGGCGCTCATGTGTTGCAAAGCTTTCTTCATAAATCTTTTTAATTGTTAAAAGTCTTTAACTATAGCATGGGATTCATTATCCACTGTGTTTGCCAAAATGCTATTTAATAAGTTGCTTGTTTTATTAACCCTGACAGAAAAGAAAACGTGCTTCTTTATCTCCAGCTGTTAGAAACAGATACAGGATTTGTCTGAGCGCTTTCCCCTCAACAGTTTGCAGTGCAGAGTCGAATAGGCTCTAGGTAACGTCTATATTCCACCTGGCTAATAGTAGCCAGCCTATTTGTCTTATTGGTGTTCCAAACATACCTTAGTAACCAGCATCAGTCTTGTAAACCAAGTCTAGGGGGTCATAAAATCCCAGGCTTTAACTTCCGCTAAGGAACATTGAAATACTTGGTCGATGATTGTTGAGCACAGAAGATTAAAAAGATGCATCTTTATTTTAATTGATGTAGCCATATGGACTCATCACAAGAGACCCCTTTTGATCTCTAGCTAAGATGTTAATTTTCTTTCTTTGTGTCTTTATATAATGTCTGAGCATATATTGCAATTTGATACAGATGTCTTTCAGCGCATAGAAAGTGTTTTTTTTCTCCCTTAAGCATCCAACATATTGTTTTTCTTCTCAACAGTGGAAATCTCTAGGTTAAACCAAATAAACTTAATGACAAAGTATGATGTTTACTGGATTTGTAAATCCCTATAATCTGCAGTTCAATGATTAAAAAAGTTTCCTTGACTTAAACATGGATATTCTATGTAATGGTGGACCGACCATAGATGTCAGATATATGAGGGAGGGACTCCTACTGATCTGCAGATCTCTGCCAGGGGTACTTGGTACTGCAAAACACATTTATTGAAGAAAATGGGACTGCCCTACAGAATTAGATTCATTTGAGAGAAAGCCAGTGTCCAGGATATAGTAAGATCTT
This sequence comes from Allobates femoralis, assembly GCA_033576535.1. NCBI lineage: Eukaryota > Metazoa > Chordata > Amphibia > Anura > Aromobatidae > Allobates > Allobates femoralis. The sequence goes on along the minus strand of JARQOC010000005.1, from coordinate 196,762,765 downwards.
TTTTTCCCTCAAATTCAAAGTAGTCCAAAAACAAAGTAGAGGAAACATTTTTTATAATCTAAGACCCCTTTCACATCAGCGGTAATCGCTGATCGTGGTAGTTGGGTGAAAAAACCGCAACTGCCGCGATTACCGCATAACGGCCTCACTTGCGGTTCACCTGCGGCAAGCCCCATACAATGTCTATGGGGCTTGCGGCAGGTGGGGCAACTGCGGTACAGTTGGGGTTGCGGCAGATGCGGCCGCGAAAGAACCGCATCTGCCGCAAGTGCCGAAATCGCACTTGCCGCACCTGCCGCACACTTACCGCAAGCCCTATAGACATTGCACGGGTCTTGCCACAGGTGAACCGCAAGTGCGGCCGCGTTATGCAGTAATTCACGCCAGTTGCGTTTTTCCCTCAACTACCGCGATCAGCGATTACCGCTTTAGGGATGGGCGAATACTCGCTGGATCTAATTACTCAGCGAGTAGTAAGGACTCGCAGGACTCGGTACTCTGTGAGTTTCCCAGCGATTACTACGACAGCAACGAGTCCAATGCAAACAATGAATATCAATCCTAGTTTTGTCACAGACTCTGACGAATAACAGGATTGCCTTTGACTTGCATTGGTCTGATTAGTGTGCGAGTAATTCTTGGGAAACTCGCAAAGTAACTGTGCTGTTACTTTGTGAGCGAGTCAGCTCGTTCTCTGCAGGCTGCCGCAGCTCCAGGGTCACTAGAGCTGCCTGCTACAGAGATGATGTAGCAGAGCTGCGATTGTTCTCAGTCTGCTCATATCCCTGTGCATAGAGCATCATATATCTATGCACAGGGGATGTAGCAAGAGGACATCGTTTTGGACTACGTCGAACGGAAGAGGTTTTTTTAATTAAAGATGAGTCCATAATGGCTTTTTTTTTTTATTTCAATAAAAAATTTTCTCTTGTTGTTTTTTTAACCTTTATTGGAGATTCTTAGTGGCGGCTCAAATGTGGCCTGACATTTAAGATTCGGGCTTAATACAGCTTGTATAACAAAGCTGGTATTAACCTTTATTACCAGCGTTGCCACGCCACCGGGGCCGCTGGAAGAGCGGTATGTTGAGCGCAGAGGATGGCGCTTCAATGAACGTGCCATTCTTTGGGGCGGCTGCGGCTGCAATTTGCAGCTGGGGGTGCCCAGAAAGGTTGGGCATCCTGGCTGCGGATTCTCCAGCCCCCAGCTGCTTAGCTGTACCTGGCTAGACATAGAAATTGGCAGAGCCACTGCATTTTTTTTTAAATATTTCATGAAATTCATGAAATATAAAAAAAGGGCTTCCCTATATTCTTGTATCTGGCAGGTACAAATAGGCAACCTGGGGGTTGGGGGCAGCCCGTCGCTGCCTGCTGGATCCGGCTGTTGGTTCCAGAATATCTGGCGAAGACTCCGTGAAATTTTTTTCTGGCAAATCCATGAAAACAATGTAAATAAAATGACTGCATCTTTATTAACCCTGGACCATGGGCGAGGGGTTAATAAGAGCAGTCCCTTTTTTAGGATTGTTTTATTGATGTTTCAGAAAAAAAATTACTGGGCTTCGCCGTATTTTGGAACTAGCTGGATCCAGCAGGCAGCGAAGGGCTGCCCCCAACCCTGAGGTGCCTATTTGTACCTGGCCAGACACAAGAATATAGGGGAGCCCTTTTTTTTATTATTTCATGAATTTCATGAAATAATTAAAAAAAAATGCGTGGGGCTCCGCACAATTTCTATGTCTAGCCAGGTACAGCTAAGCAGCTGGGGGCTGGAATCCGCAGCGCAGGGATGCCCAAGCTTTCTGGGCACCCCCCGCTGCAAATTGCAGCCCACAGCCGCCCAGAAGATGGTGCGTTCATTAAAGCGCCATCCTCTGGCGCTGAACCCCGCTCTTCCAGCGGCCCTGGTGGCGGTGGCACGCTGGGTAATAAAGAGGTTAGGGCCAGCTTTGTACTATCAGCTGGCCCTAAGCACGAAATTTATGGCGGTCACGCCAATATTAGACATGACCGCCATGAATTTCTATTAAATTGTTTTAAAAAAAACACAACACAGAGAAAAATTTTTATTATAAATAAAAAAAAAGCCATTAGGGACTCCATCTTTAATTAAAAAAATCCTCTTCCGTCCGACGCAGTCCAAAACGCGATGTCCTCTCTGCTACATCCCCTGTGCATAGATATAGATGTCTATGCACAGGGAATGAGCAGACTGAGAACAATCTCAGCTCTGCTACATCAGGCAGCAGGCAGGCTCTAGGACCCTGGAGCTGCGGCAGCCAGCAAAGAGGGGACAGCCGGACTCTTATCTGTGCGAGTTTCCCAGCGATTACTTGCACAGTAAACGAGTCCAATGCAAATCAATGGCAATCCTAGTTTTGTCAGAGTCTCTGACAAAACTAGGATTGCTTCAGGCTGAAGCTTCCGAGACACATCTGTGATTTGTAAATCGCACACTACTCGCTATTACTCGCTTCCCCATTCATTAACATTGGACTCACTAGACTCGCAACGAGTAGCGAGTCCCGGGCTCGGACTCGGTAGAGTCAAGCGATTCGAGTAATTTAGGACTCGCCCATCACTACCGCTGATGTGAAAGGGGCCTAAGGGTAATATGGCCTTTAGTTACAACATGTGGAGAACAATAAACATTTTGCTTAAGATTTACATTGTATTGTAAAAAGTTTTCAATAAGAAAATGTCAGCTAATCAGATGACAATAAGTATCCTGTAGTTTCATGCTGCTGGTCATTTGTAAGAATTGCATAAGAGCAATTATAGGAGAAAAAATGTTTATGCATATTGTATACAGTTTCCCCAAAATAAGACCCTACTACAAAAATAAGCCCTATTTGTGGATCATTATACTAATAATATCCTAAGATAGGGCTTGGTTGTCTCTTTAGGATGTGTAACTTTTCATTGTGTGCTTCACTCTGTTGTGTTTCTGTAGCCCCAAAGTTAATAGTCACATGTCGGCTAATTAATGGAATGAATAACTTCTCCCACCAATAATCCCATATGCCGCTCTGCTGACACTAATGATTGGAACTCGTGTTAATAAAAAAGTGAATATTCAGCTATTCCCCCATCGGGTCATTCCATGCTAAGAAGGAATTTTTTCAAAATTTTCAAATATTTTGGAAATAGTTAATTTTTTGTAAGTTGGTACTTCATTACACATGGCATAAGGTGGCAACAATGTTTCTTTCAAATTCCATATATTTCCAAGAGGGTTGCATGCGAACACCTACTATTCTTACTGGAATCATACAGTAACAGGCTATATTGGTAAGTGGATTACTATTAACTAGCAACATGCATAACTTAAGTTCAGTAAATATAAAAGAGGTGCTGTTAGGAAACAAAAATACTATAATATCCTTGGTTCTGTAAGATTATTATTTACCAGAAATTTCGCACATATCCATTTTAAACATTTTCTCAGTAACGTAAGTTACCAAAAAGCTAAAACGTTTTTGTAGGATTGAGAACTAAGCATAAATCAAGTTGTAACTTTCAGAGTTCTTATATTGCATAATGTATTAACTCTTCACTAAGTTTCATGTTGCTGCTAAAAGTTTCACAGTTTCTGTATGTAGTAAACTTATTGTAACGTAAGTTACCATCAGCTTTGTAATGTAAGTTACTTCAGCTTTTCAATGTAAGTTACCTGCCTTTCAATTTTTGGATAACACTTACAATCAGCTTTTTGAAATAATTAAATACTATTGACCTGCCCCAGGGCCGTGGGGTACCCGGTTCCAAGCGTTATAGCTCACAGGGGATGTCACAGGGCCTGTGCCCAGTCCCGTGGCCCTGGTGGTTGCTGAAAAGAGTCAATAAAAAGAAAATAAAAGTGTTTTGTGATGCCACCTTCCACTCCGGTAATGTTACCGGCGCTGCAGAATAGACCTCCGGGGTGATGGTGAAGCAGCAAGATGGTTTCACTCCCCGTAGGTGGAGCGGGCAGTAGTGGATGATGGGAGTTATGGAACAGTCTCTGGAGAGAGTAGGATCAGGGTCCGCAATACCAGTCACACACACAGGGTTGTTGTTTCCGTACCTTTACTGATGTGGCCGTTCAAGGTTACGTCCAGGGTACAGTCCGAGTAGGCTAGGAGCAGTTCGGGATCTCCACATCCAATAAGATATGAGGCCTCCCTTTTACGCTGTGTGTGTACTTTAGTCCTGGGCTGTTTGAAGCTAGGCCCTGACCCTCTCCTGTGCCCTCACTTGTATGGCAGGCTGTGAGAGTCCTGCTGCGGGCACCACTGTATCCATTGCGGTCCCAGGCTCTGCTGGGTGGCTGTGCCTCAAGTGCTGCACCAGGAGACTTGAAATCTTCCTGGCCTCCGGTCTTTACTGCTTGGCTGACTGGACCCATGCAGTCTCGGACTCCGGTGTTGGGGCTGTCAACGTAGCTCTAGTGGGGCAAACCGACACGGCTCTGCTCCCCCTTGCTGACTCACCTTGCCTCCGACACTCACTCTTGGGTCCCTCACACTGGCTAGGCTTCCCCTCTGGCACCGGCCTAGCGCGGCACCTTTCACCATGTGTCTTCCCCAGTACTGCTCCGTACTGAACTGCCCAACTCCGTCCCTGGGCCTGAATTTATAGGGACCTTGCCTGAAGTCGGCAAGTAGAGCTCCCCCTTCAGGTCTGGGGTGGAAGGTGTTGTCTGCGGGCTTGCCTGATGGGGAAATCCTTCCCTGCTCCAGGTGTTCCTGTGGAAACCAAACTATGGAGTGGGGTGCCACACTATCATAATTGGAAATGGCCATCTAAAGATTATGAAATTTATTAATTTTAAGAAAGGTTGGTCCTCCCTTGAAAATGGGTTCTGGGGATATTTGGGAATTTTTTGATTAGCCAGGAAGTTAAATGAGCAGTGAGCACAAAGTTACATCGTGGTATGTTGAAATTCTTCATTAGCTGTGTCTCAATTCATTGGACAGGACCACATATGTAGGCCTAGATTAAAATTTAGTCTACATTATGTAATTGATCAACGGTCATATTTTGTAATCAAAATTTCTACTCCTCAAAAATGTTGACAACTGAAGTATGAATATTGATTGATTACATTTTTAGACTACATTTTAGTCTACATATGTAGTTCACACCAATGAATTCACATGCAGCCCATGTTTGTCTAAATAAAGTCAGTTTGCCTTCTCAAATATGAACACTGACAAAGTTCAACACATTCTTTGTTTTGTAACGTAAGTTACTATATTGTGTTGTAACATAAGTTACCTACATTTCTTGTAATATAAACTGTTGCACTTAACTTGCATTTAACTTGAGAAGTTAAAATAAATTTGTTAAAGTTGCTTGGACTATGGTATTTTAATACAATAAAAATAGTGCTCCCCTGTTTACCAGAACAGAAAATTTGGCAGTTTCATGAGATGAACAAATGCCTTTCCTTTTTGTGTAACATAAGTTACCAAGTAATAACACACTGGACCCGTAGAAGCAACATTGTTTGCGAAACGGCGTTGTTGTCCACCGGCCCTCCGCGGTCACCTCCCTGCACCCTGTCTATCCTTGACAACCTGGATTAAAAGACCACCCTGCACATACCAGTGAGTGCTGCCTTGTTCTTTAAATCGCTTTACTTCTATTGCATCCCTGCTGTTCCGTTTGTGCTAAGCCACATGCCAGGCATCCATATGTCCGGACATTGTGAGGCACATTGAAAATGAGGGTGATGCTCTCATTCTTTGAATAATAATACAAAGATTTAATGAAAAAGGTGGTGCTGGACATGTAAAGTCAGTGTTTTTGGGAATTAATTGATCTGTGATATACAGCCTTATAACACTATTTTATTTTACTTCTCAACACTGCCATCAAAAAGATTTTGATACCAAGATTTTTGTGTCTCAAATTTTCCACTCAATTATATTTTCTGTGAATTTATTGCATAATTAAAGAGTTTTTAATTGCCTGGGAAATACAGTTAGGGCCAGAAATATTTGGACAGTGACACAATTTTCGCGAGTTGGGCTCTGCATGCCACCACATTGGATTTGAAATGAAACCTCTACAACAGAATTCAAGTGCAGATTGTAACGTTTAATTTGAAGGGTTAAACAAAAATATCTGATAGAAAATGTAGGAATTGTACACATTTCTTTACAAACACTCCACATTTTAGGAGGTCAAAAGTAATTGGACAAATAAACATAACCCAAACAAAATATTTTTATTTTCAATATTTTGTTGCGAATCCTTTGGAGGCAATCACTGCCTTAAGTCTGGAACCCATGGACATCACCAAACGCTGGGTTTCCTCCTTCTTAATGCTTTGCCAGGCCTTTACAGCCGCAGCCTTCAGGTCTTGCTTGTTTTTGGGTCTTTCCGTCTTAAGTCTGGATTTCAGCAAGTGAAATGCATGCTCAATTGGGTTAAGATCTGGTGATTGACTTGGCCATTGCAGAATGTTCCACTTTTTTGCACTCATGAACTCCTGGGTAGCTTTGGCTGTATGCTTGGGGTCATTGTCCATCTGTACTATGAAGCGCCGTCCAATCAACTTTGCAGCATTTGGCTGAATCTGGGCTGAAAGTATATCCCGGTACACTTCAGAATTCATCCGGCTACTCTTGTCTGCTGTTATGTCATCAATAAACACAAGTGACCCAGTGCCATTGAAAGCCATGCATGCCCATGCCATCACGTTGCCTCCACCATGTTTTACAGAGAATGTGGTGTGCCTTGGATCATGTGCCGTTCCCTTTCTTCTCCAAACTTTTTTCTTCCCATCATTCTGGTACAGGTTGATCTTTGTCTCATCTGTCCATAGAATACTTTTCCAGAACTGAGCTGGCTTCTTGAGGTGTTTTTCAGCAAATTTAACTCTGGCCTGTCTATTTTTGGAATTGATGAATGGTTTGCATCTAGATGTGAACCCTTTGTATTTACTGTCATGGAGTCTTCTCTTTACTGTTGACTTAGAGACAGATACACCTACTTCACTGAGAGTGTTCTGGACTTCAGTTGATGTTGTGAACGGGTTCTTCTTCACCAAATAAAGTATGCGGCGATCATCCACCACTGTTGTCAACCGTGGACGCCCAGGCCTTTTAGAGTTCCCATGCTCACCAGTCAATTCCTTTTTTCTCAGAATGTACCCAACTGTTGATTTTGCTACTCCAAGCATGTCTGCTATCTCTCTGATGGATTTTTTCTTTTTTTTCAGCCTCAGGATGTTCTGCTTCACCTCAATTGAGAGTTCCTTTGACCGCATGTTGTCTGGTCACAGCAACAGCTTCCAAATGCAAAACCACACACCTGGAATCCACCTCTGACATTTTAACTACTTCATTGATTACAGGTTAACGAGGGAGACGCCTTCAGAGTTAATTGCAGCCCTTAGAGTCCATTGTCCAATTTCTTTTGGTCCCTTGAAAAAGAGGAGGCTATGCATTACAGAGCTATGATTCCTAAACCCTTTCTCCGATTTGGATGTGGAAACTCTCATATTGCAGCTGGGAGTGTGCACTTTCAGCCCATATTATTATTATATATATATAATTGTATTTCTGAACATGTTTTTGTAAACAGCTAAAATAACAAAACTTGTGTCACTGTCCAAATATTTCTGGCCCTAACTGCATGTGTATAACACTCTGCTTTTCCATTTCAGTCCATTTAACTTGTTGAGCTGTGTAATACAAACATAGCCTTTTAAATGTCCAACTTCAACCTACCTGACTATGGGAAAATGGAAGGTTAGTGGTGATCACCAGCAACATATTTAACCCCTTAACCAACCAAAGATTTTCTGTTTTTCATTTTTTGTTTCTTCCTCCCCTTTTCCAAAAGACATAACTTTTTAATTACTCCATCAATATAGCCATATGGTTCTTGTTTTTTGCAGGATGAGTTGTAATTTTGAATACCATAATTCATTTTACCTTATAATGTTTTGATTGCCTGTTATTGCAATGCTGCGGTGACCATAAAATTGTAATTTTGGCTTTTTCACCTTTTCTTATGCAGTTTACTGATCAAATTAATTTATTTTATGTTTTGATAGATTGAGAATTTCTGAACACAGTGATGCCAAATATGTGTAGGTTTCTTTAAATATTTTTATTTTAATCAAACAAAATGGGGTTGATTTGAACTTTTATGTATTGTTTTAGTATTTTCATAATTTTAAAACTGTTTGATTTTTACTTTTTATTCATTTTACTAGCCCCCTCATGGCACCTGAGGTCTGCACAGTCCAATCACTTCTGCTGTATAGAGTTGTGCTTATGCACGGTTCTTCACAGTACAAATGATCATGCCTTGTGAATGTCGCCGCTTGATCAGCATTCACAGGAAGTACATCATGTCAGTGACAGGGGATATCATCTGACCCTCACTGTCATGACAACACATAAGTGCTCCGTGATTGCATCAAGGGTTTGCGAAAGGTGGCAGGGTACAGTGTGATCACCGCAGGCACATGTTAGATTACGCTTTCAGAGTTTGACAGTACAATCTAACAGGTTACCAGGTGCACATGTTGGTGGATGAGATCAGCTGACACATGGAGGGAATGATGTAAGCTCAGCCCGTGAGCGCACATAAAATTCAGGGACATGAGTAGAACCTACAGGTATGTCCAAGGTCATTAAGGTATTAACTATGCATACGGTAGTAATTTCAGACTACTTAGGCAGCTTATATTGTATAAATAGTTCAAAAAATTATCATATTTGCAAGCAGATGAATGCCTTCATTTTGTTTATACACAGGAAATTCGAAGAGAAGAAGTGATTTCATTTTCACACGAATGTGTGCAAAAATGATCCTTTAAGAGAAGTATCAAGAGCTTAGAGCTTTGCTAAATGAAGAAAGAATAGCTTTTTCAATAGCTATCTAAAAATGATAATTTTAATTAGGAAGACAAAACTGGTGTAGTATTTTGAACGTAAAAAAAAAGTTATTTCACAGCTATGTTTGACAAATGATCCTTATTCTGGTCTACAATTAGTTTGCTAATCACAAAATGATCATGCAATTACAAAGACTTTTATATTAAGCCATCTAAAAAAAAATTAACCCCTTTCATGAACATAAAAAAGCAATGGCTTGTTACCAAGACTTCAAAAAGTAACCTTTTTTTTTGGAGTTTCTTCATATTTGTGTACCCTCCCAGCATCATTAGTATTATCTGGCACTATGAAAAACAATGGCCTGTCAAGAGACGTGTAGCTGTGCAGTAGCACCGTAATGACATTGAATGTGGCAGACAAGGAGATGTTTAACAGTTTAGGGCCAGCAAAGGCAACTCTAGCGGTACAGTCTAGTACTATGAAACACTGTGGGTCAGATGTGTAGATGGCCTGTCTATGTAGTGGCAGAAATATAATGGTAGAGAGTTAGGATGGAGCAGGCATGCAGATATGTGGAAGTTTAGACTGCAATGACAGCCATGAAAGTATCAACAAAGTTTAGTTCTACGAAACACAATGAGCAACCAGGAGATATGTGCCTGGGGTGCATGAATAGTAGCTGTGGCAGGAGCAGCATGGTAGACAGTTAAGAAGGCGCAGGCAAGGAAACATGTACTAGTTTAAAGCCATCAACAGCAGCAGTACACCAGTATTGATAACATGATGGACAGGGAGTTCATGACTGGCTGAATGTGGTTCATTGATGACAACAGAGCTGTCTGGAAGATAATCAACAGACAGGTAGACACTACCCCTTATTTCTGCAGAAAATATGAATATATGGAGAATATGAAGAAGGTTTTGCTTGTTTTCATTAAGCCATTTTAAAAATAAGCCCATGTGAAGATCTGAAGTCGTAGGTTGTATTATTCACCTAGACAGGTTAATGATACCACAATTTTTATTTGTGTCCGTACATGATATTACAGCAACTCCAGCTAGATGACCCAATGCATGCCCCAAGTATATAAGAACAGAAACCAGCAAGCAATAGTAGTCCTTAAAGGGAACCTGACCCTTCCAAATTACCCCCAACCCTATGAATACCTGTCCCTGCACCCTCAGACATCCTTTCTAGCAGTGCTTTTGTGTAAAAAAAGAGTGGGGTAACATTGACAAAAAGACCATTACACACTTACAATTCTGTGACTTCATCTCCCTGAATAAGTTGCATCCAGTCATGATGACATCAGTACACCCTTTAGGTGTAAAGCAAAAGCCACGCATGTGCAATGCTCATGGTGAGGTCGGCGGTACACCTAAAGGGTGTACCGATGTCACCATGACCAGATGTGACGCAAATAGCGTCACACCGGCTATTACGCCCATACAGCAGGGCGAGGAGGAGTAGGATTATTTATCACGCCCATCGGGGTGTGATAATGAGCGGCTCAGGCGGGCTTAGGATCACACAGGGAACGCCCTGTGCGACTTATTCAGGGAGAAGAAGTCACAGAATTGTAAGTGTGTAATGGTCTTTCTGTCAATGTTGCCACACTCATTTTTTACACAAAAGGACCGCTAGAAAGGATGTCTGAGGGTGCAGGGACAGGTATTCATAGGGTTGGGGGTGATTTGGAGGGGTCAGGTTCCCTTTCAGTTTCTTCAGAAGAAGGATATCACAGTCGTAGCATATGTATCCAGGTCCAGTCAGTGAGAATAGTCCTTAGGATAGTTCCTAAAATCCAGAAGGTAGATATATTAACTGTAGCATGTGTATCCAGCTCTAGTTTCTATACCCATCCATGGGTTTCAGGACATGACCTAGCAACAGATTTTCTCACTTCCAATTCACAGTACCAACTTACCAATTTTAACATGTGGCTAATTGTTCCTGAAGCCCATTCTCCTGCCCTGTCTGCAGGATGTGTATTGGGGAAACCCTCTACAGAACCCAAACCCTTCTTTCACCAATTGCTAAACCACTTATTTAACTCCCTAAGCTCCTGCTGTGTTCCTAGTCATACTTGTTACACCAATAGTATTTCTGAAAACACCACTTTGGTGGCCTTGGACTTCAGCTTCTCTCCTACTTCCCTGTAATAATTTTTAAGAAGCTTCCACCTCCCTCTTACTTTTTCCTTAGTTCCAATATGTATGATGATCATTGGGTTGTCCCTATTCCCACCCAGCACATTATCTATCAAATCTGCAATATGCCTAACCCAAGCACCTGGCATAGCACATAGTCTTGGCAGCATATGACCCTTACTGTATGCTAAATTATAGAGTTTCCTACCTCCAACATCTGCCTTGCTTTTGCTGTACCCCTATTACAATCCTTTCTACAGCATTCTTTTTTTCTGATCGTTTAGAGCGTCCTGTCTGTAGTGATCCTAGTCCTGGGGTTACATTCCTAATATCAGCTATACAAAAATGTTTACTAGGTTTTGCCAGATCAGGACTAGGCTCCATGACACTTTTCCACTACCCCTTCTCCTGTTACCCAGCCATCTACCTCTGGGTCAGTTTCCCCACCTACACTGACCTCCAAATCACTGACCACAGCCAAAGTTGAAAGGTACATAATTAGAACCATTACCTGGTCTTCCAAATATGTAATATGCTGACATTGATTGCAGATATAGTCACCCTTAAATGGCTGTTCAAAGAATGAATACAATATCCTTCAAGATGAAAACTTGATAGCTTTGGCCAAAGGGCACATATTAAATAGGGATAATGTCACGGAGAGCTTACAGAGAAAAGTAGGAAAGTAACCTGGGACTCTAAACTGCCCCTGAGGCTAGGTGAACCCTGACTTTCCTTAACTCAGGGGTACCCTTAATGGTAGGGAGGCCTGAGTCTCTGACCTGTCCCTATCTCCTATCCAACCTTGAACTGTACCCCCAGCCCCCACCATTATAGAACCCAAAGATATAGACAGACAGGGATAAAGCAAACAGAACTACACAGTAAACAATCAGGAAGATACAATAAGTGTATAGGGAGAACACAAATACAAATGTGAAATGAAAAAAATAACAAGGTATACTTCACCAGACACAAAGCAATGATTTAAGTCTCAACAGCAACAGCAACACAGGACCGGTATGCAAGAGGCAGGAATGTTCTGAGCCACACTTAATGGGAGAAGGTATTCTAGCAGTCTCAGCCTTCAATTGACACTAATCAAAAAGTTAACACCTGCAAAGCTGAACATTAGTGAACAAACCACCATCAACGCCTATACTGAGGCTGACCAGTAAGGAGGTCTAAGGCTGCTTATCAGAGTCCTCAATGTGAACAGAGTCTGAAGCTGGCATGACAGAACCTCATTTCCGGTCCTGCGCAGTGTGTGGCTGTATAGGCTGTACTGTATACTCCAGCCATGTGCAGTGCACATATTGAAGCTGGGCCATACACCTGATCCACGGAAATGACATCCAGCAGCATGGCTGCACATCATACTATGAGGAGGAGGCAGGATTTTAAAAAAGGGGGCATGAAGGAAAAGGAATGATGACACCCAATGGGACGTGATAAGAGCAGCAAGAAGGGGAGAATGGAGACCTGGAGACCACCCATGTCAGTATATGGACGTAGCCTGGATGCCTCATTACCATGGGAAAATGAGCTAACTGGTTCCCTTTAAAAATAAATCCTACACTCTCTTCTGATCCCCACAATGTCTAACCAAAGTTATTATTCATATGTTTGGCATTATTGTAGTGAGGAAGCCTGCTTAATTTACTGGTTGTGTTTCTACAGAAGCACAAGCTGGGCACAGTGTACAAGCACTATATTGCACTACAAGGACTTATTTTCCATTTTTAATAATGCAATATTCACTGCATTTGACTCAATAAGTGTTTTCCATAGACAAAATCATCACTATCGTGACTACAACCATAGATGAACTGTCAGAACGGTGTGATTTTCAAAATGTGGTCACTTGAAGGGGTTTTCCTGGTATTTAGGGGCTCTGTTAATTAAGTCCACAAATAATTTTAGGAAATTATGTGCTCCAAAAATCAAATAGCGCCCCTTCCTCTCTGAGCCCTGTGTTGTACCCAAATAATGTTTTTCAACCACATATGGGGTATCAGCTTACTCAGGAGAAAATGCACAAGAAATTTTGTGGTCCATTTTCTCCTGCATTCCTTTTGAAAATTAAAATATTTGGTGCTAAAACAAGATGTTTGTGGGACATATAAAATGTTTTAATTTTTCACGCTTGTACTATGTAAACTTTTGTGAAGCACCTGGGAGTTCAAGGTGCTCATCACACATCTACTGCAGATACATTTCTTGTTTGGTCTTGTTACTAGAATGGGCCACTTGTGGAAGAATTCTGTTGTTTATATAGATCAAGGGCTAACCAAATGCAACATGAGATCCGCAGAACATTTCTTCAAAATCTGTGCTCCAAATCGTTGCTCCTTCCCTTGTGAGACCTACCGTGTGCCCAAACAGTGTTTTTTAATCCCATGTGGGGTATCATTATACTCAGGAGAAATAGCTCAACAAATTTTACAATCCATTATCTCCTATTTCCCTTGTGAAATTGAAAAAATTGGCGCTAAAACATCATTTTATGGGAAAAAAAATTGACTTTTTCATTATCACGTCTCAATGTTATAAAATTCTGTGAAGAACCAGGGAGTCAAAGTGCTCACTATACATGGATAGCAACCCTGAGGCTCTAGTTTCCAAAATGGGGTCTCTTGTAAGGGGTTTCCATTGTTTAGGCTAATCAGTGGCTCTCCAAACACAATATGGAGTCCGCTAATGATTCCAGCCAATTTTCCATCTAAGGTGTCAAATGGCGCACCTTTCCTTTGGAGCCCTGCTATGCAGCCTAAAAGCGGTTTTCTGTGCATATGGAATATCAGCATACTCAGGAGAAGTTACACATCAAACTTTGTAATCCATTTCTCGCTGTTGTGAAAATGATAAAGCTGGCAATCAAAGAACATTTTGGTGGAAAAAAATAATTTTTTCATTTTTATGGCCCAACCTTATAAAATTCTGGGAAGCACCTTGGGGTTCAAGGTGCTCACCACACGTCTAGATAAAATCATTAGGACTCTAGTTTCCAAAATGGGGTCACTTGTGGGGAGTTCCCACTGTTTAGGCACATCAGGGGCTCTCCAAACATGACTAAGTGTCAGGCCCACTGGGACGGGGTTACTCGGTACCGGACCGGTTCTGCTACTTGGGAAGTAACGGGTGGTCCTGGTCCGGACCGTGTCCCGGGCTCGGCAATAAAAGGGGAATATTTACAGGGGATTGTCAGTCATGACGTTACCCACCATATGCGGCCAGTGATGGGGCCGCCGCTGCTGCAGAACCTCCGGGGATGATGGAATAGCAGCTTAGATGGGATAGTTCCAGTGGGTAGAACTGTATTCCCCGGGGCAGTAAGGGTTAAGTCTATTGTGGAATATTCAGTACACTTACTGTGCAGACGATGCAGGGATCTCTCCTCAATGCTGGTGCTGACAGGCTGTGCTGTGGCTCTGCAGGTGGAGGGATTTCTGTAATCCTGTATGGAGAGAATAGCTTTCATGCAGAGACACAAGGGAGGCAATCTCAGGGTTTTCCGTGTTTACTCTCAGTTCTTCAGGCAGTTCACAAGTCAGTTACAGTTCAAGTACAATTCAAGTACAGTTCTTACACGTCTTGGTTCTTAATACACGGGCACACTCTCCCTCTCCGGGTTCCCTTTACTCTGCAGCCAGGTCTCTCTCTCTGTGACCCCTCACACAGTCTCTGTGTCCTTTCCGGGCTATTAACGTTCTCTGGTTTACTTCGTTGTGTGTGACACCGGACAGTATGGCGGTGACTCCGGCCCCTGTGCGTCCTCCTGTTTTTCACTGAGCTGCCTGTCCTTTGGGGTAGGGACCCTAACGTAAAGCTGTGGTCCCCCGTCGTGTTGTTTGAGGTTCCGGGTAAACTATGGTCCCCTCTAGAGCCGACACTCTACTCAGCCCAGCCTCCAGCAGTCCTCAAGTGTGAGGCTCTACCAGGCTCCTTCTCTCTGCATCTCTCGGTATCATAGGAGGGCTACTCCGCCTGCAGTCGGTAGATTCAGCTGTATATCTAGGGCCCGGGTATCACCGTCCCTCTCTCTCTCCTCACACTCCTGGTGGTATTGGCTTCGGACGTGCTTTCTCTCTCCTCCGGCTCACACTGGCTCGGTACAGATTCTGCGCTCCTACACCGTACAGTCTCAGGACATGTGAGTCTTTCTGTCTGCTCAGCTTCACTCAGCCTTCTGCTGTTCTCTGGCCTGTGCTCCTCAGCTTCTGGTCTTTGTTCATTTTTTTCCTTGTCGAGAATCCATCATGCTTATGGCATGCATATGGCATGCGTATGCAATGCATATTTAACACTGTCATTTACATAGCCTAATATGTCTGTCAATTTAAAGCTATTTCAAGAAAGGTTATCGGAATGCATGGCAGGGCATCAACAGGGTGCAATGAAATGCATGGTAAATAGGTCCTGAATACACAGAAGAAAGGAAGACCATGCATATACATGGTGGGCCATTTATATGGATGCACCTAAATAAAATGGGAATGGTTGGTAATATCAACTTCCTGTTTGTGGCACATTCGTATATGGGAGGGAGAAAACATTTCCAGATGGGTGGTGACCATGGTGGCCAATTTGAAGTTGGCCATTTTGGATCCAACATTACTATTTTCAATGGGAAGAAGGTCATGTGACACATCAAACTTATTGAGAATTTCAAAAGAAAAACAATGGTGTGCTTGGTTTTAACGTAATTTTATGCAACATGATTCAGATATCCAGTGGCATTGAAATTTCCATTGATGAAGAATGGCCCCACTATCTTTGTACTTCATATACCACAACATACCATCATTTTTTGTGTTCCAACAGTCTTGGAGGGATCTATCCACTGTGGGTTAGTGTCAGACCAATAGCGGTGGTTTTGTTTGATAACTTCACCATTCACAAAAAAGTTTGCCTCATCACTCATGTGAAGGCAATTGTCTATGCTGTGAAGATACAAGACGTGCAGCATCTGAAACAATGGATACTGGAAGCCTGTGCTAGCATTTCTTCTGTGGTGTTGCTATCAGTGTGTCACGAGTAGGAGAAGAGGGTTGCATTGACAATCCAACACAATGGGCAGCACTTTGAACACATTTTATACATGGTCATAAACTTGTAAATAACTCATGAAAGAATAAAGCTATGTTAAAACCAAGCATACTATTGTTTTTCTTATGAAATTCTCATTACGGTTGATGTGTCACATGACCCTTTTCCCATTGAAGAAAATAAAGTTGAATCCAAATGGCCAACTTCAAAATGGCTGCCGTGGTCACCTCCCATCTGGAAAAGTTTTCCCCTCCCATATACTGAAGTGCCACAAACAGGAAGTTGATATCACCAACCATTCCCATTTTATTTAGGTGCATCCATATAATTGGCCCACCCTGTATATTGTGCACACCAGTATATTAATAAATTGTATTCTTTATTTTCAAAATGCCAAGACAACAGTGACAAAACATACTAAAAACAATTAAAATCAAGGTAGGTCCCATAGCCCAGGTTAACAAAACGTATTATCAACCCAATTACATTCATATTGATATCAACAACAATGAAAATAAGTAAAGGAATGAGACTTAGTGGAACCAATCTGTTGTTGCTTATAGAACAAGTTCTACTAAAGGTCTCTATGGAGTGATCTACCATCGAAGCTCTAAATCTTTTTAAATGATCTCCAAAGGGAAGGGAAATAACCCTAATAGCAACATACCACATTCTTCCACGGTCATACCTATTACTAGCTGCACCCTGGGCACCTGGAGGCCCCTTGCATTCTGCTGCTGCTGGCAGCTTTCCCTGAAGAAGCTGCCAATGGCAGCGGAATGCATGGGGCCTCTGGACACCAATGTTGCAGCCAGTAATAGGTATGACTGTGGATGAATGTCGAATGTTGCAATTTGATTAGGGTTATTTCCCTTCCCTTTGGGGATCACTTAAAATTATTTAGAGCTTTGATGGTAGTTCACTCCATAGAGACCATTAGTAGAACATGTTCTGTAAGCAACCACAGATTGGTTCCACTAAGTCCCATTCCATTACTTATTTTCATTGTTGTTGATAATACATACAGGACCTACCTTGGTTTTAATTGTTTTTAATATGTTCTGTCACTGTTGTCTTGGCTTTTTGAAAATATAGGGTACAATTTATTAATATACTGGTATGAACAATATATATATATATATGCATGGTCTTCCTTGTTTTCTGTAAATTTAAAGCTATTGTCACAGTGTGGGAAGGTCCATCTTTTATGGGCCCTTACTACTCTAAAAATAGTAGGCTGCAGCTACCCCAGAACTGGCACTTCCATAATATGTGCCAAGCCCTGCTCTTCACCCCAGCTCTTCTCAATTGCCCTGGTACAGTGGCAATCAGGGTAAAAGAAGGGGTCATTGACAGCTATCGTTAAGCTCAGATTGGAAATGTTCAGTCGTGCATGGTACAACCCGGTATGTAAATGGTTAATAAGGAACACATACAGAGAGAAAAATCCTGTATTTGAAATAAAACACGAAGAAAAATTCTTTATTAGAAATAAAATACACTGACAACCCTTATTTTTCCATTTATTCAATACTTAGTCAATATAAGGTGCATAGCTGGGGGCTGCAGCCCACAGCTATCCACTTTATCTGTGCAGAGAATCAAATATATAGGGGGCCCTTTACCATTCTTTTTTCTATTACCTATTTATTTTTAAACACATATAATAGCAAGCTGGCTTGCCTAAGGGTACCTTTACATGGCGCAACTTTTGGCAGTGATCGGAGGCAACCTAACGTGCACGTGCACATTTTTCATGGTTGCCTCCGAACGCCAAAGGCGCTTTTACACGCCGCAATTTCGCCCTCAACCTAGGGCGATGAGTTGTCCCAAAAGTTCCCACACCAACAGTGGGAAACATCCGGTAGACTCCCGACGCCGCTTCACACACCGCAATCCCCAAAGGAATGTGGGCGTACCTGTTCAGCACAGCGAGAACATAGGCGTGCAAAACTGTTTTACACTGCGCCCCAAACACGCTGAGTAGACAATGCAATAGCGTTATGATTGGCCAGCCTGTGCAGGAAGGCTGGCTAATACATGACGCCATTGCCATTGTGTAGTGTGAATGGATAGCTGTTCAAATATGGCGCCCTGTGAAGGGACAGCCAATGGCAACACAGTAGCCACCACCAATCATCGCGGACGGGGCGCGATATCCAGCACGCTGTGGCACGCCTCTGGGAAATAGTAGGCGACGCTGATTCCATCCCTATTGCCCCTTCACACGCCAAAAGCAGGGAATTTCCCCTTCATAGTTGCCTCAGGTTTTCGAGCAGTGCTCTGAAATCAGAAGCAGGCGCAACTTTGAAAATCACCGCCGGATTCCCCAAATACACGCCGCAATTTCGTAGCAATTTCACGGCGACGGTGACGGGGCTACAGATGGCCTGTCAGATTTCTCACCGCAGTTGCGGCGTGTAAAGGTACCCTAAAGTATATGGCAACCAAGCACATACACTGGTAGAGATTGTAAAGGTACCGTTAAACACAGAGATATATTGCTTGCAGCTCACTGGTTGAGGTGAAATCATGGACACAATGTTCCATTTTGTACATGGCAACAAAATGGAACACTGTGTCCATGATTTCACTGCAACCAGTGGGTTGCAAGCAAAAAATCTCTTTGTGTAACGGTACCTTAATGGTACCGTCACACGGGCGATATCTCTGGTGATGTTGCCGGCAACTTAGGGGCATGGCTAAGTTGCGGCAACATCGCTCATAGGTTGCCGCGTGTGACAGGGCAATAATAAGGTGATAAGTTGCCTAAGCAACCTCGCTAGGTTTCCCAACGTGTTTGAATGTTCAGCATGCGCTATTTGCATTCTCGGAGCTCATTGGCCGCCGCCTTTGGCGGCGGCCAATGAGCTGCCTCTGTGTGGCGCGCGATTTTGGTTACAGACACACTCAAAAAACCCTTAGACAATTATATAGTAGATGGTTCCATGTTCCTGTCCAGAGAGCTGGTGGCCAGACAGGGTGAATCATGTGAGATGCATGTGAGGATCTCACATGCAGCTTGCAAAAGTGTGTGTCTGCCCATGCTGTCAAAGATTGCACTGATCAGACAGGAATTGGATTTACAGGTCAGAAGAGAGCAGATAATTCAGAAGCAGTAACAGCTGAATCGTCTCTCTCAGTCATTCTTCTCCGTGAGTGAATGAATCTTCTTTGACACACATTATCCTTAGCAAAGCAACACCTATATTTAGCAACATATTCCAGACTGTGGAAAAGATAGGTAACAAACAGGCTTTCAATCCCCACCCATTTCCCCCTATCTTTCCCATTGAATGATGGCAGTCTAACAGAGCGTTCAGAAAATCAAGTAAAATAATAATAATATTTAATAATTTCTTGTTTCTGGTTCCATCCTCTGCAATGTGCCACCGTAGGCACTGGCCCTCTAGTGTATAGTAACAAATGGTGACCAACCTATCTGAAACAATTACTGACTCCCTTGTCAGTTTATCCTATATCTAAATTGTCACTTCAGTGAGGAAGTGAAAAACTCTAATGCAACCTAATAATGGTAGCAATCCTTGAAGTCATAATCGACTCCTTAATAATCCTTTTAATATCACTTAGGGTTTGTACCAGATCAGAACCCCAAACTGCAGATACTGCGTTTCGGGGTGATTGCCCCTCATCAGTGCAGTGTGTGGGAATTCTGATCTGGCTTTATGAGAGGCTGAGATGAGGTCTGGGGGGATAGCTATTGTCCTCATGGAGAGGAATCTGCCTGCCATAAGGAGACAGATAAGCTGATAAGGAGACTTATAGCCGCAATGCTCCTCTGGGAAGTATGCAAATTGTCACTTCAGTGAGGAAGTGAAAAACTCTAATGCCACCCAATAAGGATAGCAATCCTTAAAGTCATAATTGACTCTTTAACAAGCCTTTTAATATGACTTAACATTTGTGCCAGATCAGAACCCCAAACTGCAGACACTGTGTTTCGGGGTAATTGCCCCTCATCAGTGCAGTGTGTGGGAATTCTGATCTGGCTGTGTGAGAGGCTGAGACGAGGTCTGGGGGAATAGCCATTCTCCTCGTGGAGACTCATGAAGACTGTACAATTCTTATAATTCCCCAAAATGTGTTTACATCTGATTTACTTATATAGAGTTACAGTGTTGTACAAAATGCAATGTTTACTTGGTTTAGTTCTCACACACTACATAGGGTATGTCACTGCTGACTTACTGAGAATACTCAGAGTAGGTCTAGTAACACAGGGCCGTAATAACATATCAATTGAGACAATGTGACATTTTTGGATGTGTGTATTGAGTGTCACTGTATGAAATCACATACATGGTGAAATATATCACTTTTTCAACCTCTTTTTGTGTGGACTTTGAATATATATATGGCTTTTCGTTGCAACAAGTTCAATATGAAGTTTGTAAGTTTCCAATAATTAAAATCTTTGATGGATCTTGAGTACTATTGTCTTTCCATACACATTTTTTTGTGAATTCCAAAACCATTAAAAATAAATTAAAAATGTAAATTGACAGTCAATTCAGTTGTTGAAAAAAAAACTCTCCCCATCTTTTTCTCCCATCCACTTGACTTCTTATTTTGAAAAGCAGGAATAAATCCTGGCAGCACAATTAAAACACTTGCTAAATATTACTTTGTTGGGCTTAACGATAGATTACAATGTGTGCATAATGACCCAGTTCTAGTAATATCATCTGATTTAGTAAGGAAATCAGAGTCTGCCATATGTTCACCAATAAGGCCCTAGAAATTCCTTTTCTTCTCAATGCCTTCATCAACTAATAGTAAGCATGTTGTTTTATTCCTTAAACCTTATTGTTTTTCATTTGTCTCTCAATGCTAAACATTTCAGTGCTTTTATTTTACATCACGCTCATATTATAGGAGTTGAAAGTCACAAATTTAAAGCTCACATTTGTATATATCAATTTATCTACTTCATTCCCCTGCATTCTTTAGAGTTAAGGGCAATCTTTGTGTCATTCCTTCTCTTTCCCATTTTATCGATGTGTAGATTTTGTTGGCTTTGTTTAGTAAGCCAAAATACATATAAATAATAATAAATATAATGTTTTAATTTTCACTTATATGTATTTTTTAGTACAAAACGTTCGAGCTATGCTTTAATGTTAATATACCACAGACAAGTTTGTAATATGGAAGCCATCTAGGCAAAATTCCCACTTGAAAGTAATTTCACTTGTATTGACAGAGGCCAGGCACGTCTAGTTGGAATGTGGCCAAAAGTATATACATCGCATACTTGTTGGCACATGACTGCTCGGTCTCACTGCCAGTGAAATGCCCACCAGGGCCGTGGGGTACTCTGTAATCAGGCCGGTCGGTTCAGTGGCAGGTCACGGTGGAGACTTCATGGTCCTGGGCATGGAGTAAAAGAGGATTATTTACAGGGGATAGTTCCTGACACCACCTGTGGTACTCGGCTAGGGGTGGCTGACGCTGCAGGATATGACTGCTGGGGCAGATGGTGGTGCAGCCGGGAAGGTAAAGCTCCCCACAGGTGGAGCTGGACCCCAGGGATGGTGTGAACAGTCTATGGTGATTAGAGATGGGCGAATCCTAAATTACTCGGACTCGCTAGACTGTAACGAGTCTGAGTCCAGGACTCGCTACTCGTTGCAAGTCTAGCGAGTCCAATGTAAATGAATGGGGAGGCGAGTATTGCAGGGATTCCTCTGCTGCCGGACCCTATAAGGGGTTTGGCAGCAGAGGAAAAACCTGCAAATCCCCATGTTATTCTTTTAAAGCCAGCAGCAGAAA
Organism: Allobates femoralis; assembly: GCA_033576535.1. Taxonomy (NCBI): domain Eukaryota; kingdom Metazoa; phylum Chordata; class Amphibia; order Anura; family Aromobatidae; genus Allobates; species Allobates femoralis. The sequence goes on along the minus strand of JARQOC010000005.1, from coordinate 196,740,930 downwards.
GCCGCTGGCTTTTATAAGAATAATAAAAAAAAAAAAGATTGAAGGGGGGAGGGGGGAAGGGGGTCAAGGGGGGGTGAGGGGGGAGAGGGGGGGTGCACCGGCCCGGCCGGCTACTTACCCCTGCCTCCGCCGCCGCTGCCGCCTCAGCCGCAGACTCGCTCCCCGAGTCTCTCTGCTTCTGTTTCCGGAGATTCCCGAATGGTGACAAGAGCAGTGAATAAATTAACTTGCGTCACTGCTCGGGAATCTCCGGAGCAGAGCGAGTCTGGCTGACAGCAGAGTTCAGCTCAGGTCCTAATGCCCTGAGCTGAACCCTGACTGTTTAGTCAGTTCTCAGCTCTGCTACATCCCTGTCTGTCTAAGCACAGACAGGGAAGTAGCAGAGCTGAGATTGCGTTTTGGACTACGTCGGACGGAAGAGGATTTTTAAAATAAAGATGGAGTCCCTAATGGCTTTTTTGTTTTATTTTTATAAAAAAATTTTCTCTGTGTTTTTTTTTTTATATTGATTACTGGAAATTCATGGCGGTCATTTCTAATATTGGCGTGACCGCCATAAATTTCGGGCTTAGGGCCAGCTGATAATACAAAGCTGGCCATAACCCCTTAATTACCCAGTGAGCCATTGCCACCAGGGCCACTGGAAGAGCGGGTTTCAGCGCCAAAAGATGGCGCTTCAATGAACGCGCCATCTTCTGGGGCGGCTGCGGGCTGCAATTTGCAGCGGGGGGTGCCCAGACAGCTTGGGCCTCCCTGCGCTGCGGATTCCAGCCCCCAGCTGCTTAGCTGTACCTGGCTAGACATAGAAATTGCGCGGAGCCCCACGCATTTTTTTTTTTATTATTTCATGAAATTCATGAAATAATAAAAAAAGGGGGCTCGCCTATATTCTTGTGTCTGGCCAGGTACAAATAGGCACCTGGGGGTTGGGGGCAGCCCGTCGCTGCCTGCTGGATCTGGCTGGTTCCAAAAATACGGCGAAGCCCACGTGAAATTTTTCTGAAAACTCCATAAAACAATCCTAAAAAAGGGACTGCCTCTTTATTAACCCCTCCACCATGGTCGAGGGGTTAGTAAAGATGCAATCCTTTTTTAGGATTGTTTTATAGATTTTTAAAAAAAAAAAATTACGTGGGCTTCGCCGTATTTTTGTAACCAGCCGAATCCAGCAGGCAGCGACGGGCTGCCCCCAACCCCCAGGTGCCTATTTGTACCTGGCCGGACACAAGAATATAGGCGAGCCCTTTTTTTTATTATTTCATGAATTTCATGAAATAATAAAAAAAAAAATGCGTGGGGCTCCGCGCAATTTCTATGTCTAGCCAGGTACAGCTAAGCAGCTGGGGGCTGGAATCCGCAGCGCAGGGATGCCCAAGTTTTCTGGGCACCCCCCGCTGCAAATTGCAGCCCGCAGCCGCCCCAGAAGATGGCGCATTCATTGAAGCGCCATCTTCTGGGGCTGAACCCCGCTCTTCCAGCGGCCCTGGTGGCATTGGCACGCTGGGTAATAAAGAGGTTAGGGCCAGCTTTGTATTATCAGCTGGCCCTAAGCCCGAAATTTATGGCGGTCACGCCAATATTAGACATGACCGCCATGAATTTCCAGTACTCAATATAAAAAAAAAACACAACACAGAGAAATTTTTTTTATTAAAAATAAAACAAAAAAGACATTAGAGACTCTATCTTTACTCCAAAAATCCTCTTCCGTCCGACGTAGTCCAAAAACGACATCTTCACTGCCACAACCCTGTGCATACATATACATATCTATGCACAGGGAGTGAGCAGGCTGAGAACTATCTCAGCTCTGCTACATCTCTGTGTAGGCGGGCTCTAGGACCCTGGAGCTGCCGCAGCCCGCAAGTCCCAGAGCCCAGCACACAGCACATAGCAGAAGCCGGAAGAGAGGTAAGGAGCATTTCTCCCCCCTCTCTTCCTTCGCTCCCTGCGGACTCGTTACTGACTGCGAGTAATCCCTGAGATTACTCGCAGTGTAACGAGTCGGGCGAATCCCTTACTACTCGGCGAGTACCGAGTAGTAACGAGTAGATTCGCCCATCCCTAATGATGATCATGAAAAAGGCCACAGGTCAAGGAAGAATTAGGAAAATACAGTTTGTGCAGGTCTTTACCTTAATTCGCTGATCAGACAAGGTTACCCAGTCAGGTGCTGTGCTCCTCCAAAGTGCAGCCAGGATAATTCCCAGGTGATTAGGGTCATTCTGCCAAGACACCATTCGTAGCCTTTCCTGGTTGCTCTCTCCTGCTCTGTATACTCTCCCTACTTTCCAGCACCTTTGAGGACAGGATCCCAGGTTGATGGCTGCAGGCCTTGTCGGGCGACTGCAGCTGCACATCCCCTGACACTATTTCTACCCACTGTCCTGGTGATTATCCACGATTGGTGGTCACCGCTCATGTAGAAACAGTGGCCTCCAGTTTTCCTGGTTGAGGCATGCAGCACTCTCGCCAGAACGGAGGTGGTCCCCTCAGGCAACTTGTCCCTCCACCCAACTCGGGTCCGGCCAGATTCGAGGGATACGGGTGGTTCCCCCACTCCCGTGTCCCCTAAGACACTCTCTTTCCTGTGTCCCCTCAGGACGCTCTCCTCCAATGTTCACTCTCTCTCAAAGTCCTCTCACCTACTGCTAACCCCTCATTCTGACTAGAAGATGGAGTCCACCCTGTCAAGAGGATACGCCCGAATACCCGAGCCTGAAATTGGGATGGTGTTGTGTGCAAATCTGTGTGTCTCGGGTTTGCGACCCCTCTCACCTGGAAACAGTGACACCACACTTATGGAGTAGGTGCAGCATCACTGTGGTGACCAGTCCGCAGTGGTGCCACAGGGGCGCGAGACCAGCACTAGAAAATCCTCACAGCGCATTGTGCACAATGTTAGGATTCACATACTTGGAGTCACATAGAGTGACTTTCCTGAAAAATCTGGAGAATACTTCAGAGGCATTGAAAAAGGCACATAGCATCTAAACAAATCTAGCTACCGTATATACTCGTGTATAAGCCGAGTTTTTCAGCCCAAAATTTGGGCTGAAAAGTCTCCCCCTCGGCTTATACACGGGTCATATACGGTATATAGGGTGGGGGCTGTGTCCCGGGGCTGTGGAGGCTGGAGGAGGCGGGGGGAGGATGCTGTATGAGCGGCCCCGTCCCGTGGGGCCGCTCATTAAATATGCACTGCTTCCCCCTGTCAATCAGCGGCAGGGGGAAGCAGTGCATATAGCCCCCAAATGCTGGCACTCGCCCCCCCTTGTAAGGGCCCCCCCCCGATGGTTATATTACCATTCCGGACTTCTGATCAGCGCCGCTTCTCGGTGCTCCTCGCTGCTCCGTCCGTCCGTCCTGCTACATCCGGGATCTCCGGCCGTCGCAGGCATATGACGTCATCGCGCGACGGCCAGGAATCCCGGATGTAGCAGGACGGGAGCCGCGAGGACGGCGCGCCGAGTAGCAGCGCTGATCAGAAGACCGGGATGGTAAGAGAATCGTGGGGGGGCCCTTGCAAGGGGGGCGAGTGCCAGCATTTGGGGGCTGCTGGGTACCCCCAGGGGGCTGCTATATGTACCCCTGGGGGCCTGCTGTATACCACTAGGGCTGCTGTATACTACCACTGGGGCTGCTGGGGCTGCTATATACTACCACTGGGGCTGCTATATTCTACCACTGGGGCTGCTATATACTACCACTGGGGCTGATATATACTACCACTGGGGCTGCTGTATACTACCACTGTGGCTGCTATATACTACCACTGGGGCTGCTATATACTACCACTGGGGCTGCTATATACTACCACTGGGGCTGCTGTATACTACCACTGGGGCTGCTATATACTACCACTGGGGCTGCTATATGTACCCCTGGGGGCCTGCTGTATACCACTAGGGCTGCTGTATACTACCACTGGGGCTGCTATATACTACCACTTGGGCTGCTATATACTACCACTGGGCCTGCTGTATACTACCACTGGGGCTGCTATATACTACCACTGGGGCTGCTATATACTACCACTGGGGCTGCTATATACTACCACTGGGGCTGCTGTATACTACCACTGGGGCTGCTATATACTACCATTGGGGCTGCTATATACTACCACTGGGGCTGCTGTATACTACCACTGGGGCTGCTGTATACTACCACTTGGGCTGCTATATACTACCACTGGGGCTGCTGTATACTACCACTGGGGCTGCTGTATACTACCACTGGGGAGGCCTGTATACCACTGGGGGGGGGGCCTGTATACCACACTGCTGGGGGCTGTATACCTGTGCTGGGGTCCACCCTCGGCTTATACACGAGTCAATAGGTTTTTCCAGATTTTTGGGGCAAAAGTAGGGGGGTCGGCTTATACACGGGTCTGCTTATACAAGAGTATATACGGTAAATCCATTTTCCAAAAGCCAAATGAGGATCCTTTCCTTCTGATCTATGCAGGTAGCATAAATGGCAAATCAAGTCCAAATATGTAATGTCTTTTCTTGGAAATGCTTGCAAACTTGTAGTTTGTGGGTTTCTAGTGGCCCTAGTTGGCACAACATATTGAGCCTTCACTAATGGCTTTGACCTCTCTAGTCTTCAAATCGAATTTAAAGGGATCCTGTCACCTCCAAAACGCCACCTAAGCTATCAAAACACGTCCTTACAGCATCCTATAACTAATCTCACACTCCTTTTGTCTCCTAAAAGCATCCTGTGAAAGTGGATAAAAACGTTTTAATACTTACTCATTAGTGATTGTAATTAGCAGTGACTATATTCTTTAGCCCTTAGGGCGTGTTGTTTTGCAGCCTGAGTGATCCAGCCTCTCTCTGTGCAGCTTCTGCTGTGATGTGGAGCTGAAGGCAGGACTAATGATTTGCATTCTGTGAGTGATAGAGAGGGGGAGGGTAAAGCCTTCACAAGCAGAGAGAGAGAGGGTGGATCCTGGAGCTGCAAAACAGCCCGCCTTGGTGACTAAAGAATATAGCCCCTGCTAATTATAATGCCTAATGAGTGAGTATTAAAACGTTTTTATGCACTTTCACAGGATGCTTTTAGGAGACAAAAGGACTATGAGTATATTAGTGATAATATGCTGCAAGGACATGTTTTGGTAGCTTAGGGGGCGTTCTGGAGGTGACAGGATCCCTTTAAATCTTGGGGACAAGAATATAGTTGAAAATTGTGTTCACCAAGGAAGCATCACTCATCTGGGGATCCAGGGTACATTCCTTGAGACAATCATTCCTACAATAAGTCACTAGGTAACAAAGCTGTTTGTGGGCAAATCAAGGGCAAACATATGATTTGTGCTACCATCTATATTTCACAGTGGTACAGCCACTGCCAAACTGAAAACAGGTAACTTTGGAGTAATTCAATTAGTTAAAGAATTTAAAATATCAGTGTTGATAGAAATCTGTTAGAAAGGGGTGTGTTGTACAATATAGTACACATGGTACACATATAGTACCATCCCACATATAGTACCACCCCATCGATTGGGGTATTGTGCTACCTATGCTCGTTCCTGCAGCAAACGTTTAATAATAGGAGCATACTAGAAGGATTATATACATGAAGGGATACTGTACACTGTACAAGAAGTTCATTAATGGGACATTATTTTTTGCATTGGAGGTAGGGCTATTGGTGTGTACATTGCTTTGTTACCGGAGTGGGGTAGTGCTGGACAAACGGAGGTAAGGGAGCACACCTGTGTTCTGTGGGAACATGGAAATCTGATACTGATGATTGGACCAAATGAACTCTATGTGTATACTGTATATACCTTCTTATATATACTGTATTATGAGTTGTTCACTCGTATGAACATCTATAAAGGCACATCATTTCTGTTTAAGTAATTTGAGTCATTTTCAGCCTTAATCTATTCCAGTTAAAGAGCAGACTATTGGTGAGATTGTTTAATAAGGAACATGTGGGGCATATTGTGTCCATCTGTACATGCAAAATATGTAAATATATTTTATGAGTTCAATGTTTTACTGTATTTAATAAATTTGCTATTTACTTGTTTTGCTATTGTACTTTGTCTGTGTTATAAATATTTACTGCGCTCCACCCGAGATTTACACAAGTGACAAACATGGAGTTTTGAGTATTTTCTTTCATCACAAAAGATGAAAAAGATGAGCAAGTAAGTAATACTAGTCCATATACTGTGCACAGGCACTCAGTTCACACTAGGACATAAGTTTGATTTTTTTTTTTGACCAAAAAGCATTTATACAAATTACAATATATCATTTAGCTGTATAATCTGTGTACATACTGTATATCTCATCAATGTTGATGGAATGCAAACTATACTTCCTTCTAAATCTTCCGTGTGTCTATAAGACATTTACCAGTAAAATATTATCCAATGCAGAATCTCTGTGTTCTAAAGTCTAAGTGTAGCATTTTTATTACTGTCCAATATACAGTATTGTACAAGTACATCGCAATGAATTAGAATATCCTCAAAAAGTCAGTTTATTTCTGTAATTCAATACATAAAGTGCAATGCATATAATATATAGAGTCATTACAAACAGAGTGATCTATTTCAAGTGTTTATTTCTGCAAATGTTGATGATTATGGCTTACAGCCAATGAAAACCCAAGGGTCATTGTCTCAGAAAATTAAAGTAGAGAGGATGAAGGGTCTGAGAGATAAAATATTACCTAAATAGGTATCAGAGGCTTCACCCAGGGGTGAACTAAACCTCCTCGCCACCTGAGGCGAAGATCGGGGGGGAGGAGCTTAGTGCTAGCAGTCCGGCACCGGAATTAAAGAGCAGAGGGGGTTCTAGCAGTCTGGCCGTGGGATTAAAGAGAGTGGGGGAGTGCTAGCAGCGTGCGGGGGTGCTAGCAGCCTGGTGACAGGATTGAAGAGCTGGGGAGGGTGGTTGTGCTAGCAGTCCAGAGACCTGATTGAAGAGTGAGAGGAAGGGGGGGTTGGTTGGTGGGGGGTGCTAGCAGTCCGGTGTGTGCACATACCTTCCTGTTGGGGGAGACAGGTGCCAAGCAGCGGCCAGCAGACAGGAAGGAAGCTGTCACTATGTGCAGGGCGAAACCCACCTGCAGCGTTGCCACTCCCCTGCCTCCTTGCCGCCTGAGCTGAAGGCTCAACTTGTCCAATGGATGCTGTGGCCCTAGCTTCACCGTGTGTGGCTGTAAGAGCCACAACCACTATAAAATCATATCACGGCTGCTGCAGTCCCCAGCATGGTGTATATAGAGTAGGGAGGATGAAGGGTTAAAAACCGCGCTGCTGTATTCCATGAGACAACAAAGGGTGAATATTATATTGATTTATCAGTCATCACTTTTCAGGGCTCCCTGGCCCCTTCCTCAGGACAAATCAGTATCTTATTGCCATGCTTCAGGGTGTCTCAGAGAGCTCTGAGACATGTTGACTAATAAATCAAAATTATATTCACCGCTGATCTGATTTCATAAGTCCTGTGTGCGGCTTCTTTCTGTTTCCTGAATATTCATGTGTCTAATGAGCAGCACTGGAAGTGAGCACCGGGACGGTCGGGTGAGGATTAGCAGGTAGAACATCCTCACCACCCAGTTCGGCCGTGTGAGCCGTGGACTGCTGCGGCGAAAGACCTCCGGAGGAGGAGGTGTCACGCTGGGAAGGAGTGCTGGCCCCGAATATCTTCAAAACCGTGAGTCTTTGTAAGATGGTGAACCTTCAGCCAAGTCTGAGGTCCAGAGCATTCTGGAAGAGGTTTTCATCAAGGATATTACTGTACTTGACTGCATTCATGTTTCCTTCAATTACAACCAGTCGTCCTGTCCCTGCAGCTGAAAACACTCCCATAGCATGATTCTGCCACCACCATGTTTCACTGTTGGGATTGTATTGGGCAGATGATGAGCAGTGCCTTGTTTTCTCCACACATATAGCTTAGAATTGTCACCAAAAAGTTCTATCTTCTTCTCATCAGATCAGAGAATCTTATTTCTCATAGTCTTGGAGGAAAGGCTTCTGTTGGGCCACTCTGACATAAAGGCCCAACTGGTGGATGGCTGCAGTGATAGTTGACTTTGTGGAACTTTCTCCTATGTCTCTACTGCATCTCTTGAGCTCAGCCATAGTGATCTTGGGGTTCTTCTTTATCTCGCTCACCAAGGCTCTTCTCTCATAAATGCTCAGTTTGGCTGGATGACTTCTGGTGGTGCCAAACCTGCTCCATTTAAAGGTTATGGAGGCCTCCGTCCTCCTGCCCTCACCCCTCCAGCCTCTGTCCTCCTGCCCTCACCCCTCCAGCCTCCGTCCTCCTGCCCTCACCCCTCCAGCCTCCGTCCTTCTGCCCTCACCCCTCCAGCCTCTGTCCTCCTGCCCTCACCTCTCCAGCCTCTGTCCTCCTGCCCTCACCCCTCCAGCCTCTGTCCTCCTGCCCTCACTCCTCCAGCCTCTGTCCTCCTGCCCTCACCCCTCCAGCCTTCATCCTGGTTTAACTGCCTGCCCACCATATACTGTGCTGCTAACCACTGAGCCATCATACTTTGCTAACCACTGAGCCACCGTATACAGTGCTAACCACTGAGCCACCGTATACAGTGCTAACCACTGAGCCACCGTATACAGTGCTAACCACTGAGCCACCGTATACAGTGCTAACCACTGAGCCACCGTATACAGTGCTAACCACTGAGCCACCGTATACAGTGCTAACCACTGAGCCACCGAATACAGTGCTAACCACTGAGCCACCGTATACAGCGCTAGCCACTGAGCCACCGTATACAGTGCTAACCACTGAGCCACCGTATACAGTGCTAACCACTGAGCCACCGTATACAGTGCTAACCACTGAGCCACCGTATACAGTGCTAACTACTGAGCCACCTTATACAGTGCTAACCACTGAGCCAGCATATACAGTGCTAACCACTGAGCCACCATATACAGTCCTAACTACTGAGCCACCGTACTGTGAGTGTATCCCTCTGAGTGTGTATGCCTCCCCCCTGAACATAAGACCGGGTGCAACGTTCGGAGCAAACATATTAATCTCGCCCGCCCCCTGACGGCAGCCCGCCTCTAACACCGCCCCCAAGGCCTCGCCCCCCCCCCACCCTCCTTGGCTCCGAGAGGCGTTCCAGGAAATATTTTTTTACAAAAAAAGCACTGGATCAAGCGATCCATCAGGTGTACATATAAGGTCTGTATCTCCAAGGCATACATACAGTTAGGGCCAGAAATATTTGGACAGTGACACAAGTTTTGTTATTTTAGCTGTTTACAAAAACATGTTCAGAAATACAATTACCGTATATACTCGTGTATAAGCCGAGTTTTTCAGCCCAAAAATTGGGCTGAAAAGTCTCCCCTCGGCTTATACGCGAGTATATACGGGACCCCCTCACTGTTTGGCGCCCCCACCTCAGCATGGCCCCCCCCCGCACGCAGCGCTGCGCTCATACATTACCAGCCTGTCAGCTGTCATCCTCCGGTGGCGGATCGCGGCTCCCGGCTCCGGCTTCCATCTTCATCTGTGTCTTCCTGCATGTCACATGACCGGCCGGCGTCGCGATGACGTCATCGCGATGAGCCCCGGTCACAATGCAGGAAGACACAGATGAAGATGGAAGCCGGAGCCGGGAGCCGCGATCCGCCACCGGAGGATGACAGCTGACAGGCTGGTAATGTATGAGCGCAGCGCTGCGTGCGGGGGGGGCCATGCTGAGGTGGGGGCGCCAAACAGTGAGGGGGGCCTGGGGGCTGCTGTGTACTACCCCTGGGGCTGCTGTATATACCCCTGGGGCTGCTGTGTACTACCCCTGGGGCTGCTGTGTACTACCCCTGGGGCTGCTGTGTACACCCCTGGGGCTGCTGTGTAAACCCCTGGGGCTGCTGTGTACACCCCTGGGGCTGCTGTGTACACCCCTGGGGCTGCTGTATATACCCCTGGGGCTGCTGTGTATACCCCTGGGGCTGCTGTGTATACCCCTGGGGCTGCTGTATATACCCCTGGGGCTGCTGTGTATACCCCTGGGGCTGCTGTGTATACCCCTGGGGCTGCTGTGTATACCCCTGGGGCTGCTGTGTATACCCCTGGGGCTGCTGTGTATACCCCTGGGGCTGCTGTATATAGCCCTGGGGCTGCTGTGTATACCCCTGGGGCTGCTGTATATACCCCTGGGGCTGCTGTGTACTACCCCTGGGGCTGCTGTGTACTACCCCTGGGGCTGCTGTGTACTACCCTGGGGCTGCTGTGTACTACCCCTGGGGCTGCTGTGTACTACCCCTGGGGCTGCTGTGTACTACCCCTGGGGCTGCTGTGTACACCCCTGGGGCTGCTGTGTACACCCCTGGGGCTGCTGTGTACAACCCTGGGGCTGCTGTGTACACCCCTGGGGCTGCTGTATATACCCCTGGGGCTGCTGTATATACCCCTGGGGCTGCTGTTTATACCCCTGGGGCTGCTGTGTATACCCCTGGGGCTGCTGTGTATACCCCTGGGGCTGCTGTATATACCCCTGGGGCTGCTGTGTATACCCCTGGGGCTGCTGTGTATACCCCTGGGGCTGCTGTGTATACCCCTGGGGCTGCTGTGTATACCCCTGGGGCTGCTGTGTATACCCCTGGGGCTGCTGTGTATACCCCTGGGGCTGCTGTGTATACCCCTGGGGCTGCTGTATATACCTCTGGGGCTGCTGTGTACTACCTAAGGGCTGCTGTATACCACTGGGGCTGCTGTATACCACTGGGGAGGCTGCTGTATACTACCACTGGGGGGCCTATATACCACACTGCTGGGGGCTGTATACCTGTGCTGGGGTCCACCCTCGGCTTATACACGAGTCAATAGGTTTTCCCAGGTTTTGGGGGCAAAAGTAGGGGGGTCGGCTTATACACGGGTCGGCTTATACACGAGTATATACGGTATATATAAAATATGGGCTGAAAGTGCACACTCCCAGCTGCAATATGAGAGTTTCCACATCCAAATCGGAGAAAGGGTTTAGGAATCATAGCTCTGTAATGCATAGCCTCCTCTTTTTCAAGGGACCAAAAGTAATTGGACAATGGACTCTAAGGGCTGCAATTAACTCTGAAGGCTTCTCCCTCATTAACCTGTAATCAATGAAGTAGTTAAAAGGTCAGGGGTGGATTCCAGGTGTGTGGTTTTGCATTTGGAAGCTGTTGCTGTGACAAGACAACATGCGGTCAAAGGAACTCTCAATTGAGGTGAAGCAGAACATCCTGAGGCTGAAAAAAAGAAAAAATCCATCAGAGAGATAGCAGACATGCTTGGAGTAGCAAAATCAACAGTTGGGTACATTCTGAGAAAAAAGGAATTGACTGGTGAGCTTGGGAACTCTAAAAGGCCTGGGCGTCCACGGATGACAACAGTGGTGGATGATCGGCGCATACTTTATTTGGTGAAGAAGAACCCGTTCACAACATCAACTGAAGTCCAGAACACTCTCAGTGAAGTAGGTGTATCTGTCTCTAAGTCAACAGTAAAGAGAAGACTCCATGACAGTAAATACAAAGGGTTCACATCTAGATGCAAACCATTCATCAATTCCAAAAATAGACAGGCCAGAGTTAAATTTGCTGAAAAACACCTCAAGAAGCCAGCTCAGTTCTGGAAAAGTATTCTATGGACAGATGAGACAAAGATCAACCTGTACCAGAATGATGGGAAGAAAAAAGTTTGGAGAAGAAAGGGAACGGCACATGATCCAAGGCCCACCACATCCTCTGTAAAACATCGTGGAGGCAACGATGAATTCTGAAGTGTACCGGGATATACTTTCAGCCCAGATTCAGCCAAATGCTGCAAAGTTGACTGGACGGCGCTTCATAGTACAGATGGACAATGACCCCAAGCATACAGCCAAAGCTACCCAGGAGTTCATGAGTGCAAAAAAGTGGAACATTCTGCAATGGCCAAGTCAATCACCAGATCTTAACCCAATTGAGCATGCATTTCACTTGCTCAAATCCAGACTTAAGACGGAAAGACCCACAAACAAGCAAGACCTGAAGGCTGCGGCTGTAAAGGCCTGGCAAAGCATTAAGAAGGAGGAAACCCAGCGTTTGGTGATGTCCATGGGTTCCAGACTTAAGGCAGTGATTGCCTCCAAAGGATTCGCAACAAAATATTGAAAATAAAAATATTTTGTTTGGGTTATGTTTATTTGTCCAATTACTTTTGACCTCCTAAAATGTGGAGTGTTTGTAAAGAACTGTGTACAATTCCTACATTTTCTATCAGATATTTTTGTTCAACCCTTCAAATTAAACGTTACAATCTGCACTTGAATTCTGTTGTAGAGGTTTCATTTCAAATCCAATGTGGTGGCATGCAGAGCCCAACTCGCGAAAATTGTGTCACTGTCCAAATATTTCTGGCCCTAACTGAGACGAAGCCGCGGAGTAGTGGTGAAACGCGTTGAGGTACTCAGAGGGTCCTGCGACGTGCTCTGTTGTCGTTTTTTCCCCCCTTGGCTCTTGGTCAGCAATGGCTCAAGGTATCATCTGTAGAGTCTCTCGTACCAGATCCCCTTATGTTGTCGGTTTGGTTTCATGACAACGATTACAACTTCAAATTAACCATGGAGGTACATGCCAATAGTACTCCTTTCTTGGACCTATTTCTCACAGGCTGTGAAAAAACGGGCCAAATTCTTTCCAAACTTTATCGCAAGCCCACCAGTGGTAACTAAGTACTAAGAGCCGACAGTTGTCACCCCAGACATATTATTAAAAATCTCCCTATGTGGGAACTGATACGTGCTAAACGTAGTTGTACCACACAGGAGGATTATAAGAAAGAAACTGCAGTCATCAGTGACAGACTTAAAAAGAGAAACTATCGGTCATGGATGATAGAACGTACAAAAACTATCGGCCATGACAGGGACAGGGTAGACCTTTTAAAAGACAAATTTGAATCAAAACCTACCAATAACACAGGAGGTCTGGTCTTTTCCACCCCTTACAGCATGGATTTCCATGATATAAAAAAGATTTTCCACAGGAATATCTCAATATTATATCAGGATGATTCTCTTGTAGAGGTACTTCAGTCTGGGGTGAAAGTCATTCCCAGAAAAGGAAAAAATATTGGGAGCAGCATTTCCCCAAGTATTTTTTCAGAACAATCTGAAAAAACATACACATGGCTGACTTACACAGGCATGTACAAGTGCGGTGGACATAAGTGTGGTATGTGCAGATACGTAACAGCAGGCAAATCATTTGTGAATTTGGCCACTGATAATGAACATCAGATTAAATCATACATAAATTGCAATACCACACATGTGGTATATCTAGCTACATGTGTGGATTGTGCTAAATGTTATGTCGGCTGCACAACCCGCGCTTTAAAAGTGAGGATTTCTGAACATCTCACTGCTGCCAACCCAAATTCTAAATCCTTGAGAACAGGATTGTCTGGATTATCCAGACACTTCAGGGATATACATGCAGGCAATTTTAAGTCCCTAAAAATCATGGGAATTGAAAGGGTTTCCTCACCATACCGAAGTGGTAATTGGGAAAGGAAACTACATGAAAGAGAAAAACTATCGATTCTGCAGCTGAATACACAATCACCAAATGGTCTCAATTTCAAGAATGATTTGTTTTATTTCTATTAAAAAGAGCAGTGGTGATAAAATATTTATAATAAATTATGATTCTATTGATGTAATTATTTATTTCTAAAAATATGCAGCTGTTCTATTTATATTTGTATATTTGTATTTATATGAAGGTCTCTCACATTTCTATACTTAGCTGGCAATACAGGAGTTAAATTTCCAAGGTGTAATCATGGTAAATGGAATACAGGTGCTCCTGTGACTTGTGCTTTTACTTGTATATATGTGTGTGTTTTATTGTAGTTTGATGAGCTAACGAATAAGGAGTATACAGTTAGGGCCAGAAATATTTGGACAGTGACACAATTTTCGCGAGTTGAGCTCTGCATGCCACCACATTGGATTTGAAATGAAACCTCTACAACAGAATTCAAGTGCAGATTGTAACGTTTAATTTGAAGGGTTGAACAAAAATATCTGATAGAAAATGTAGGAATTGTACACATTTCTTTACAAACACTCCACATTTTAGGAGGTCAAAAGTAATTGGACAAATGAACATAACCCAAACAAAATATTTTTATTTTCAATATTTTGTTGCGAATCCTTTGGAGGCAATCACTGCCTTAAGTCTGGAACCCATGGACATCACCAAACGCTGGGTTTCCTCCTTCTTAATGCTTTGCCAGGCCTTTACAGCCGCAGCCTTCAGGTCTTGCTTGTTTGTGGGTCTTTCCGTCTTAAGTCTGGATTTGAGCAAGTGAAATGCATGCTCAATTGGGTTTAGATCTGGTGATTGACTTGGCCATTGCAGAATGTTCCACTTTTTTGCACTCATGAACTCCTGGGTAGCTTTGGCTGTATGCTTGGGGTCATTGTCCATCTGTACTATGAAGCGCCGTCCAATCAACTTTGAAGCATTTGGCTGAATCTGGGCTGAAAGTATATCCCGGTACACTTCAGAATTCATCTGGCTACTCTTGTCTGCTGTAATGTCATCAACAAACACAAGTGACCCAGTGCCATTGAAAGCCATGCATGCCCATGCCATCACGTTGCCTTCACCATGTTTTACAGAGGATGTGGTGTGCCTTGGATCATGTGCCGTTCCCTTTCTTCTCCAAACGTTTTTCTTCCCATCATTCTGGTACAGGTTGATCTTTGTCTCATCTGTCCATAGAATACCTTTCCAGAACTGAGCTGGCTTCTTGAGGTGTTTTTCAGCAAATTTAACTCTGGCCTGTCTATTTTTGGAATTGATGAATGGTTTGCATCTAGATGTGAACCCTTTGTATTTACTGTCATGGAGTCTTCTCTTTACTGTTGACTTAGAGACAGATATACCTACTTCACTGAGAGTGTTCTGGACTTCAGTTGATGTTGTGAACGGGTTCTTCTTCACCAAATAAAGTATGCGGCGATCATCCACCACTGTTGTCATTCGTGGACGCCCAGGCCTTTTACAGTTCCCAAGCTCACCAGTCAATTCCTTTTTTCTCAGAATGTACCCAACTGTTGATTTTGCTACTCCAAGCATGTCTGCTATCTCTCTGATGGATTTTTTCTTTTTATTCAGCCTCAGGATGTTCTGCTTCACCTCAATTGAGAGTTCCTTTGACCGCATGTTGTCTGGTCACAGCAACAGCTTCCAAATGCAAAACCACACACCTGGAATCCACCCCTGACCTTTTAACTACTTCATTGATTACAGGTTAATGAGGGAGACGCCTTCAGAGTTAATTGCAGCCCTTAGAGTCCATTGTCCAATTACTTTTGGTCCCTTGAAAAAGAGGAGGCTATGCATTACAGAGCTATAATTCCTAAACCCTTTCTCCGATTTGGATGTGGAAACTCTCATATTGCAGCTGGGAGTGTGCACTTTCAGCCCATATTATATATATAATTGTATTTCTGAACATGATTTTGTAAACAGCTAAAATAACAAAACTTGTGTCACTGTCCAAATATTTCTGGCCCTAACTGTATCTCCAAAACGCGTATAGCTGCCCACAGGGGCATCTGTATGTTTCATATTTAAGAAAATAAAAGGAAATAACCGCAAGTGGCAGTGGATTTTATCTTTCTCATTCATTGATGGACGTCTGCCATTAATTCACTGCCTGGGAATCCTGGTGGATATAGGGTGGTGGAG
The DNA here is from genome assembly GCA_033576535.1 of Allobates femoralis. Lineage (NCBI taxonomy): Eukaryota > Metazoa > Chordata > Amphibia > Anura > Aromobatidae > Allobates > Allobates femoralis. Next base: position 196,725,182 of record JARQOC010000005.1, on the reverse strand, counting down.
CTTGACAGCCGTCTTCTTATGCTGGTGTGTACTTGGTGGAACTTACAGGTACTTGGTTATGCATATCCACTAGGACAGGTAGTTTTTCTGGCCACTGATTTCTTTCTTCAAGGGGTAATGTCTTCAACATATCGATGACAATGTTGTTTATGTACTCACACAGTCTATTTGTTTGTGGATGGTAAGGTGTGGTTCTGATCTTTTAGCAACCGTGTAAACCCAAGAATTCTTGAAACAGTTCAGATTCAAATGCAGAACTTTGATCTGTCAATACCTGCTCTGGATACCCATGTGGTCTACAGAATTAGGTTTAAAAGGTTTTGACTGCTGTTTCTGCTGTTAAGTCTTTGACTGGTGCTACCACTAAGAATCTGGAGTAGTGGTCTACCATGCTAAGGGTGTAGGTGTAACCTAATTTGCTGGCTGTCAGCTTCACATGATCCAAGGCTACTATTTCAAGGTATTGCTTGGTGACAATTGGCTGTAATGGTGCTTTTTGGCTTCCCTGGTCCTTTCTTCTCAGGTGACATGGTCCACAATTTCTACACCATCTCTCAATGTAACCTCTCATGCCAATCCAGTAGAAGAGGCCTTTCAGCAACATCACTAACTTCTTCCAACCAAAGTGTCCTGCATCATTGTGATATGCTTCCAACACCATCTGGACATCTCTTTTGGGTAGCACTATCTGCCAAACCATCTCATGGGTTCTGGGGTTGATGTGATGTCTGCAAAGTTTCCCTTGTAGACAAACAGTTTTACTTTCTCATTCCATAGGTGTTTTGCTTCTTGTGGAGCATCTGGACTCAGGCAGGAATGTTCTTTAGTTTGGTCACTGTCCTGTGTCTCCTTCCATCCATGGTGAGGTAACGGGTTCACTGTTGTCTCTTGATGTCTCTGACTTGTTTGATGACACTGGGATGCACTTGGGCGGTTGAAGGCGGGTAGCTCTACTTCTAGCTCATCCACATCTTCTCCTGCATCTGGTAAGTTAGGCATTCTGGACAAGGCATCAGCATTGGCATTCTTATGGCCCGGTACTTGAAGGTTAAATCATAGTTTGATAACTTGGCCATCCAGTGTTGCTCCATTGCTCCCAGCTTCGCAGACTCCAGATGTGTCATGGGGTTGTTACAGTGTTGGCCAAAAGTATTGACACCCCTGCAATTATGTCAGATAATACTCAGTTTCTTCCTGAAAATTATAATAATGCCAAAGAATTTGTGATTGCAATCTTCATTTAATTTGTCTTCAATGCAAAAAACACAAAAAGAATTGTCCTAAAGCCAAATTGGATATAGTTCCACACCAAGCATAAAAAAGGGGGTGGACAAATGTATTGGCACTGTTAGAAAAATCATGTGATGCTTCTCTAATTTGTGTAATTAACAGCACCTGTAACTTACCTGTGGCACCTAACAGGTGTTGGCAATAACTAAATCACACTTGCAGCCAGTTGACATGTATTAAAGTTGACTCAACCTCTGTCCTGTGTCCTTGTGTGTACCACATTGACCATGGAGAAAAGAAAGAAGACCAAAGAACTGTCTGAGGACTTGAGAAACCAAATTGAGAGGAAGCATGAGCAATCTTAAGGCTACAAGTCCATCTCAAAAGACCTGAATGTTCCTATGTATACCGTGCACAGTGTCATCAAGAAGTTTAAAGCCCATGGCACTGTGGCTAACCTCCCTAGATGTGGACGGAAAAAAAAAATTGAGAAGAGATTTCAATTCAAGATTGTGCAGATGGTGGATAAAGAACCTTGACTAACATCCAAACAAGTTCAGGCTGCCCTGCAGTCCGAGGGTACAACAGTGTCAACCCGTACTATCCGTCAGCGTCTGAATGAAAAGGGACTGTATGGTAGGAGACCCAGGAAGACCCCACTTCTTACCCCGAGACATAAAAAAGCCAGGCTGGAGTTTGCCAAAACTTACCTGAGAAAGCCTAAAACGTTTTGGAAGAATGTTCTCTCTTTTTGGGCAAAGGCATCAACATAGAGTTTACAGGAGAAAAAAAGAGACATTCAAAGAAAAGAACACGGTCCCTACAGTCAAACATGGCGGAGGTTCCCTGATGTTTTGGGGTTGCTTTGCTGCCTCTGGCACTGGACTGCTTGACCGTGTGCATGGCATTATGAAGTCTGAAGACTACCAACAAATTTTGCAGCATAATGTAGGGCCCAGTGTGTGAAAGCTGGGTCTCCCTCAGAGGTCATGGGTCTTCCAGCTGGACAATGACCCAAAACACACTTCAAAAAGCACTAGAAAATGGTTTGAGAGAAAGCACTGGAGACTTCTAAGGTGGCCAGCAATGAGTCCAGACCTGAATCCCATAGAACACCTGTGGAGAGATCTAAAAATGGCAGTTTGGAGAAGGCACCCTTCAAATATCAGGGACCTGGAGCAGTTTGCCAAAGAAAAATGGTCTAAAATTCCAGCAGAGCATTGTAAGAAACTCATTGCTGGTTACCGGAAGCGGTTGATCGCAGTTATTTTGGCTAAAGGTTGTGCAACCAAGTATTAGGCTGAGGGTGCCAATACTTTTGTCTGGCCCATTTTTGGAGTTTTGTGTGAAATGATCAATGTTTTGCTTTTTGCTTCATTCTCTTTTGTGTTTTTTCATTGAAGACACATTAAATGATGATAATAATACCAAAGAATTTATGATTGCAATCATTTTCAGGAAGAAACTGAGTATTATCTCACAGAATTGCAGGGGTGTCAATACTTTTGGCCAACACTGTATGAAAAAATGCATGACACAGCTTCTCTTATTGTAGAGATTCTCAACGATGTGAGAAACTCAGATGTCAGCGCACCCTCATGTTCTGATGTCAGTGTAAAGGCCGCTTCCCACACAAGGATATCATTTATGATATGGTTGAAACGTCACGGATTTGTGATAGTTCAAACGATATCGTTAGTGCATCGTTGCGTGTAAACGAACAATGTAGGAAGGAAAAATCATTGGAACATTCATCCAACATTTGAGATCCTGACCTCAAATCTATCATTCATCGTCCAATTAACGTCATGGGAAGCAGCAGCAACGTTCAGTGTGACACCTTTTTGAATGATATTGTTCATATTTCTCCTATTCCTGCTGCTTTGTAAAATCGTTCAAGCGATCTTCACCATATAGCTGGAGCGTTGCCAAATTAAAGATCGTTAACGATATCCTTGAGTGTGACAACGCACTAACGATGTCGGAAGGATCGCGGTCACGTGACATAGCTAACGATATCGTTCACCTATATCCCAGCGTGTGAAGCGGCCTTAAATTTTACCATTTGCAATGCAAGAGAGAGAAATGTGCAATTGAGTCGCTCCTGCTTTGCAATATCTGCAGCATTAAATGCAGTGACGGCTATGCTGCAGACCTTGGCTACAGGCAATTCACAATGGATATAATGCATGGGAACAAAGTTTAGTGGTAGAAAAACTGTGGATACGCAGCAGAAAAGCTGCATTAAATCCACAATGTGTGCATTTCCCCAAAGTCTTAGATAATGTTGCATCTTACTAAGCAGTTGAATATTAATTTTATCCTGTTTAACTCAATTCAATAAAATACCACCTCGTGAAATACTATATTGTAACTAGAACACTAGCACTGTATCTCTAAACCAATGCTAATCATCTGAATCATTAACTTTCATTCTCACTTGTAATTTCTACCTGTGGAGTATATTAATACACACATGCACACTAGTTTGTTTGACTATGTATATAGTAATTGTGTTGTGTTTCTACCAGTATTGCACATTATCCTTCATTAACTCGTACATTTAGTTTTAGAGCATTAACCATGTTATTAAAAACATGAAGATACTATTAGTAATCACAATAGAATTTCAATGAATTCATGCATTGCTTACTTTTACTTTGCTTTTTATACTCAACCTTAGGCCTGCTGTATACAGGTGTAATACAACTCTATTGCCTATTCAGTATTTTTAATCACCCAAAAGGCAGAGAAAGTACAAAAAGAATAGAAAAAAGTGGAGAGTGGAAGAGTAAATAATTATCATCTAAATTGAACGGTTACCCTATGTGAAATTAGGAAAAGTAGCAGTTGTGATTGGTTAGGACAAAAACTGTTCATTTTTCAACTTTTATTCAGCTAATAAAAATGCTTAACAGAAAAATCAGTCTTAATGTATACATGTATAAAATACAGTAACATTACATAAGAATGCAAAATTAAATAAATATACTAATGCATATGCAATGTCTTAAGGACCCGGGGTACTTCACCACCCAGGATCAGTCAGGGTGATGTCACGGTGGCGGTCACGGTGGTTGTAGCTCTGACAGAGCATGAAAAGGGGGATATTTACAGTGGATTAAATTTTTTTTGCGACGCCATCTGTGGATTCTGCTCAGGATGACAAGCGCTGCCTGTAGTGAGCCCCAAGGAATAGATGTAGTGGCAGCTCAGGTGTATCACTCCGCACGGACAGAGCGGTTCCACAGAGTTTGAAATTAAAGTCATTGTGGATGATGTGCAGGGAGGCACCAAAAGAGTGGACAGACACAAGGGTTGCAGTTCTTACCAGGTTCTTTACTGTTCAGTGCAAACCCAGCCAGGGTATTGTGCTCTTCCAGTGTGCAGCTTGCCCAGCTCTCAGATAGTCCAGGAACACTCCACCCTTTATAAGCCTTTCTCTGCTGCCCTGCTCTCTGCACTGATCTTCTCTCCTTCCTTCCCCTGCACCATGGTGCTACAAATCCCAAGGCAGGTGACTGCGGGCCCTGTTCAGTGACGGCCAGCATGTCCTTTTGACCCTCTATAGTCACTGTGCCCGGGAGTGTATACGGTGTTGGCCACTGCAATTGCAATCCAGTAGTCTCCAGTTTCTTGGCTTGAACATACAGTTTTCACACCAGATTGGGGCCTCCCCTCATGCAGCTAGTTCTTGGCCCGGGGTTCTGTGGCGACCTACTCACTGGTCCCACTCTGCCCCGCTCCAGTGTCCTCTAGAACTCCATCTTGCTGCTGCTTCCTCTTCACTCCTCTAACTCTGACTCCTCACTGTATTCCCACCCGATCCAAAGTACTCTTTCCTCCGGCCAGCAGATGGGGTCTGCTCTAGGTGAGTTTCTTCTGCCCATCATCCCTTGTCCTGGAGTTGGGAATGGCGTTAGGTGTAAAATGGTGTGTCTCAGTTTCATGTCCCTAAAAAAAGAAAGGGGGGGGACAAGAGGCGCAATAGTGCCCTTATCACTAGACACTAAACAAAGCAGGTGAGAAAAGGTCCACTCACCTAGTCCAGTTGTGCCACCCACAACTGGTTAAAAAGCCTGATATGATAAGTGTCCTGATGGCTGCTGCTGGACTTCCACCGGTCTCCACTCGGGTAGACGAACTTGAAGTTTTGGGGAAGGAAGGTGTGTCACAGTCCGCGCTGCCAAGAAATCCGCTCGTAAATAACGCTAGTAGTCGGTATCCAGATTAATCCTTTTTATTCATCCAACGCGTTTCAACGCCCTCCTGGCGTCTTCCTCAGGGATGTCTCTCCCCCACCAAGCAACTCATATTTATACACATAGCAATTGCCATAACGAGTGGGTGTTTCCCATCATGTGACGTAAAAAACGTCATCATGGCTGGGAGGGTGTTACATTTTGGCGCAAAAAATATAAAACAACTTTATGAACACATAAAAATGCAGATTAAATGACATTACATACATCTAAAAATTCAGTAAAATGTTAACATAAAAAACTTTCCTAAAAACAAAGCGGAAAAGCACCCAAAGTCTGTCCTGTGTGTGTACAATATGTAAAAAATAAATAATGGTAATGGTGGAGCATCAAATGTCACCTCTGTGTTTCGAACTTGTGTCTGCACAACAATCATTCTTATGGGTAAATTCATTATGCTCTGAGCCATCAGCCGAAATAGTTGTCAACACTGATGGCTCAGAGCATAATGAATTTACCCATAAGAATGATTGTTGTGCAGACACAAGTTCGAAACACAGAGGTGACATTTGATGCTCCACCATTACCATTATTTATTTTTTACATATTGTACACTTTGTGTGCAGTTCCAAAATGACTGAAACCTTCCTGCAGAAGGTTGTTCAGATGAAGGCCAAAGGGGTCACCCTAACAACAGATGTTGGTCTTTGCAAGTCATGATTTCTAGAATATTGCATCCTTACAACATCACCAATTCTTTCAAGTCCCCTAAGAGAGCTGGTGGCCCTCGAAAGACAAATGCAAGAAAGGACAGGATAATGCGGAGAATCTCAATGGGTAATCTCTTCATACAGGGTCACAATGTTTATTAACATTTGGACTGAAATCCCACTCTGCAGTGACCAAACCTCTCATTAGCAGAAAGAAACAAAAGGCTACATTCCCCTTTGATGAAGAGCATAATGTCTGGACAGAGGAGAAGTTGTCCATATTAGTGATGAAGTTCATATTAGTGATGAAAGCAAGTTTAATTTATCTGGGTCTGATGGGAAACATTATGTTGATCAACAAACTGTGGAAAGACGGAACCCAAAGTGTTTAAAGAATTCAGTGAAAGGTGGTGGAGTAGGTGTTATGGTTTGGGGAATGTTTTCTGTTGCATGGGTTGGACCTCTCATACAGCTACATGGCAGAGTAAATGCAAGTGTGTATCAGAACCTTCTTCAACAACATGTGGTTTTTTACTTGTGTTCAGCACTTAACCTGCCATCAATTTTCTTGCAGGACAATACCCCCTGTCACACAGCAAAAAAAGTAAAGCAGTCTCTTAAAACATGAAAATATTGAAACAATGAAATCGCTGACCAGAGCCCTGCTCTAAATCCAATAGAAAACATCATCAGGGGCGGTAATGAAAGTAGTTGCAGGAAGTGACCTCTGTATGACTCCTAGATGAGGGAATGTGAAACAGATAGCAATAATGGGCAAGGTAAACTGCGTAGCAAATCTTAATCTATTGACTGGGGTCTCTAGCTGACCCTGTACCCATATGTACCTCTGATGGTGAGGAAATCTGGGCCACCCCCCTTTATCTGCTCCTCAACCAGGCCTGTGCTAACAACTTCTCTCTCCACCCATGGACTGAGATTCACAGCTACTCCCACAAATAAGGAAAAACACCAAGAAGCTTCAGCACAAAGTGCACACACCCTCTCAGCTTGTGGTCTTTCAGAGACTAGAACTCTATCAGTAACAACTAGTGGAAAAGGGAACTATTTAAAGGTCAGGGCATGGTTACCTGACAAACCCCAAACTTCCCACCTTCACAGCTGCTTTACAACACAGCAGCATCCACACCTTAACTCCAAATGTGACAAAGGAAATTAACTCCCATTAAAAATACAGAGAGCTTTAAACATAGACTGCAGCAGTCAAAATGTGACTGCATTATTTATTTTTCAACCATTTCTGTGTACTTTTGGATGAGTGCTTCGACCGAAACCATTTTCATATACTGAGTAGGACCTTCTGCTCTAAAATGTTTTGATAACTCTCTTATTTCATGATTTATGTGATACGGTCAAGGCCTCCAGTACCAGACACAGTAAAGCAACCTCACAGCATTTTGGATCCTCCACTATGCTTACTTGTTAGTAGGGTGTTCTTTTCCTTATAGGCTTCATTGCACCGTCTGTAAACATACTGCTGTTGCAAAAAGAGCACAGAGAAGGGGCAGAAACAGAGCACAGGATGCAGAGAACGCACAGTGGAGCAAAAAGAGAGTAGAGGGATGACAGAGAACATGCAGTTAGGAAAAAGAGCAGAGATGGGGCAGAAACAGAGCACAGGAATGGGCAGAGAGCACATAGTGAGGCAAAAAGGGAGTGCAGAGAGGGGCAGAAACAGAGCACAGGAATGGGCAGAGAGCACACAGTGAGGCAAAAAGAGAGCACAGAGAGGGGCAGAAAGAGTGCACAGGTAGGGGTAGAGAGTGCATAGTGGGGCAAAAAGAGAGCACAGAAAGATAGCATGGGGGCAGAGAGCGCACAGTGGGGCAAAAATAGAGTGCAGACAGGAAGCAGAAAGAGTCCACAGGAAGGGGCAGAGAGTGCACAGTGGGGCAGAAAGCATGGAGGCAGTGAGTGCCCCACGCACCCAAGGTGAAGACAGCACCAGGGGCAACTTAAAGAAGACAGCACAGAAGGGAGAAGACAGAAGAGTGGGAGAGAGACTACATGCAGGGAGCAAAGCACATGGGGAGACAACAGCACAGGGGGAAGCTCAAAGGAGACAGCACAGAGGGGATAAAGACTACATACAGGAAGCAGAGCACACAGGAAGACAGCACAAAGTAGAGAACTGGTGAGGGGAGAAAACAGCGCACAGAGGGAGAGAGGCAACGCACAGGGGAAGACTGCTCAGAGGAGAGCGCACATGAGAAAAGAAGACAGCACAGGGGCAGAGAGACATCCGCTGCTCCCAGCACCACAAAGCTCGCCCTCATCGTAACTTCACTGCTCTCCCGATGCAATAGCCCACATCTAGTTTATTTAATAAATTATGAAACTATGAATACTACCATTCTGTGTTGTGTTTCTTCATGTATTACTGACAGTTATTCTCTGACATGATTTAAATATTTGGGTATTGTAGTGTCCTAATTCTAATCTCAAGTATTTCCTTTGTATTTAGTGGAATAAATCAATACCAAGCTGACAACTCATTATAGTAAAAGGTTGGCTTAAATATATTAATCCTTTTCAATTCCAAAAATGTTATTTATTGAATGTAATAATTTCTGAGATGTAAAATGACCTTATATGGAAGGTTGAAGATATTTCTATGCTGTTATCAAATGGGACACAAATTGACATAGCTAAAGAAAAAATAGATTTAATAACTTTAAAAGTACAAGTTGTGTGCAATTTTGAAAACATTTTGACTACAAGGTATCTGAAGTAGAAATGAAGCAACTTATTTTTAAATTGTTTTGTAATTTTGCTTAAAGAGGACCTGTCACCCCCACATACATGCTGATCTAATTGCAGCACTGAATGCAGCATGTCTGCTGCATTCAGGCGAGGGGTCCCACATTCCTTGAGCCCCCCTGTACCCCGAGATAATTGAATTAAAAAACTTACAATGTGGAGCCAAAGAGGTGGGGTTTAGTGGCTGGAGCCACTTCACTTCACAGGGCAGTTTCACGCCCCCTGTATGTATTATCCTCCCTCCGCCGCCTCTCTCCTGTCACTCATGGTCTCCCTCTCCTGTGCCTGCTGCATGAGAAGCTTGATGCAGGTGCAGAGCGAGGGATCTTTTTTGGAGGTGCTGGCCGCCAACCCCGCCTCCTGCGGTGACGTCAGCTCCTTTACCCGCCCTGCTCCTTGTTATCCACGCAGCAGGGCGGAGAAAGGCGGTGACATCTCTGTGATGCAGGTGAGAGAGGCTGTTAAATACCAACTCCCCCACTGTCAACTGTGACACCGGAGGAACCAGAAGTGACCCAACCGCCATTTGCGTCATTGCATTTCCGGCTTAGCGTCACATCCGGTCCTCCGGTTGTGGATGGAACGCACGCGTGCATTCCAAAGGCAGCTTCCCGAGGTCCCCACCCACAGTGGGCGTTCCTTTATGGTCACATGACCGCACCCGGGGAAAAGCTTAAACAGGCACCGAAGGTTAACCTTTCCAAAGTACTGTGCACTGTTTCCAAGTGGAGAAGTTCACCAAAAGGTGACATTACTCTACCAACCCAAACTCTATGTTTATGTACTGGTTTTGAGTTTTTTTTTTGTATATATTGACATCACTCTCCCTCGAGCAGGGTGAGTATGATCAAAGGTTAGTACGTCCCGATAGGAACTATGGCAGCAAGTAAGGCAAAGCAGTGCCCACACTAAGCCAACACAACATAATGGGTGGGCCAATGTAAAGACGAGCACAGACAATCATCCTAATAGTCTGATCCCAAAATAAGAAGAGAAAATAGGGAGAAGGGAAAGACAGGGAAGAATTGAATGTGAAGAATAGACAGAGGAGAAGCTAAGGTGAAACCTAATGTCTGATTCCAAGACTAAAATTTCACCCTGCCTTACAGCGGAGGTCAGCACCCTAATCTACTACACAATTTGTGCTCTGGCTCCTCGTCGGCTCACCCTCCTACCTCTCCCTGGGCTAGCGTGCACCTACAAAGGCAGAAAAGGTAAGTGCATCATTAAGCCCTTTGCGAGATTCCATATCAAGGGTGGAGATATAATAAGTCTCTTTTTGAAGAATGTTCCTTTCCCAATCCCCTCCTTGGACAGGTGGAGCTATGTGGTCTATCCCTACAAAGGATACTGCAAAATATAAAAGGGAGGGAGACAAGAGGCGCAATAGTGCCCTATCACTAGTGACACTAGTGTAGTATGGTGGTGCTGTGGAGCCGCTCACCTGGTCATGTTGTGATCCCCACAACTGGTTTGAAGGCGTTTAGGAATCAATGTTCCAAGCTGCTGCAGGACCTCCACCTACCACTGGATAGTGGTATGTTGCAAGAGAAATGATGGGAGTGATGGTGTGCCACGGTCCGCGCTGCTCTGGGTTCAAAATAACTCACCAAAGAGTCAATCAACTTTTCATCCTCAGGGATCCCTGAGGAAGGCGCCGGGTGTGGCGCTGAAACGCGTAGGATAAGGAGGAATAAAGAGGATGAAAAGTTGATTGACTCTTTGGTGAGTTATTTTGAACCCAGAGCAGCGCGGACCGTGGCACACCATCACTCCCATCATATCCCTACAAAGGAGACACACCTTTCAATGCCCTCATGGTATTGGTTCACATGTCTAGCCAAAGGGGTGTTTTATTTCAGATATCTCCTCTACGTTCTCCAATTCTCTTTCTGAATTCTCTCCTTGTCTTACCTATGTATTCCAAGCTACAAAGGCAAACTGCCCTATAGAGCACCCCCTTAGGGTATCTTTACACGTGGCAACTTTTCTAGGAATTTCACTGGCAACTTACTGGTTGCAGGGAAATCTTGGACACATTGTTCTATCTTGTTGCTGTGTACAAATGGAACAATGTCTCCATGATTTCACTACAACCAGTAAGTTGCCAGTGAAATTCCTAGAAAAGTTGCCGCGTGTAAAGGTACCTTAAGTTTTACAATTTATGAAAGATCAGATTGTGAATATTTTGTTGGTAACATGACTCCTGAATACCTTAGTTGCTTCTATGGATTCACAAGTGGCACAGTTGCCACATTTGTAGCAACCCTTAACATTACTTTTCAGCCAAGTTTCATTCGATGTGGCATAATGGCTGTGTACTGGTCTGTTTTTCAATGATCTTGCTCTCCTAAAAGTAATCTTTGGGTTATCAGGTAGAAATGGACAAAGATCAAAGTCCATCTTTAGGATGGGCCAATATTTGGCCAATGCTCGACTCACATGGTGTGCTCCACTTGTGTAGGTAGCTATCATAACCTCTCCACTCTACCTTAGGAGTCGGGTTCAACAGTTTCAGACGCCCCAGTTTTTTCACTTCCTTCCATGCCCTGTTGTTCATTTTTGTTGGGTACCCTCTCTTATCAAGTCTTTGCTTCAGGTCGTCCGACTGAGCCCGGAACTGAGTATCATCCAAACAGTTCTGTCTCATACGGATAAAATGACTCATATTTTATGAGTTTATTTTTTTTTTAAAATATGTCGAAGCAGGGTTGAAAAGCAATGTCTGGCTTTCCTTTGTTCATTTTCAGAGATTTTTTTTTATTTATTATTACTTTTGTCAGATTCAAGTTATTTTTGTGACCATTGTGGGTTTTACGTTCATTAAATGAGGGGTACCAACAATTTTGACCACGTGTGTATCTAATGTCTATTGAGTTGGTCTTCCTAATCCTTAAAATGGGATAGAAGATAAAGAATACTTTAGGGCTGAATCAAGAGTTCTCTTTTCATGAACATATTGCAAAATGAAAATATTTTGAAAGTTTTGAAGTTTTCCTGCTAAAGAACTTAGGTTGAACAGTGGTGTTCATAATGGTTACACAGCTTTTGGTAAAGCTTAATTACTAGGTTTTCCAACTCTTTTTATTATATTGCTTTTTCTATATTTGCCAGAATCATCAGTGTTAAAGAGGACCTGTCACCCCCACACATGCTGATCTAATTGCAGCACTGAATGCAGCATGTCTGCTGCATTCAGGCAAGGGGTCCCCCATGTCTCTAGCCCCCCTGTACCCCGAGATAATTGAATTTAAAAACTTACAATGTGGAGTCAAAGAGGTGGGGTTTAGTGGCTGGAGCCACTTCTCTTCACAGGGCAATTTCACGCCCCATTGTATGCATTATCCTCCCTCCACTGCCTCTCTACTGTTACTCATGGTCTCCCTCTCCTGAGCCTGCTGCATGAGAAGCTGGACGAAAGCGCTGAGCAAGGGATTGTTTTTGGAGGTGCTGGCCGTCTGCCCAGCCTCCTGTGGTGACATCACCGCCTTTCCCCATCCTGCTGCATGGATAACATGGAGCAGGGCGGGGATAAGCGGTGATGTCACAGCAGGAGGCGGGGTGGCTGGTCTCCTGCAGTGATGTCACCGCCTTTCCCCACCCTGCTACATGGATAACATGGAGCATGGCAGGTAAAGGAGCTGACATCACCGCAGGAGACAGGGCAGGTGGCCAGCACCTCCAAAAATGATCCCTCGCTCTGTGCCTGCGTCCAGTTTTTCATGCAGCAGGCGCAGGAGAGGGAGACCAGGAGTGACAGGAGGGAGGCAGCTCCAGCCACTAAACCCCACCTCTTTGGCTCCACATTGTAAGTTTTTAAATTCAATTATCTCTGGGTACAGGGGGACTCAAGGGATGGGGGATCCCTTGCCTGAATGCAGCAGACATCCTGCATTCAGTGCTGCAATTAGATCAGCATGTATGGGGGGTGACAGGTCCTCTTTAAATCTTTAAGTGCCACATACCTGTGGAAGAGGATCGGGGTAATAAACCTTAATCCACTGACCACAACTTTGTTTTTCATGTTTGTCCAGTGTGTTGGTTTTATCTTACAATGGGGAAAACACCATCCAGGTGAAACCCTTTTTATGTAATTGATTAAAGGTTAAGTTTTATTTGCACTTACCACACCTTGCTATTCTCAGTGATCACACTAACCGATTGTGGGTCTAACTATGCCCATTGACTGGCATATGTTCACCCAGCTAAATATATGGTAACAAAAAAGTGCAGGAAAATGTCCAAAGAGATTAATGGTGAACTTCAAGCTTAAGGAACATCACTGTCGGATGGCTCCATCCATGGTTGTTTGAGCCAAAGTGGACTTCATGGGAGATGACCAAGGAGGACACCACTGTTGAAAAAAAATCATAAAAATGCCAGACTGGAATTTGCCAAACTACATGTTGACAAGCCACAGAGCTTCTGGGAGAATGTCCTATGTATAGATGAGACAAAAATGGAACATTTTGGCAAGGCACATCAGCTACATATTCACAGACAGAAAAATAAAGCATATCAAGAATAGAACACTGTTCCTACTGTGAAACATGGAGGAGGCTTTGTTATGTTCTGGGGCTGCTTTGATGCATCTGGCACAGGGTGGCTTGAATCTGTGCTGGGTACAAAGAAATCTCAAGACTATCAAGGAATTCTAGAGAGAAATGTGCTGCCCAGTGTAAGATAGCTTGGTCTCAGTCACAGGTCATGCGTCTTGCAACAGGATAATAACCCAAAACACACAGCTAAAAACACCCAAGAATGGCTAAGAGGAAAATATTGGACTATTCTGAAGTGGTCTCCTATGAGCCCTGACTTAAATCCTATTGAGCATCTTTGGAAATAGCTGAAACATGGAAAAGTCAACCTTCAAACACGAGACAACTGGAGCAGTTTGCTATTGAGGAGTGGGCCAAAATATCTGTCAAGAGATGCAGAAATCTCATTGACAGTTACAGGAATCATTTGATTGCAGTGATTGCCTCAAAAGGTTGTGCAACAAAATATTACGTTAAGGGACCATCATTTCTGTCCAGGCCTATTTCATGAGTATAAGTTTTAAAAAATTCTGTGGAAGCAGGGTTGAAAACCAATGTCTGACTTTCCAATGTTCATTTTCATAGATTTTTTATTTATTATTACTATTGTCAGATTCAAGTTATTTCTGTGACCATTGTGTGTTTTTCCTTCATTAAACGAGTGGTACCAACAAGTGACCATATGTGTATGTCTATTGACACAAATCAATACTCTTCATACTTTTTTATAAAAATTCCACTTTTAGCCCCAAATTATGGTTAATCCTGGATATCGGTAGATCACTTTGAGAGCTTCTCACCCTGTGTTGACAAATGACAAATGATAGATGAACTCCACTCGAATAGTACAATCTTCTGCATTCAAGTTGCACTGAATTCCCAGGCTTCTTCATGTTAGGCTGGGACCTTGTTGAGGCTTGGGATTGTCCTGCACATGCAGTTGCAATACCACAGGTCAGGTCATTATATCATGAGCTTACACAACTGTAGAAATGTTCAAGGGCTGATCATATCCAGACGTCCTGGCCTTCAACGAAGAGGTTTGAAGGTTCAGAACTCAGCAGTGGTGATAAAAAGTTGCAACAAGAACTGGACAGGTAATAATGAGGAGCAAGGGAGTCAGTAAGGTGAGTGTTTAGGTAAGTATAAGTTTTTATTATTTTTTTGCGTATTATGTTTATTATACTCTGAGATCTGTAGAGACCCTAAAGTAAAAATGGTTCATTCAATTCAATTCATAGAGAATAACTTTGCTGCAAATTAAATATCAAAAGAAAATTCGCAAGTACAGGCATATTCAAATCTTGCCTGATCATCTCTAGTTCCTGTGGTACTGAAATACCCCTTTGTAAAATTAATAGGTGACAGTGTCACAATGGCTTTCAGAATTCAAAAGAAAGCATTTTAGGATAGAGACTGAAAGGAGTCAAACAGCAGAACATCAGAATCAGAGGCGTAACAATCGCGGTCGCAGGGGTCGCGGGTGCGACGGGGTCCAGACCTATAGGAGGCCTGTGCCTCTAGCCTCCCCCTGTGCCCGCCGATCGCAGAACTGGGTGCCCACTTCACATGGATGTGCATCCCCGAGGACACACATCCCTGTGACAGCGTTGCATATAGGGCTGGTGTGTCAGAAAGAGGAGGGAAGCCTTCTGCTTCCTGCTGCTGCTCCCGCCCCTCGCCTCCTCTGACCTGTCGGCTTCCTGGCCTGCGTTCCACTTTGCCACCTCCTCCCACTGCCTGCTTGAATGCTCAGTGGAACACAAGCCAGCGGCACCTCTTCCTCCTCCTGAGTCAATCCGCAGAGGAGACCGCCAGAGCAGCGAGGGAACAAGAAGAGTTAAATAAAGTTTTTTTTTTTTTTCAATAATTAGTGCAGTATGGCCAAAGGATTATGGGGGGGTAAAGGGGTCATGTATAAGGCTGCACATAATATTGGAGATATATAATATGGGAGAAGGCTGCATATATAATATTGCACTATATGGGAGAAGGCTGCATATATAATACTGCACTATATGGAGAGATATGAGGCTGCATATATAAGGCTGGACCATATGAAGAGTTTTGATGCTGCACTATATGGAAAGTTATGAGCCTGCACTATATGGTAGGTTTTGGTGCTGCATCATATGTAGAGTTTAGAGGCTGCACTATATGGAGAGTTTTGAAGCTGTATTATACTATATGGAGAGTATTGAGGCTGCACTATATGAATGTTTTTGAGACTGCTCTATATGGAGGGACTATGAGGCTGTATTATACTATATGGAGAGGCAATGAGGCTGCATTATACTATATGCAGAAGCTATGAGGCTGTATTACACTATACGGAGAGGATATGAATCTGCATTATACTATATGGAGAGGTTATGAAGTTGTATTATACTATATGGAGAGGTTATGAGGTTGTATTATGCTATAAGGAGGGCTATGAGGCTGCATTATGATATATGGAGGGATGTGAGGTTGCATTATATTATATGGAGGATAATGGGGGTTCATTATAATAATTGAATGACTATGGTGCCTACCTTATGAATGGAGGACTATGGGATGCATTATAATACATAGAGGACTATGGGGGTACATTGTAATATATGGAGGAATATGGGGATGCATTATAATAATTGGACGACTATGGTGACGGAAGGAGTCGGACCATATAAACCAGGTTGGGGGACATATATACCATGATAATGGCCATATTTCAGGAGGAGGACCATATATAGCAGGATGAGGGACATTAATACATAATGAAGGGGGAGAGGGGTCAATTTGTGAGTTTTTAAAGGATTTAGAATATTACATGAGGTGCATACATTTCATCAACATGCGTGGGAGAGGGAGGCCCAGGTCTAAATTTCGCACCGGGGGCCGCCAGAATCTGGTTACGCCACTGGTCAGAATCAAGTGAAAACAAATATGAAATGCGTAAGATAGGTTTAAGACTCAATAGGAGAATGCAATGTCGAAAAAAGTACTAAGGTTTTGGCAGTATATGAAAACATTCTTCATTTTTTGTACAGTTACTAATTCATCCTATAATATAATCACCTTATCGTGTCTGCCTGTCTCTCTGTAATGGAAATCCCGCGTCGCTGATTGGTCGCCGCCGAGCGTGGCGACCAAACAGCAACAGGTGCAGTCTGGCCACGAATTGGTGCGGGATTTGAAGCACGATTGCCACCGCTACCGTCAGGTCTCACGACAGTAGCCGCAGATCATCTCCTGCCGCACGGAGGTCAGTGGCGACTCAGTCGGGAGATGACCGGCGTTATCACAGCGGAAGTACCCCAACCGGTGCTAGCGATCTCACTTAGTGTGACACACAGCAGCAACCAGGCCCCCACTGTGAGATCTCTGATCCTGTCACGGAAGTCAGCGGCAATGCATCCGAGGGATGACCAGCGTAAGCTGGTCATCTCCAGGCCACCCGCAGCGGAAGTACCCCAACCGGCGCTAACGATCTCGCTCAGTGTGACAATCTCACCAGAGACCATGTACTGATGCTCCAGTGGTCTCTACCAGGTTGCATCATTTGTCGGGATCGCTGGAGCATAGCCAATTGTGACGGTACCTTACTGATCGCTGGTGAGGTGTCACACGTACAGATATATTGAACGAAGCCACGTCGCTGATTGGGGAAAATCCTATTTATTCATTGCATTATTTTAAAATCTTTATAAATAAACTACACATATATTCTAGAATACCCGATGAGTTAGAATTGGGCCACCATCTAGTAGTACAATAAATCTTCTTCACATTGGCATAGATGTCTATATAGAAAGCAAATTGGTGCTACAACTAACTTTACAGTCACTTCTATGATTCAAGAACTAACTCATAATATAATTGTGTGCTAAATATGTAGAAAACTAATAAGGAAGAAATGGCTCATGTTATTATTATCATTATCACAATTTACGATGCATTATAAACACTAGGGTAAAGTAAAAGCATACAATGTAGTGGAGAGCTATTAACAAAGACTTAATTGAATGGCATAAAGCCAAATTATAAATGAATAAAACCATAACAGCACCTTTCTCATATGTGTAGTCATTTTAATCTTTTTAAAGATGTATGTTTTTATCCCACCTTGAGGGCCCCATGTTTCTCTACAACTCCACAGAGTCCAGTCGTAGTGCAATAAATAATTCCTCCATAATATTGTCTGCGATTCAATTGCAGCATTGGGTATAACATTTAGCCAGTGATTTTTTTTTTCACAATAAAATAAAGCAAGAAAAACAAATTGATTGTATTAAAGAAACAAAGATTTTCTTATTTAAAGAAACATGCATAAGAGTAGTGTATTACCTGTGAAAATGCTCTGTGAAAGGGATATCACACTTCAGTCCTCGAGGGCTGTCAAGGATTACAGGTTTTCAAGAGTTCTTTAGTATTGCACAGGTGATAATATACCGTATATACTCGTGTATAAGCCGAGTTTTTCAGCCCAAAAATTGGGCTGAAAAGTCCCCCCCTCGGCTTATACACGAGTCAATACGGTAATGGCCCCCAAATGCTGGCACTCGCCCCCCTGTGTGGTAAGGGCCCCTCCCGCTGCATAACTTACCATCTGTGCTCCATCCTCCATGCTCTGGTCCGGCTGCATCCGGGATCCCTGGCCGTCGCACGATGACTTCATCGTAACTGCGACGGCCGGGGATCCCGGATGCAGCCGGATGGGAGCATGGAGGACGGAGCACAGAAGACCGGCGCGGTGCAGTGCAGAAGACCAGGGATGGTAAGTTAAGCAGCGGGGGGGCCCTTACCACACAGGGGGGGTGAGTGCCAGCATTTGGGGGCCTGTATACCCCTGGGGCTTTTATATACCCCTGGGGCTGTTGTATACCACACCACTGGGGCTGCTATATACCCCTGGGGCTGCTATATACCCCTGGGGCTGCTATATACCACTGGGGCTGCTATATACCCCTGGGGCTGCTATATACCCTTGGGGCTGCTATATACCACTGGGGCTGCTATATACCCCTGGGGCTGCTATATACCCTTGGGGCTGCTATATACCACTGGGGCTGCTATATACCCCTGGGGCTGCTGTATACCACACCACTGGGGCTGCTATATACCCCTGGGGCTGCTATATACCCCTGGGGCTGCTATATACCACTAGGGCTGTTATATACCCCTGGGGCTGTTATATACCCCTGGGGCTGCTGTATACCACACCACTGGGGCTGCTATATACCACTGGGGCTGTTATATACCCCTGGGGCTGCTGTATACCACACCACTGGGGCTGCTATATACCACTGGGGCTGTTATATCCCCTTGGGCTGCTGTATACCACACCACTGGGGCTGCTATATACCACTGGGGCTGCTATATACCACTGGGGCTGCTGTATACCACATCACTGGGGCTGCTATATACCACTGGGGTTGCTATATACCACTGGGGCTGCTGTATATACTGCTGGGGCCTGTATACCACTGGGGCTGCTGTATATACTGGTGGGGTCTGTATATACCACTGGGGAGGCTGCTGTAATACTGCTGGGGCCTGTATATACCACTGGGGAGGCTGCTGTAATACTGCTGGGGCCTGTATATACCACTGGGGAGGCTGCTGTAATACTGCTGGGGCCTGTATATACCACTGGGGAGGCTGCTGTATACTACCACTGGGGAGGCTGCTGTATACTACCACGGGGGGGCCTGTATACCACACTGCTGGGGGCTGTATACCTGTGCTGGGGTCCACCCTCGGCTTATACATGAGTCAATAGGTTTTCCCATGTTTTGGGGGCAAAAGTAGGGGGGTCGGCTTATACACGGGTCGGCTTATACACGAGTATATACGGTAATTACCTGCACTGGTGATGATTCCAACTCCTGTGCAATGCTAAGGAAATCCTGAAAACATGCACTGTTGGTGGCCCTCCAGAACTGAGAACCTGCTTTATAACTACCCAAAAGAACACAAACAGAACAGGTGCCAGGCGAGGCATAGGTGCCATGTCAGAGACTCCAGTACTTGCGTCTCCACTTCTCTGTATCCCAAAAATTTTAACTGTCAATGGTCACAATGTCAACGGTCACGTCTCAGTCAACTCCTGCCCTAAGCCCCCTTATAGTCCCCTTGTAGGAGACCAGCAGATAGTTCAGGGCAGACACGGCCATTTACATCGTGTGTAGTTTAGAATTTTCTCGACATGAAGACGTTGATTAACAAAGATTGAGTTGGAGTCAAATTTTTAACATATACAGTTTCATTTTGGATGGAAAAATTTGAGATTTGATTCGCAGTTCACAAGAAAATAGCCATACTCAGCACCATTTCCCACACTGCTGAAACATAAGAAAACAGGTAAATATATTTTTTCTTTGCCACACAAGCCTCTCTATAATGCCCTGCAGCTATGACATTATATGGATTATCATACCTTGTAATGTAGTAGTCATTACCTGGCCCATCATAAATGTGCAATTCCCAGAGAAACACAGTTTGTATGGTAGAGTCATTTTCCATTTCCAGAGCATCTCTCTCCTATATAGTGTAAGCTCTTATGGTCAGTGGGGTTCTTTCTTTCTTTCTCTCCTATAAAGTGTATGCTCTTATGGTGACTGGGGTCCTTTCTCTTTCCCTCTCCTATAGAGTGTAAACTCTTATGGTCAGTGGTGTCCTTAATCTCCTTCCCTCTCCTGTAGAATGTAGGCATTTATGGAGAGCAAGATTCTCTCTCTTCTACCTTACATGTATTTTTCAAGCAATTGCAAGCTTTTTAGTATTGGGATTTGTGCAAATATATTTACCACTAAACATATACAGTGGGGAAAAAATATTTAGTCAGCCACCAATTGTGCAAGTTCTCCCACTTAAAAAGATGAGAGAGGCCTGTAATTGACATCATAGTTAGACCTCAACTATGAGAGACAAAATGAGAAAAGAAATCCTGAAAATCACATTGTCTCATTTGGAAATAATTCTTTTTTTTAATTTTGGTGTAAAATAAGTATTTGGTCACCTACAAACAAGCAAGATTTCTGGCGCTCACAGACCTGTAACTTCTTCTTTAAAAGGTTCCTCTATCCTTCACTCATTATCTGTAGTACTGGCACCTTTTTGAACTTGTTATCAGTATAAAAACACCTCTCCGCAACCTCAAACAGTCACACTCCAAACTCCACTCTGGTGAAGATCAAAGAGCTGTTGAAGGACACCAGAAACAAAATTGTAGCCCTGCATCAGACTGGGAAGACTGAATCTGCAATAGGCAAGCAGCTTGGTGTGAAGAAATGACCTGTGGGAGCAATAATTAGAAAATGGAAAATTTACAAGACAACTGATAATCTCCTCGATATGGAGCTCCATCCAAGATCTCACCCCATGGGGTCAAAATGATTTCAAGAAAGGAGAGCAAAAATCCTAGAATCACAATGGGGGGACTTATTGATTGACCTGCATAGAGCTGGGACCAACAATCCCCCCATGACACAGGCTACCATCAGTAACACACTGTTGGGCCAGTTACTCAGAGTCTGAGGTGTTAGATGTGTCCCCCTGCTTAAGCCAGTAAATGTCCGGGCCAGTCTGAAGTTTTCTAATGAGCATTTGGATGTTCCAGAAGAGTATTAGGAGAATGTCTTATATGGTGAGATGAAACTAAAGTACATGGTGAGCCTCATCATGGTGAGAATCATGTAGCAATTTCAGATATCCAGTGGCATTGAGGTTTCCATTGATGAATAATGGCCTTACTATCTTTGTATCCCATGTATCACACCATGCCATCAATTTTTGTGTTTCAACAGTCTTGGAGGGATCTATCCACTGTGGGTTAGGGTCAGACCAATAGCGGTGGTTTTGTTTGTTAACTTCACCATTCACAAAAAAGTTTGCCACATCACTCATCTGAAGGCAATTGTCTATGCTGTGAAGATACGAGATGTGCAACATCTGAAACAACGGATACTGGAAGCCTAAGCTTGCATTTCTTCTGTGGTGTTGCTATCAGTGTGTCAAGAGTGGGATAAGGGGGATGCATTGACAATCCAACACAATGAGCAGCACTTTGAACACATTTTATAAGTGGTCATAAACTTGTAAAAACTAAGCAACACCATTGTTTTTCTTATGAAATTCTCAATAGGTTTAATGTGACACATGAGCCTCTTCCCAATGAAAAAATAAAGTTGGATCCAAAATGGTTGACTTCAAAATAGCCACCATGGTCATCACCCATCTGGAAACGTTTTTCCCCTCCTATATACTAATGTGCCACAAACAGGAAGTTGATATCACCAACCATTCCCATTTTATTTAGGTGCATCCATATAAATGTCCCACACTGTAGAACTGTTTAGTAGAAACACAACAAGTTGTGCTTGGAGGAGAAAGAATGCTGAATTGCATCCAAATAACACCATACCTTCTGTGAAGCATTTGGGTGGCTACAACATGCTTTGGGACTGTCTCTCTGCTAAGTGACCAGGACGACTGATCCATGTACATGAATGAATGAATGAATGAATGAATGGGGCCATGTGTCATGAGATTTTGAGTGCAAATCTCCTACCATCAGCAAGGGCATTGAAGATGAAACATGGCTGGGTCTTTCAGCCTGATTGATGATCCCAAACACACCGCCAGGGCAACAAAGGAGTGGCTTTGTAAGAAGCATTTCAAGGTCCTGGAGTGGCCTAGCCAGTCTCCAGATCTAAACCCTATAGAAAACCTGTGGAGGAAGTTGAAAGTCTGTGTTGCCCAGCAACAGCCCCAAAACATCACTGCTCTAGAGGAGATCTACATGGAGGAATGGGCCACCATACCAGCAACAGTGTGTGCCAACCTTGTGAAGTCTTACAGAAAATGTTTGACCTCTGTCATTGCCAACAAATGATATATAACAAAGTATTGAGATGAACTTTTGTTATTGACCAAATACTTATTTTCAATCAAAATGTGAAAAAAACTTTCAAAATGTGAAAAAAATTTCCAAATCAGACAAAGTGATTTTCAGGATTTGTTTTCTCATTTAGTCTCTCATAGTTGAGGTCTACCTATGATGTCAATTACAGGCCTCTCTCATCTTTTTAAGTGGGAGAACTTGCACAATTGGTGGCTGACTAAATGCTTTTTTTCCCCACTGTATTTTGTAAAATTTCAGCAATGGCAACAAACTCTGAATATTTTTTTCTGTCTCAATAGCCATATGAAGCCTTGTTTACATAAAAGGAGCTGTAGGTCTATATAAAACCATTAATTTTACCACCATATGTAGTACAAGGAGGATTAAGGAATCAAAGTGAGATGAAACGGTGAAAAAACAGGCAATTCTGATTTTTTTTTTTTAAATGGGGTAGTTGTAGCAATCTTTCATTGTATGATAAATTTCATTTAGTAAAATCATTTTACATGTTAGTACGGTTATGGAAATACCAAACTGTGTAATTTTTTTTAAAGGATGAAACAAAGTTATAAAAAAATATGTTTTTTTGCTTTGTTTTGTGTTTATATACAGGAATAGTAGTAGTAGTAGTAGTGAACACAGAAATAGTGTTTGGCAGTAACGAGACAATGTAGTGTAACAGACAAAGCTGTAGACGTACAGCGATAAGTGTGGGGCATTCTCGACGGGGCGGACTGGCCCAGGTGGCAGGGGAGCAAGTGCCCGCCAGGCTGGTGGAAATGTCCTCATCTAGGGCCGCCCCCATAGTAAACCGGGCCGGCGGCTCTGATTTGCGGCCGCGGCTGCTTGTACCTCAGTATCTCAGCAGCTACCATCGGACGCGGCTGCCGGGAAGCGTGGTGAGTGTGAAGGCCCCCCCCACACATCACTTCAACCACTAGCACCCCATCCCGCTCCTCACATCAACTGCTAGCACCCCCCCGCTCCTCACTGCAACCGCTAGCACCCTCCCCCCCCTCACTTCAACCGCTAGCACCCGGCCCCCCCTGGTCCTCACCTGCAAGGGCTGTAAAAGAATTTTGGGAAAAGAGCACCAGCCCGCCCCTGATTCTCGCCCACTCTGACACCCTGGTTGTGGCAGGCAGCACCTTTCCTGTGAGCTGAGTCTCACGGTTTGTTGTGAGTTTATTCTCAGCCTCCTTACCTTGGACTACTTCTCCGTACTCTTATTTCTGAGTATATATTCCTTATTTGGTTTATAGATTTCCTTTTGTACTGTCTGCATTATATTGTCTTGGTACTGGTGAACACTATTCCTATATATCTCTCCCATATTAGGATTCTTCTACTAGGCTGACTACGTTGCTTTACAGTTTTTAGTAGCTATATATTTAATTTGCTATCACAGAACATGTATGTGTCCCACATTTTATTTTTTATCTTTATTTAAACAACACCCCTATTCCCATCGACATTTACTCTGGTGGTCACATGACCATGGCTACTGGGACAATCGTGTGTCTATATGGTCTGCTTAAAATCTTTAGTCCAGATTTTATATAGCACCCATCCATGAATTGAACCTTATTGTTACACGTGCTACTATTTATTATTTGTTGCATAATTGTGACCCATATAGAACCTTTATATATACTGGTCTTCACTTGTGTTATATTCTATTGCTTATCAAATAATGTATAGCCGTCTGCCGTTTCCATTGTAAATTATCAGGATTTGTCTCTTTGGCTTTACTTTGTGTCTTTGGTTAATTAAGATTTTTACTTTTATATTACAGAAGCATGCACCTCATATAGGCAATGTATTTCTTTCATTTTCTTTTTTCTCTTCTAAAAATTTCTGACTTTTCAGAGGTCTTGGGAACTAGCTATTTTCTTCATGAAGAGGAATCTGCCAGCCAGCATCAGCAGACAGATAAGCTGATAAGGTGATAAGGAGAGTTATAGCTGCAAAGCTCCTCTGGGAAATATGCAAATTATCACTTCAGTGAGTAAGTGGATGAACTCTAGCGCCACCTTTAGGTACTAATCTTCAAAGTCATAGTCGACTCTTTAACGAGCCTTTTAATATGACCAAGGATTTGTGTCAGATCAGAACCCCAAACTGCAGACGCTGCGTTTCGGGGTGACTGCCCCTTATCAGTGCAGTGTGTGAGATTTCTGATCTAAAAAATGGACAACTGCGTTATCTGACATACACCCTCACCTGTAGAGCTATCCAGACATAGACAGCAACACTACAGCAGTTTGTGACATTATCTCTGAATGTGCCAAATCAAATTTTCTCAAATTTAAACTACACCAAAGCATTCCACCTGGACTGCAGAGCAGTCAACACATGACACAAATAAATTAAAAAGGATTTAGATCAGGGTTCATAGGAGACCACTTCAGGAGATTCAAATGTTTTGCTTGTAGCTATTTTATGCTTCTGGTATAGATGAGCAAAATTTCCCCCAACATGTTTGCCAATTTTAAATTCGGCACACACATTTTAGATTCAGTGAAGCGGCTTTGTTCAAGAAAAAGTTTGAAATTTTAAAATGGCCTCAAAACTTGGGATACCTGCAGGATGGTAATTGTTTGGAATAGTACCAGATGTGGCAGCAGCTGTGAAGTCCAGGAACCTTACAATGTCCTTTAAACATCCTAGGTTTGTATTTTCCTTTCAGTATATTTTTATTTTTTTATTATATTTTTTTCAATAGTTTTTTTTGTTGTTAGAGAGCAAACCTTTATTATTACAGAGCATCAACAGCATGCAAGACATCTCTTCTACACTTATCTCTTAGTAATTCTCTTAGCAATTCAGATAAAAATGGCATATGTCCACTATATACGTAATATACATGATCTTATATTCATTCAATAATACACTTAGTCAGACACCACTGATAGTTAGGCTTCACTGGTGGTCAACAGACAGCTATGCTCAGCTTTTTAGAAGCTTATAGTTCCAGGTCCATACTCCAGAGGTAGAGTCTCAATTTTATCAACATTTTAAGAAGAAAAGAGTAGCATAGGGCAGAAGGGAGGATGGGATGAACTACGGCCAGTTCGCAATTAACAGTAGCACTTCAAGGGGTTCAGCACACTGAATGAAGACATTATTTCCTTAACAATAAACAGCCTGAATACATTATCACAATTAATAAAGCCTCATGTGGTCATGTCTTTGAATTCGATGTGAGCTCACGTGCTGAGCTCGCATCATTCTCCAAAAATATTGACTGATCTGATCAGCTGACATGGTCAGCTAACAAGCGCTGGTGGATTGGAGATCCACCTGTGCCTATTAACTAGCTAGATCATGCTGTCAAACTCTGACAGTGCAATCTAACACACGCAACTTTCCCTACTGCCATTGGTGACCCCATTATGTGATTATGGGGCACCGATGTGTTGTTATGACGGCAAGAGATTAGATGATGACTCCTGTCATGTGATGACATAGTGAACGCTGAAATTCAGAGAGATGTAGAAGCATCGTTGTAAAGAGCAGAAGTGATTGGATAGTTCAGCCTTCAGGTGCCCTAAGAGGCTAAGAAAATCAATGAAAAGAGTTTCAAAATATGAAAAACTGTTCAAATCATCCCCTTTTGCTCCATTAAAAAAACAAAACTATTAGTTAAAACAAAATCACATATTTCATATTGCTGTTTTCATAAATGTCTGATATAGTAACATATAAAATAAATTAATCAGAAGGGTAAACTGCGTAATGAAAAAAAATCAAAACACCAAAATTAAGTTTTTGGTCACCATAACATTGCAAGAAACTACAATAACAGGCATTAAAAAAATTGCATCTTTACAAAGATGGTATAATTAAAAATGTCGACTCAAAACGCATAAAATAAGCCATTGCACAGCTCCAGATCCTAAAAATGTAAACGATACGGGTCTCGGAAAATGGCAAAAGAAGCACAATTCTTTTTCTTTTGCCAAATTTCAGAATTTTTCTAACGACTTAGAAAAAAGTAAAAGCATACATATTTGCTATCTACAAACTTTTACAATATAGTGAAAAGTAAATAGAAAAAAAACATGAAATTGCACTTCTTTTGTTATTTCAATGCACTTGGATTTTTTTTCTGTTTTTAGCAAAACAAATGACATCATGCCAAAGTGCAACTCATCCCACAAAAAACAAGCCCTTGTATGGCTATATTGATGTAAAAAAAGTTATGGCTCTTGGAAGAAGGAAAGACAAAAATGAAAGCAAAATAAAACAGAAAAATGCCTGAGGTGTGAAAAGTTCAAATAAGCTCTGGAGGCAGAGTTATCTACCAGGCAGCACCCGTCCCATTGCCTGGAACAGCTCATTTACATAAAGTGATAAAGATGATGTATCCTCAACAAGGCATCTGATATGAGACATGAAGGTATGACTATGTTTAGTAATCTATAACCTGTATTCACATATTAATAGTTTAGGTGGGTCAAATGTGGTGACAGATTTCATATAAGGCTGGTTTCACATTACCATTCTCTTTTCAAATCAAGCAATATCAGGCTTTTTAGCAAAAACCTAATCCTTTCAGGATCCATTTTTTTGCCCATTCACTTTAATGGTGTCTGGTAGCAACCTGAAGCAAGAGGATGCTACCTGACACCATTAGAGTGTATGGGCAAAAAATGGATCCTGAAAGGATCAGGTTTTTGCTAAAAAAAAACCCTGATTTTGCCTTACTGTAAAAACATCTTGCGGCTATGTCCTGGGAGGTTTGCTATAGTCCCATAAATCTTAAATGTCTAAAAAATATGTGCAATTGTTATAAAAAGAACTTTAAATTGCTTGGAGATGTTCTTATAGCATTTACTTTTAATGGCCACTTTACACGCAGCTACATTTCTAGCTTATCCACAGGTAACTTACTGGCTGCAGTGAAATCATGAAGACATTATTCCATTTGTACACAGCAACAAGATAGAACCATGTCTCCATGATTTCACTGCAGCCAGTAAGTTACCTGTGGATAAGCTAGAAATGTAGCCGCGTGTAAAGTGGCCATAAAGGTAATTTGTCACCAGTTTTTGCTATTTCATCTGAGAGAAGCATAACTTAGGGTCAGAGGCAATGATTCCAGTTATGTATCACTTACTTAGTAGGGATGGGCCACCACCCTAGTGTTCGAATTTGATTTGGTTCGCTGAATTGGGCATTTGTTCATCAAATGTCCGTCAAATGTTCGTCGAACACCGTCAAATCCCATTGAAAACAAAAGCCAAACACATACACACATAGAAAACACCTTCTAAAGTGTCCAAAAGGTGACAAACTACTCAGAAGATACAACAAACATATGGAAAAGTGAAAACTACATATAAAAATGTGAAAAGAAAAGAGATAGACCAGTAAAAGGGGGAGGAGACACAGATATAGGCATGTCATGCCCTTCCAAAATCAGTTTTTACTACAGTAGCTGTAAGGCATCATGCACACGATGAATAGTTGTTGAGTTTTACTTCAGTATCTGTAAGGCCACGTCCAGAAGATGAGTATTTGGTGCGATTTACTTCAGTATCTAGAAGGCCATGTGCACATGATGATTATTTGGTGTTTTTCACTTCAGTATCTGTAAGGCCATGTGCAGGCGATGAGTATTTGGTGCGTTTCACTTCAGTATCTGTAAGGCCATGTGCAGATGATGATTATTTGGTGCGTTTCACTTCAGTATCTGTAAGGCCATGTGCAGATGATGATTATTTGGTGCATTTCACTTCAGTATCTGTAAGGCCATGTGCAGATGATTATTATTTGGTGTGTTTCACTTCAGTATCTGTAAGGCCATGTGCAGATGATGATTATTTGGTGCGTTTCACTTCAGTATCTGTAAGGCCATGTGCAGATGATGATTATTTGGTGCATTTCACTTCAGTATCTGTAAGGCCATGTGCAGATGATTATTATTTGGTGTGTTTTACTTCAGTATCTATAAGGTCATGTGCAGATGAAGATTATTTGGTGTGTTTCACTTCAGTATCTGTAAGGCCATTTGCAGATGATGATTATTTGGTGCGTTTCACTTCAGTATCTGTAAGGTCATTTGCAGGTGATGATTATTTGGTGCATTTAACTTCAGTATCTGTAAGGCCATGTGCAGATGATGATTATTTGGTGTGTTTTACTTCAGTATTTTTAAGGCCATGTGCAGATGAAGATTATTTGGTGCGTTTTACCTCAGTATCTGGAAGTCCGTGTGCAGGCGATGAATATTTGGTGCGGTTTTTAACGCAGCATCTGGAAGGCCTCGTGCACACGCTGAGAAGTGTGTCACATTTAGGGGACTACAACAAGAGCCTCCTTTTTTTCCCAAAAAATTGGGCCTAGACACCACTTCAGTGGTATCAATTGCCACACAGTTGCAAGCTGAAAATGGTTGGTGAGGTGACTTTCATGCAGCACATTCCATAATCCACAAGCCTTTAGTCCCCCCATGTTATCTGTAAGATTTGTCACCAAAATGTAAGTAGCGGCCAAAAAATCTGGGTAACTATGAAGACAGCAGGAGAAGGGGATGCTGTCCAAGTATTGCCATCCCCACGAGTTGTGCGTCAGTCCTCTGTATGTACAAATTCCTCCACTCCTTCTGCCTCTTCAACCTCGTCTCGGTCCTCCACCTGCACCCAAAGCCTGTCTGGTAATGCCACCTGTGTTCTAACTGCGCACAAGGAATCCTGAACACCTCCTTACTAAGATGGCAGCAGGGCTCAACGGCATCAGGCGGTCTTTACCTTGAAATGTATGGGAAATGTGAGTCACATGGCTGAGGATTTGTGGTCTGCTGTGGAGACCGAGTTTCATCAATGCTTGTGTCCACTGAACCTGCCGCCATGGAAGGCCGTGTGCGACAATGCTGCAATGCTGGGTGACACACATGCCTTCCATTGCTTACGTCTTAAACCTAGTTGTCCAGCAAATTTTTGCACACTATCCATCCCTAGATGGTCTTCAGCAGAGGTCACGGTCGCTGTGTGCTCACTTCCGCCGTTCGCATTCCATAACTCAACGCCTTGCATCTCTACAGAAGTTGTTCGGCCTGCCAGTTCACCGGCTGAAATGTGATGTGCCAACACGATGGAATTCAACTCTGCACATGTTGCAGCAACTGTGGCAGCACCGACAAGCCCTGGTGCAATACGTCAATAACCTGGGCCTATGAGATCCAGAGGTGGGGCAAATCACACTGCTGGAGTGGTCTGAAATGAAGGACCTATGCACCATTCTGTACAGAATTGAAATGTCGACGAAGATGTTTAGTGATGATTATGCCATTATCAACATGACTATTCCCGTCATTTACATGCTAGAGCACACTTTAAACAGTGTTCGGAGTCAGGTGGTGGCACTAGAAGAGGGGGAGAAAGTACAGGAGGAATTGTATGCGGAAGGGCTCACAAGATCTCCAAGGTGCAGTTGATACTTTATGAATGAGGGTCTACATTATGCTTGCTCAGAACGTTCTTTATCTGGGCCTGGATCGGACTCCAAATGCTTCTCGGCATCAGTGCAGATCATTACCTCGTCTTGACTCACAAAAGCTTTTGAGCAGACCTCTAATTCCCAGGCTATAGTATGAGTGAAGAGCGATGCATAGTCAACCATCTGTCTTACCCCTTACTCAGATGGGTGGCTCGAGACTTGGGAGCTGTGCGGAAGCAAGTGGAATTGTGGTGATACCTCTGAGGACTGGTGTATTTGTGAAGTAGAAGTTGAGGTGGAGGAGAGCCAACTTGCTAAAGCACTTGCTATCCATTCAAGCTCCTGCTCTTTTTGTGCCTCATCTAGAATTGGTATTGATCGTCGTCTGAGTCGTGTCCGTATGAAAGGGATAATTTCAGAATCTCCAAGGAAAGAAGTAGACGTCTTACTTTGGCTGGAAGATGCTCTTTCTCCAGCAGATGTTAATCTTGCTTTCCCAGTTGTTATTATGCATATATACGTATGATTCATGTGTTACCTTTCTTATGATATTCAGAAGGGAATGTCCAGCAGGATATATGCTTGTGGGACGAGAATCTTCGGTCTGGTCTAGTGGTTAGATGTAGGGATCTAGGAATGTACAGTCATGGCCAAAATTATTGACACCCTTGCAATTCTGTCAGGTAATACTCAGTTTCTTCCTGAAAATGATTGCAATCACAAATTCTTTGGTATTATTATCTTCATTTAATTTGTCTTCAATGAAATAACACAAAAGAGAATGAAGCAAAAAGCAAAACATTAATCATTTCACACAAAACTTAAAAAATGGGCCAGACAAAAGTATTGGCACCCTCAGCCTAATACTTGGTTGAACAACCTTTAGCCAAAATAACTGCGATCAACCGCTTCCGGTAACCATTAATGAGTTTCTTACAATGCTCTGCTGGAATTTTAGACCATTCTTCTTTGGAAAACTGCTCCAGGTCCCTGATATTTGAAGGGTGCCTCCTCCAAACTGCCATTTTTAGATCTCTCCACAGGTGTTCTATGGGATTCAGGTCTGGACTCATTGCTGGCCACCTTAGAAGTCTCCAGTGCTTTCTCTCAAACCATTTTCTAGTGCTTTTTGAAGTGTGTTTTGGGTCATTGTCCTGCTGGAAGACCCATGACCTCTGAGAGAGACCCAGTTTTCACACACTGGGCCCTACATTATGCTGCAAAATTTGTTGGTAGTTTTCAGACTTCATAATGCCATGCACACGGTCAAGCAGTCCAGTGCCAGAGGCAGCAAAGCAACCCCAAAACATCAGGAAACATCCGCCATGTTTGACTGTAGGGACCGTGTTCTTTTCTTTGAATGCCTCTTTTATTCTCCTGTAAACTTGATGTTGATGCCTTT
Organism: Allobates femoralis; assembly: GCA_033576535.1. Lineage (NCBI taxonomy): Eukaryota > Metazoa > Chordata > Amphibia > Anura > Aromobatidae > Allobates > Allobates femoralis. The sequence goes on along the minus strand of JARQOC010000005.1, from coordinate 196,693,995 downwards.
GCCCAAAAAGCTCTACTTTTGTCTCATCTGACCAGAGAACATTCTTCCAAAACGTTTTAGGCTTTCTCAGGTAAGTTTTGGCAAAATCCAGCCTGGCTTTTTTTATGTCTCGGGGTAAGAAGTGGGTTCTTCCTGGGTCTCCTACCATACAGTCCCTTTTCATTCAGACACCGACGGATAGTACGGGTTTACACTGTTGTACCCTTGGACTGCAGGGCAGCTTAAACTTGTTTGGATGTTAGTCGAGGTTCTTCATCCACCATCCGCACAATCTTGTGTTGAAATCTCTCGTTAATTTTTCTTTTCTGTCCACATCTAGGGAGGTTAGCCACAGTGCCATGGGCTTTAAACTTCTTGATGACACTGTGCACGGTAGGCAAAGGAACATTCAGGTCTTTGGAGATGGACTTGTAGCCTTGAGATTGCTCATGCTTCCTCACAATATGGTTTCTCAAGTCCTCAGACAGTTCTTTGGTCTTCTTTCTTTTCTCAATGCTCAATGTGGTACACACAAGGACACAGGACAGAGGTTGAGTCAACTTTAATCCATTTCAACTGGCTGCAAGTGTGATTTAGTTATTGCCAACACCTGTTAGGTGCCACAGGTAAGTTGCAGGTGCTGTTATTTACACAAATTAGAGAAGCATCACATGATTTTTCTAACAGTGCCAATATTTTTGTCCACCCCCTTTTTATGTTTGGTGTGGAATTATATCCAATTTGGCTTTAGGACAATTATATTTGTGTTTTTTCATTGAAGACAAATTAAATGAAGATAATAATACCAAAGAATTTGTGATTGAAATCATTTTCAGGAAGAAACTGAGTATTATCTGACAGAATTGCAGGGGTGTCAATACTTTTGGCCATGACTGTATGTAGGGATTTAGTATGTGTAGGATTGCTATTATTGTGAAATGATAGCTGTAACGTACCCCTTCAGATTCTAGACTTCCCTGGATTATCATAGATGAGACAGAGTGCCAGGGTCTCTGTGTGAAGAGCTCGCCTGTAATGTGAGTGGTGAGGGTTATACACATGAAAGTGCAACCAGTTAAATATGAGCTAGATTCAGGAGTACATATAGTATTGTTACTTCACTTAAGGGTCTAATCAAAACTACAGCAAGCAGCTTAATAAGTGACACAATACTGAAATCAGGGTGTCACAGGGTAGTAGGGAATAACAAGGCGCCTGGGAACACCTAGCCTGTCCCTTAGACTAGGTGGCCCCAGCTGTCCCTTATCCCACATTTACCTCTGATAGTGAAGCTATCTGGGCCCACAACCTTGCCCTGCTCATGGTAAGCCCTGATCTAATCCTAAAGGAGAGCCAGGATAGTAGTGGTAAAAACCTACATAAATAGACAAACAGGGAAACAAAAAACTCAAATAACAACAATCACACACAGAATGCGAGCAGAAGGAAAGAAAAAACAGGTAGGAAATAACCTGATGTCGAGAGGATTTCCACAGCACACCAAACACAACTCAATAGGTCTCCAGAGACTGGATCACAGCAGCAACAGGATTGGTATTGCAAAAGCTATAGTCAGCATGGCAAAAGAGATTCCAAAATTGTTAAAGGGTAGGGAGTGATAGGTCTCCCAGAATATGTGCTCCCAGAATTAGCACAGGCGCAGAGAGAGGAAAACTGACAAGGCATCAAGGAGGCAGCAAGGAGGGGGAGAAGGGAGGAACGGGAAGAGAGCAGGTGGAAATAGCCCCCGGGAAGGAGATGACTCCTGGAGCTGGTAATGCCCTCCTGACATTTTGCTACACATTTTCATAAGGCTGTATTTAGGGGAACAAACATCCTTCACACATGGGGGACCCCTTGCCTGAATGCAGCATACATGTGATAGGGTTGTAGGTCCTCTTTAAGTACACGCCATGATACCAAACAGAACAGTATGTATCACAATCAAAATAGGCAAACTGATTGATTACAAGTTTATAGACAACTATTATACTAATTACAGTATATACCTCAGTTTAACATATCGATAAAGTCAAATTATTTTATGTAATTTTTAAGGCTACCATCTCCTTTGTCCAAGCCAGTTTTATTAGTTTTTTTAAATGATCATTATTTTTCAGTTGAACAACTATTCAAAAACAATGATTCTATTAGATGATGTTCAATATATTTAAATTGAAAAATACTTTTTTCAGTTTCAAGTAGAGATGAGTTATAACTATCATGCCCAAGCTCGGGTTCTTGGTAGTCTTAATGAGCAGTTAGACGCTCAGAGGGGCTCAACTGTGTTTTGAGCATAATGAAAAGTGAATGGGAAACTCGAGCATTTTTCTTGAAGATCCAGAATTGTGTTTAAGTTTACCATTGACTTCCATTATACTTGGTACACAGGTTAAGCCCATCCAAGTATTCAATTGCACATTAGGGTACCTTTACACGCGGCAACTTTTCTAGGAATTTCACTGGCAACTTACTGGTTGCAGTGAATCATGGACCCATTGTTCTATCTTGTTGCTGTGTACAAATGGAACAATGTGTCCATGATTTCACTGCAACCAGTAAGCTGCCAGTGAAATTCCTAGAAAAGTTGCTGCGTGTAAAGGTACCTTTACGAGGACCAAGCACCCAAGCTTGGGCATGATAGTTCTCGCTCATCACTAGTTTTAAGGTATTTAGGTGACTATTGTGGGTTTTCCTATTTTAACGTAAGAACACCAACAAATTTGACCATGTTTGTATGCATCCACACATATATGTGTAATGAATATACATATTTATATAACATAAACATTATTTTTAATTCATTATATGATTTAGTCCTTGATTTTCTATTTCTCAATTATTTCTTTCTCAAAACAGAAACCTATGTCTCATAATAAAGACTTATAAAGTAATGATTTGGGGGATTTAGGGTATTTTTTTTATTAGCCCCTGAGGTTTTTATATTGCATATGTTTATCTTTTTTTTCCAAACTCATAGCAGATAGAGACAAATAATTAGAAAAAGAAATAATGAACACATTCTGAGAAGGAATAGTTAACAATCTGATTATTGCACATCAAAATTACAAAGCCTTTAAAGACAAACAGTTTCTAATGGGTTTCAGGTAGAGCTATTTATTTATGCAATTAAAAGCAACATGCAATTTCTAATAATTAGTAGATAATAGTTTTCTGCTAAGTACTTTGCAAAATTGCCTTCTGTGCTGCGTTCATTCTGCAGGGAACCAGTAAAAAATAGACAATAAAATGCTCGGAAATATGCAGTGTTAACACCAATTCTCGTAGTACTGTAGGGGTTTATTGTTTCGAAATGCTACTGTAGGTGGACTATTTTAGGAATTTATTCAGGTGTCTAAAACACTTTGTAGAGTCTACAGAATTTCTGACTTCTAATTGTTTCCTATTTTAATATTATCTCAGAGATATGTTTCCGTTATTAAAAGCAAGATGCAGACGGCTTTTAATGAGACATTAAATATTTATTACAATAATCAGCCCAAATCTTTGATGCTGCATCATTATTTTAGTCAAACATTAAGTAGAATGGAAGAATGTATAAACAGGAAAACTCATTTTTGTGCTGCTTGTAGTATAAACCAGACAGCCCCGAACCGGATCACACTGTGGTGTGAAGCCAGCCTTATACTTATTTGTAGAGGAGCATTTTTGAACTTAGAGTTTTTTAGTTATTAATATTATTTTAGATGCCCTTTAATGTACACAAAAACTGTATGACGTTTTTCATAACATTACTTCCACATTAAATAATCAGCAAATGTTGTTGCTTGCTACTGTACCTATAAGTAGGGATGAGCGAACTGTTTGGGATCGTGACCGGAGTTGCTGCTGCAAAGTAGGGCAATACTGTTCATATACTTACCGTGTCCGCGTTTTTTCTTCCTGGTGTAACGCGTCGCCGTGTCACTTCCCAGCTGCCCCCTTATAGTCTTGATGTATGTGATTGGCTATTGAAGCCAGTAACATGACTATTCACCCTAAAAACCCAGAAGTGACACAGCACCGCGGCATAATGTAGACCCAGTAAGTATAATTAGTCTGATTAGTAACCATTACCTTGCTTGAACACAGCAACCCTGGTCACGAACCCGGGAAAGAAACACAAGTTCGCCTATCCCTACCTATAAGCAATACGTTCTGTCGATCAGTACACTTTTTGAAACAATTTTTTTTTGTTAGGAAGTTAGAAGGATTCAGAATTTATCAGCATTTTCTCATTTTTCCAATAAAATTTACGCAGTCACCTTGTAGGTACCACACCACATTTGAAGAGACTTTGAGGGGCCAAAGAATGGCCATATCAAAGGTGACGCACGTCAGTCTAAAAACTGAGGCTGGCTTCACATTGCGTTTTTGGGCTGTCCGTGGGGATCTGTGTGTTGTCAGGATCCCCATGGACAGCCACAGATCCTCACGGATCCCTGCAATTGGATGGCAAATAGCCATCCGATCCAATTCTATGCAGGATCCGTGTGGATCCTGTTCTCCCTGTCTGTCCCTGTCTGTCCCTGCATCTTATCTATGTGTCCCTGTCTCTCCCTGTCTGTCCCTCTTCTATCTCTGCTCTCCTCTATCCTCCCCCCCATCCTCCCCCCTGTCCTCTCACCTCTGGTATGTGAAAAAAAGAAAAATCTTACCAGAAGATACTTTACCTTACGGCGGCTCCATGCGACAGTCCCCTTCTGGTGGCTGCAAGGACCTCTCGTGATGTCACAGACCCAGTCACCTGATGTGTTAGGTGACCGGCTCTGTGACATCACCACAGGTCCTTCAGCCACTAGAAGGGGACTGTCACATCCCCGCAGCCGGCGGAAGGTAAAGTATACTCTGGGAGGATTTTTTTTTTAACATACCGGAGGGGAGAGGACAGGGGGGAGAACGGGGGAGAGGATAGAGGAGAGCAGAGATAGAAGAGGGACAGGCAGGGACAGTCAGGGAGTGACAGGAACAGACAGGGTTATGTTCTGAGCCCTGCCTCTGGGCATGCTCAATACATAATCACGGAGCCGACATCGGATCCAATTTAGAATCGGATCTGATGTCCATAGGTTCCCATTGTGTAGCCCTACGGATTATCACGGATCCATCACGGATCCATGATGTCTGATTTTAGTCACGGACACCAAAATCACAGCAGGCTACGATTTTGGATCCGTGACTAAATCGGAAGGCTACGGATTGTGCATAAATCGGATGGCAAAAAGGACACACCCGAGCACAATCCGAGCCCATAGGGATACATAGGAGCAAAAATCGCATCCGAGTCTATCCAATTTAACACAGATAGATTCGGATGCCTTAAAAACGCAGTGTGAAGCCGTCCTGAGCGTCTTAGACTGTTCAAAACCACATCCACATTTATTAACCATTCAGGTGCTTCAGAGAAACTAAAGCAATGTAGAAGTAAAAATGATAATTTTACTTATTTCAACAAAGATATTCCTTTATGGCCACTTTACACGTCCCAACATCGGTCCGATGTTGGATCCAACGGCGAGGGATCACGCTTTTTCTGGGCAGAATTCCAAGATCGCATAGGAGATGTTACACAGCGCGATATCGGCAGGCAACACAACTGCGATGTGTACGCCCCCTTGTACGGCCGACCCAGGAACGACCATTTAACATGGGAGAGAATAGGGGAAGTTGTACTCCACATCGTTGTTGGGCTTTCACACAGCACGATCCGACCACAACATTTATCCAATATCGGGCCGTTGGAGAGCAAGCTCATATGATCCCCGATATCGTTGTGGCATCGTTCGTGCATCATATTGGATATTTACACCATACAATGCACGAACGATATCGGGGCCAACGCACGAACCACGTGACTTTTTATCGGAGTTGGACGCCGATATCGGGACGTGTAAAGTGGCCATTAGCCTCAAATATAAAATTTTCACAAGGGTAACTGGAGAAATTTCACCATAAAATTTTGTTATGCAATTTCTCCTGAGTACGCCCGGACCCCATATGTGGCAGAACACTATTGTTTGGGTGCATGGCAGGGCTCTGTAGGAAAAAAGCACAATTTAACTTTTTGAACAGAAAATTAACTGGACTGTTCTTTTAGTGCCAATGTTTTTTAAGTTTCACAAGGGCAACCAGAGATAATGGAGCTCAAAATTTGCTGTGAAGTTTGTCCTGGCTACAATAATACAGTACCTTATATGGGGTAGAAAGCCAATGATGGAGCCATGCCAGGGCTGAAAATGGACAGAACAATGTTTTGAAGTGCAGATTTTGATGGAATGGTCTGCTGGTGTCATGTTGTGTTTGATTAGCTCTTGATGTACCTAAACAATGAGGTCACTCGGTACCGCAGTTGTGAATGTACTGTTCTCAATGCTGTGTTTGTCAGAGCCATCAGTATGTGTGCCACTACTCATGCTGAGTGGTCACCTTACTATCACTTCTTAGCGCCATGTACGAATGTAGCAGAGCCGTCTTTGTTGAGGGACCTTGAGGATTACAATTGGAACTGTAAAGGTATGTTTGGGCTTGATAAATGGGTAAAAGAGAGTGGTGTGCTTTTTATTTCAAATAAAGGATTTTTTTGTGTCTGTGTTTTTTAACTATTTACTTACATGATTGGCTTCATGTAAACTGTCAATTCACAGCTTTCATTAACCCCTTATATTGCCCGATTGCAACCACACCAGGGAAATCGGTATGAGTTGGTTAACTGCCCTTAAGGTTTGCATAAAATCTGGGGCAGTTGTGGGCTGCTATTTTTAGCTAGGAAAGGGCCAATAACCATGAGCCTCCTCAGCCTGAGAATACCAACCCCCAAACATGTGCTTTATCTTTGCTGAGTATCAAAATTGGGGGACCCAATGCCATTTTTTTTAAATTATTTATTTAAATAATTAAAAAACCATGAAAGGTCACCCATGTTTTGATACCCAGCAAGATAATGAGCACAGCTGAGGTCTGAAGCTTGCAGCTGTGTGCTTTATCTGTGCTGTATATAATATACTGGTACCCCATGGTACCCCAAGTTTTTCAAATTAATTGTTTATTTTTACACTCTGGGGACATAGATAGCTACTGCCAGGCTGGGTAACCAATCACAGACACTGGAACAGAAAGTGGGGGTGTAGTTTGACTCCACCTAATTACAGACACTGTTGCAGAGGGCAGGGGGATCTAGGGAATATAATGAGCCGACCCGGAAGTAGTGAGACAGTAGCGTGGAGACTGGAAGTATGATTGTCCTTCTTTAATCTTCACTAAAGCTTGCTGATTGGCTACGATGCCACCTGTCAGCAAGCTTTATCCATGCCTTAATCATTGAAAGATGTGTGCATCTTAATGAATCAGGCATCTTGCACATAAAGAGTAGTGTCAACAATATTAGTCTTCATGAATTGGGGCCACACTTTTGAAGGTTTTATCAGTAATGACAGCATAAAAGTGCAGGAGTTTCTTATGCAGACAATAGTTTATGTCCAGTTTTATCTTCTATTATTTTAGCTTTATATGCGCTGGTTTGCTTTTATTTAAACTGCTAATAATCCAGTTGTTACTACTACTCATAGCAGAATTTTAACTTCATATTCTTATATAATTGTAATACTATTAGGCTAAGGTCAGACTAAGATAGGGCAATTGATGTGAGAGTATCGGATGAGATATGCTAATGACACTCAACTCAGGCTCTGCTGTGAACATGAGCAGAGTGTTATGCAACTGTGATCTGGTCCTGTGATTGGATCATAGGTTTGAAGGAGAGGGAGAGGTTAATCTCTTCATCTCCTCCATTGCAAGCTTCGGCATATATTGCACTGTACTCGGATGTCATCGTTAGAAGAAATGACTACTCACTGCAGCCTCTGGAACACACTGACAGCTTGCTTAAGCATTTTAGGCTGAAGGACTGCCAGACTCTTGGATTGCGTGACATGGCAGCAGATCAACTGCAGTCACAGACGGTACTGTGGGTAGCCATAGCTATGATAGCAGTTATGTCAGTGAGGTCACCAGTGTTCACAGCTGGGGTTCTCATTGTATTCTCTGAGAATGCTGTTGATTTAACTGTGGAACTGCTTTGCCACCATGTCATGCAATCCAACAGTCTGCCGTGTCATGCGTATTACAATGGGACGTCATGTGGATTATGTAAAAAATGCATGAGTGTTTAGGGGAAAATCAAGAAGAGGGGGGACCCCACGTTGTTTTTACCAATTATTTATTTAAGATATGGGGGTCACCTCTATTTTTATAACAAGCACAATTAAAGCAAACCACAGAGTAGATGATATTATCAGGGTGGGAACAGCCACAGATATTGGCCCTTTCCCAGCCTGATATCATCACCCGACTGATGGCTTTATCTTGACTGGTTAGCAAATATGGGGGACCCCATGTAATTTTTTTAAGTAATTTATTTTTTTTACACAACACTTTGCATAAGGAGCCAGACAGCTAGTGTGAGGTTTGCAGGAAACAGGAGACTGATGGCAACCAATTACAGATGACAGCCCAGAGTGTGTGGAGTGTATACAGCAGTCTGACTGCAACCAATCACAGACGATGTAACAGAAGGAAGGTGTGATAAGCAGTGAATATTCATGAGGTCTAAAGAGCAGGCCAGGAAACAGCCTGACAGCAGTCTTATCTTCCAGGGAAACACATTATGTACAATTGTCCTGCTTTAATCTCCATTTTGCTTCCTTTTGCATCCCTGTTGTCTCAGCTTGTGGAAACGGAAGACAGACAGCATTTAAATAAGTTTTATTTGGGCGCCAAATCCAAAAACTAACATGAGTGTACAGTTAGAAGTTCGTATTCAGAGTTCAGCACTAGATACTAGGGCCCTTTTCACATCTAATGTGCCTGTGCACCTGGCTGCCCTGCCTGCCCTGGGCTGGCGCAAATGCCAGTGCAGGTGCATTTAGAGGCAGCTTCAGCCAAGCTCATAGGTGCATGGATGCACCGCTCCTGTGCTCGGTTGCGCTTGTTGCCCCCATTACCTTCTATGGCCGAGCTCAGCCAAGTGCAGAAGCCGACATCCCCGAAGTGCGAGTGTGACTGGGCTGAAGTCACCGTGCATGCGATTAGTGAAACGCACCCGGAAACGCGTAATGCAACATTTCCGGGTGCGTCTGACTAAGCGCATACGCGATTACATCAGGCACTTCGCACTCGTGCTTCCAGGATTTCAAAGCGTGCAACCGCACAAGCAGGGCAACTATGCCTCTGTGCGCTTGTCTGCACTAGCCCCTAAAAGCCCCTGCGATTGCATTTGCGATAGCACAGGGCAGGCAAAAACACAGGCGCATAGATGTGCAATGGGCCTTGGTGTTTAGTATGAGCCCCACACTTTACCATTTGGGTTTGATCATCTCTTCTGACTGATCATTATCACTACTGCTGCTACTACCACAAGTGTTAACTTTATGCAATTTTTTCTACTGACTTATAGTACTATAAAACTGTAGAAGGAGGTGATTTATGTCACCATTTATAAGCATAACTTAAGAATTCCTTTCAAGTAATTGAAGTATCAAAGTCAATAGACAAGCAATTTTGACTGTATGTTGCTCCTCTTTCCCCATTTAAGTGTGACTCTTGGTTCCTTCCCATAGGGACAGTTGCTTTTGTACAAATTCCAACATCTAAATATCATCACTCAAGACCTTTTTTAAATTGATTCAGATAGCTATGTCCTATGTCAGTATTCAGTGAGGTTTGCATTGAGTTAAATATATTTTTGGAGTTTGCCTCACCATTCATTACTCTCACCTGGCTAATTGTCTTTTCAGCAAACACCTGATAGTTTATCATCTATCTGCATTTTTTTCCTAACTCTGTTCTACAATCAACCATTTCTTTGCTGAAAGCGTAACACACTCCACTATGCCATAATAGTGCTTTTTGCACAAAAATACAGCTGCTGTAAGGTGTATTCTGTTCTACAAGCAAGTATTATTATTATTATTAATTTATAGAGCACCATTGATTCCATGGTGCTGTAAATGAGAAAGGGATACATACAAACAAGTTAGCAATACAATGAACAAACTAACAGTGACTGACCATTACAGAAGCGAGAGAGGACCCTTCCCTTGCGGACTTCCATTCAACAGGGCAGTGGGGAGAGAGACAGTAGGTTGGGTCTACTCTGGTGGTAGTGGAGCGCCAGGTCCGATGGTGGTGGAGTGCCAGGTCCAGTGGTGGTGGAGCACCGGGTCCAGTGGTGGTGAGCTGGCACTGTGGTCATTGCAGGCTGATGGCTGTTCTTAAGAGATGGGTTTTCAGGTTCCGTTTGAAGGTTCCGAGTGTGGGAGACAGTCAGATGTTTTATGGTGCAGAATTCCAGAGAAGGGGGGATGCTCGGCAAAGTCTTGCAGGCGGTTAAACGAGGAACATACAGGAGTGGAGGAGAGGAGGAGGTCTTGGGAGGATCGAAGATTACGAGTTGGATGATTGGGAAATTAGTTCAGAGATATATGCGGGGGACAGATTGTGGACAGCTTTGTAAGTCAGTGTTAGTAGTTTGAATTGGATACAAAGGTGAATTAGGAGCCAGTGGAGGGATTTACAGAGGGGCGAAGTGGAGAAATAGCGAGGAGAGAGGTGGATTAGTCGGGCAGCAGAGTTAAGGACAGATTGGAGGAGTGCAAGAGTGTATGCAGGGAGGCCACAGAGAAGGTTGCAGTAGTCAAGGCAGGAGATTATGAGAGCATGCACTAGTAGTTGGCATAAACTTGCTGCTGTGGGCACGTGCACTTGTGGGCTCTGCAAGCCTGGCAATATACTAAACATGCAAGCAAGCCAAATGAAACTCCCCTGATGACATACCCTGTATACAGGGGTGCATAAAGGCCCCCTGCCACCTGAGCCATGGGTGAGGAGCGGGAAGGGTCATTGAGGGGGTGCTAACAGCGGCCGCGGGTTGAGGAGCGGGGGGGTTATGAGCGGCAGCCGCAAGTGTGGATTGATTGACAGGGGACAGAATTACTGTACCTGCCGCCCTGCAGCATGCCGACTTCCTCTTAGTGTGCTGAGTGGAGCAGCAAGCGTCGCCCCCTTCAGCACTGCCGCACCCCCTGCCTCCTTGCCTCCTGAGCCTAAGGACTCACATTGTCCAATGGACAGTGCGGCCCTGTTTGTATAGAAATGCGTCGGGAGGCACATGGTGGGATGTTTGCAACCCTGAATTCGATGAAGTGGTTGTCATAGAAAAGGACACACTCTGGAAGGGAACATTCAGCTGGCTATGCATTCATCATCAGAACGTCCGCAACATGGGTGAGAACGTTCTGAATTATTGACTTGCTAGAATTTTGTAGGACAATAATCCTGAGTTATTGGCTATGCATGTTTAAAGGCACAGTAATAAACAAATGCTTATATGTAAACTACCGGTATGCCAGGCAACTGCACCACTAATAAAGTAAATAATGTTTGTTCCAGCCCTGTGCTACACAACAAGAACAGATACAGCAAAATAAACAAAATATGTGTTAAACAGCACCAGGGGCGTATATAACAGTATTACAGAGACTGAGACACTACAACAGGGTGGTTGTGAAAAAAATTAACAAGTATCAAGTTTATTCAGTACACTTACATGTGCAAAGCATCAACACAGACATTTAAAAACAATTAAAAACGTGTAAAAACCTCCACATGAGGTTGTGGGTATGCTCCCAATATGCCAGGGTCACAGGATGGACCACCTAAACAAAAAAGTGCTATACGGTTAATACATATGCCAATGTACCACTATCTATATATGCACAGTGCTACCTATTATACACATATGGTTATAAATAGTGATGGGCGAATCCTAAATTACTCGGAATCGCTTGACTCTAGCGAGTCCGAGCCCAGGACTCGCTACTCGTTGCGAGTCTAGCGAGTCCAATGTTAATGAATGGGGAAGCGAGTAATAGCGAGTAGTGTGAGATTTACAAATCGCAGATGTGTCTCGGAAGCTTCAGCCTGAAGCAATCCTAGTTTTGTCATTTATTTGCATTGCTCGTTTACTTTGTAAGTAATCGCTGACTCGCACAGATAAGATCCTGTCTTCTCTGTGTTCTGGCTGCCCCAGCTCCAGGGTCCTAGAGCCTGCCTGCTGCCTGATGTAGCAGTGCTGAGATTGTTCTCAGTCTGCTCATTCCCTGTGTACAGACATGAATGTCTGTGCACAGAGATGATGTAGCAGAGCTGAGATTGTTCTCAGTCTGCTCATTCCCTGTGCATAGAGATCTATATATATGCACAGGGGATGTAGCAGAGAGGACATCGCGTTTTGGATTGCGTCGGACGGAAGAGGATTTTTTTAATTAAAGATGGAGTCCCTAATGGCTTTTTTTTTTATTTCTAATAAAAAATTTTCTTTGTGTTTGTGTTTTTTTAAAACAATTTAATAGAAATTCATGGCGGTCATGTCTAATATTGGCGTGACCGCCATAAATTTCGGGCTTAGGGCCAGCTGATAATACAAAGCTGGCCCTAACCCCTTTATTACCCAGCGTGCCACCGCTACCAGGGCCGCTGGAAGAGCAGGGTTCAGCGCCAGAGGATGGCGCTTCAATGAACGCGCCATCGTCTGGGGCGGCTGCGGGCTGCAATTTGCAGCGGGGGGTGCCCAGAAAGCTTGGGCATCCCTGCGCTGCGGATTCCAGCCCCCAGCTGCTTAGCTGTACCTGGCTAGACATAGAAATTGCGCGGAGCCCCACGCATTTTTTTTAAATTATTTCATGAAATTCTGAGATTCTGACTCTGAAATTCATGAAATAATTTTAAAAAAATGCGTGGGGCTCCGCGCAATTTCTATGTCTAGCCAGGTACAGCTAAGCAGCTGGGGGCTGGAATCCGCAGCGCAGGGATGCCCAAGCTTTCTGGGCACCCCCCACTGCAAATTGCAGCCCGCAGCCGCCCCAGAAGATGGCGCGTTCATTGAAGCGCCATCCTCTGGCGCTGAACCCCGCTCTTCCAGCGGCCCTGGTGGCGGTAGCACGCTGGGTAATAAAGGGGTTAATACCAGCTTTGTTATACAAGCTGGTATTAAGCCCGAGATTCTTAATGTCAGGCCACATTTGACCCAGCCACTAAGAATCTCCAATAAAGGGTTAAAAAAACACAGAGAAAAATTTTTATTTGAAATAAAAAAAAAGCCATTAGGGACTCCATCTTTAATTAAAAAAATCCTCTTCCGTCCGACGTAGTCCAAAACGCGATGTCCTCTCTGCTCATCCCTGTGAATAGATAGATGTGTATGCACAGGGAATGAGCAGACTGAGAACAATCTCAGCACTGCTACATCATGTCTGTGAGCAGGCGGGCTCTAGGACCCTGGAGCTGCACAGAGAAGACAGCTGGACTCGGCTCGCAAAGAAACAGCAGTTACTTTGCGAGTTTCCCTGCTATCACTGGCACAGTAGCCAGTGATTACTCCCACGAGTCTAATGCAAACAATGGCAATCCTAGTTTGTCAGCGTTTCTGACAAAACTAGGATTGATATTGATTTGCATTGGACTCGTGCGAGTAATCACTGGGAAACTCGCCGAGTACCGAGTCCTGCGAGTCCCTTACTACTCGCCGAGTAACGAGTCCTAGCGAGTAGATTCGCCCATCCCTAGTTATAAATCACTTATTTTTACACATAAATGGCATAAACAAATCCCATATGATCATAAGTAGAAACACAGAAGTGGCACACAAAACGATGGCAAGTCCATAGGAATAAAGATAGCAAAGCACCAAGATTTTTAGTATCACCTTGCTCCAATGTATGGAGCTATCCACATATACATTAGTGGTGGTACCAGCCAGGATATAGGGAGACACGGAGTGGAATGCTGTTTAACACATATTTAGTTTATTTTGCTGTAAATGCTTATATGTGATTAGCTGATACTCAAGCAAAATCATTGTGGTCCTTGAATGTTGATCAATTGCGCTTAGTATCATTTTACACTTTAGGTATATATTCCTTTTTAAATAGGTCAGTAAAAGTTAAGTTTTATGTCTTTTACTTTATCTTTTGTCACCATTCACTGCTGGGCTTAAAGGTGGGGTCACACGCGGCGATCTCGCCCGCGACATCGCCGCAAAGTGACATCACAGCGATGTCGCGGGCGATATTGCAAGTGCGTCGCGCTGTGTGACAGCGCGACGCAACTGCAAATTATCGCTGGTCGCAGGTTGACAGGTTTATGAACATGTTCATAAACCTGTCAACCTGTGACCAGCGATTAGGCTGGATCGCGCCATCTGACACTGTTGGCGGCGCGATCCAGCCTATATCGCAGCGTTACTGAGCCATCGCTCGCTGGGCTTAGCCCAGCCCAGCGAGCGATGGCTCCGCCCGCATCGCTCCGCCGCGTCACCGGCAACATCGTGCCGTGTGACAGCTGGCCTGCGATGTCGGAAGCGAGCGGGCACCCGCGCATCGCTTCCGACATCGCAGGCCAGATCGCCGCGTGTGACCCCACCTTAAGAGGTCTTGGGAGGATCGAAGATTACGAGTTGGATGATATCAGGAAATTAGTTCAGAGATATATGAGGGGGACAGATTGTGGACGGCTTTTTAAGTCAGTGTTAGTAGTTTGAATTGGATACGTAGATGAATTGGGAGCCAGTTGAGGGATTTGCAAAGGGGTGAAGTAGAGACATAGCGAGGAGAAAGGTGGATTAGTCGGGCAGCAGAGTTAAGGACAGATTGGAGGGGTGCAAGAGTGTTTGCAGGGAGGCCACAGAGGAGGAGGTTGCAGTAGTCGAGGCAGAAGATTTAAGTTGGAGGCGACAGGAGGTGGCAATGGCTTGGATGTGTGGTTTGAAGGAGAGGGCAGAGTCCAGGGTTACTCTGAGGCAGCAGACTTCAGGTACAGGGCAAAGTGTTATGTCATTTATTGTGATAGATAGATCTGGTAAGGATGGTGTGTAAGATGGAGGAAAGATGATGAGTTCGGTTTTGTCTACATTGAGTTTTAGGAATATAGAGGAGAAGAAGGAGAATATGGCTGATAGACACTCTGGGATTCTGGACAGGAGAGATCTGGACCAGAGAGATAGATCTGAGTGTCATCAGCGTACAGGTGATACTGGAAGCCATTGGACTTTATGAGTTGTTTCAGACCAAAGGCATAGATTGAAAAAAGGAGGGGCCCCAGGACAGAGCCTTGAGGGACTCCAACAGAGAGGGGATGGGGCGAGGAGGTCGTGTGTGAGTGGGAGACACTAAATGTGCGATTGGAGAGGTAGGAAGAGATCCAGGAGAGGGAAAGGTCAGTGATGCCAATGGAAAAGAGGATCTGTAATAGGAGACAGTGGTCGACTGTGTCAAATGCAGAGGACAGGTCTAGAAGGAGGACGGAGAACTGTCTGTTAGCTTTGGCCGCGAGTAAGTCGTTAGTAATTTTGATCAGGGCAGTTTCAGTGGAGTGGCGGGGGCGGAAGCTTGATTGAAGGTTGTCAAAGAGAGAGTAGGATGAGAGGTGGAATTAGAGTACAGTGTGGACATGCTTTTCAAGAAGTTTGGAAGTGAACGGGAGCAGGGATATGGGCAGGTATCTGGTTATAGAAGTGGGGTCGAGGGATGGCTTCTTTAAAATAGGTGTAATTGTTGCATGTTTGAAAGCAGAAGGAAAGGTACCAGAGGTTAGTGATAGATTGAAGAGGTGGGATAGGGCTGGGATAAGCGTGGTGGTGAGGTTGGGGAGGAAGTGGGATGGGATGGGGTCCAGTGAACAAGTGGTGAGGTGCGATCTGGAGAGGAGATGTGCAAGTTCTCCTTCAATGATGGGGGGGGGAGGAGGGTTAGTGGGGGAGGGGAGTGGTCTGGTATACATTGGGGTTGTGGTGGTTGGGTAGCAAAGACTTGTCTGATCTGTTCAATTTTGTTGGTGAAGTGTGTTGCAAAGTCTTCTGCTAAGATATGAAGAGTAGGAGGGGGCAGTGGGGGGCAGAGAAGGATGTTAAATGTGTTGAAAAACTGCCTGGGATTGTGGGACAAAGGGGATATGAGGGTAATAAAGAAATTCTGTTTAGTGGTGGTGAGTGCTGACTTGAATTTGAGAAGTGCTTGTTTGAATGCTGTGTAGTCTTCATGCGAATGTGTTATCTTCCAGCACCTCTCTCCAACCCTAGAGATTCCTAGGGACAATGTGTTGTTGGTCCGCACTGCCACAGAAAACACATAATCAAAGGCTTCAAATTATATAACCTTTATTGGATCCATCCGACGCGTTTCAGAGCCTGCTATGCTCCTTCATCAGGGAGTGTTACTCTCCAACCCTAGACGCTCGCCGCAGACTTTTGGTGGTGTCTGTGTGCTAGGTTTGTCTGTTGATTTGTCATGTTCTGCCATGAACGAAAGGGGCAACTGCATCAATAGCTGAGTGTGAGTGTAGAGTTGTATAAGGCTGTGGCATTATCTGTGTCGTAGAGTGAGGATATGGATGATGGAGGTAAAATGATGTTGGAGATTGTGTGAGTGTCAAGATGTGTGACGTTTCTGCGAGGGTGTGCGAGTTCGTGGACATGGGTGGCAGGTAAGGAGGACAAGGATGAGAAAGTGAGTAGATGGTGGTAAGATAGGGGGAGAGTGGAGGTTGTGGGTTTATTTAGAGAGCAGAGGCGGGTGAAGATGAGGTCTAGTGTATGTCCGTCTGTGTGGATGGCTGTGGTGGACCATTGAGAGAGGCCAAAGGATGAAGCAAGTGACAGGAGTTTGGAGGCTGTTGACTGGTTTCAATGGGGATGTTGAAGTCGCCCATTATGATGGTGGAAATGTCGGCAGAGAGAAAGTATAGGAGCCAGATGGAGAATTCGTCAAAGAAGGCAGTGTTCAGGCCCAGGAGTCGATAAATGATGGAGGTTGGAAGGAGAGTAGATACAGACAGTGCACTTCAAAACATGAGAGGATAAGGGAGGAAGGAGGAGGAATTGGATTGAAGTTGCAGTTGCTAGAAAGAAGAAGACCCACTCCTCCATCATGCTTGTTGCAAGTGCGAGGTCTGTGGAGAAGTGAAGTCCGTTGTAACACAGCAAAGAAGGGGAGGCAGTGTTGGATGGTGTCAGCCATGTTTCTGTGAGACCCAGGAAGGAGAGTTTGCGATAGGTAAAGAGGTCGTGAATGAAGTAGAGTTTATTACAGATGGAAAGGGCATTCCAGAGTGCTCCAGAGAGGGAGGTGGAGAGGGGTCAGGGGAATGGATTTCATATTTAAAACATTGTGGCTGTTTCAGGTGTGGGGTCATAGGAGGGAGGAATAGTGGGGAATGTTAGCTGTGGGGGTCCCATATTGGGAGATATGTCGCCAGCGGATAATAGAAGCAAAGAAAGGGCAAGCAGGTGGGAGAATGATAGTGGCAGCTTTTTTTGTGTTTCTGCAGGAGAGGTGTGAGATTGAGAAGCAGGTTAGCAGAGGAGATCAGGTGGGAAGGTAAGAGGGATGGTGAGATAAATATTTGTGTTGGGAGTGATGGAGTTTTGGGATAGTGAAAGAGGGAAAGGATTAGTGGAGCAATTACTGTTAGGGCATAAGTAAGCATGGTGAAAGTGTTAGTGAGAGAGCAAAGTATTAGAGAAAGTCAGCAGACGGGTATAGCTTGTACCTTCTGGTTTATCTCTGGAATATCTCTGCAGACCACTTATTGATATCCCACTTTGTTAAATCACACAGGCCAAGGCACACAGGCCTGCCCTTACTAATTTATAAGTCATAAGGCGTGCAGAGAATGAACCAGGTAAGTAGGAGGGAAGGGCTAGAGGAGAGAGACAGGACACAACACACCAGTGGGGAATTAACAGATTGCTGGTCATAGAAACATTTGGGAGCAAATCAGCAGGGGGGAGAGACACAAGTAGAATGAAAGAATATGGATATGTGTAAGTTACAAAGCAGATAGGGGAAAATTGGGTGGAGGAATATGACATCCCTATGTGCAAGGCACATAGGGAAGGGATGCAGGGGAGCTTAGATACAGCAGTAGTACAAAAAAAGTCACTGAGGAGGTAGCCAGCAGGGAAGAAGAATCCTCAAGCCTTTCCACCACAGCTGCAGGTCTCTCCCGGACCATCTTACAAGCATATGGGGAGCCACTATTAAAAGAGGCATAGATGCTCATGAGGAGAACATAATTTTACCTCTATACAAGTCACTAGTGCGACCACACTTAGAATACTGTGTACAATTCTGGTCTCCGGTGTATAAGAAAGACATAGCTGAACTAGAGTGGGTCCAGAGAAGAGCGACCAAGGTTATTAGAGGACTGAGGGGTCTGCAATACCAAGACAGGTTATTAAACTTGGGGTTATTTAGCTTGGAAAAACGAAGGCTTAGGGGTGATCTTATAATAATGTATAAATATATGAGGGGACAGTACAGAGACCTTTCTAATAATCTTTTTACTCTTAGGCCTGAGACTGGGACAAGGGGGCATCCTCTACGTCTGGAGGAAAGAAGGTTTAATCATAATCACAGACGTGGATTCTTTACTGTAAGAGCAGTGAGACTATGGAACTCTCTGCCACATGATGTTGTAATGAGTGAGTCACTACTAACATTTAAGAAGGACCTGGATGCCTTTCTGAGAACTATAATATTACCAGTTATATATACTAGATTCTTTGATAGCGCGTTGATCCAGGGAACTAGTCTGATTGCCGTATCTGCAGTCAGGAAGGAATTTTTTCCCCCAATGTGGAGCTTAGTGTTGCCACATGGTTTTTTTTTGCCTTCCTCTGGATCAACATGTTAGGTTATGGGTTGAACTGAATGGACTTAAAGTTTTCCTTCAACCTTAAAAACTATGTTACTATGTTACTATGTTACTTTTACAGAAAGCATCCCCAATTTGCTGTGAGAGCAGGCATGCAGGCACTGCTGACTGTGGTACAAGGGGTGCCATCACAAAGAATACTGCAGTTTAGACTTGAGAGGTCACGCAGAAGCTATACCACAAGTTTGAACTGCACATCACTCCCTGATATCACCGCTACTCACACACTGTCTCACAATACCTGCAAGATATACAGTCTACTTCTATTGCGATATTGTGGCTCAGTACTACCAGTCTCACATCACACAACAGGATTCCCTTCTGTGTTTTACCTGCTGTATGACCTGAGACAACCCCAGTGACGTCATGGCTTGTCACATTGCCGGGAGCTATACAGTCCCTGCTTTCCCATTATAAGGGGGATGCAGTCACTGATTTTGCCCTGCAAATGCTGGAACTACTTCAGGATTTATTTGGGTTTCATTATTTTTCTTTTTCTAATTATTTTTTACGTGTTTTTTTGTGGGGTTGGATGAAATGGGAGACTTTTCCAAAACAGATTTTATTTTTTACAAAAATAGTGAAAGAAAAATGTACTAGATTTATTTTCCAAAAAAATATATTTATTGGTGTCGTTATTTGTCTACTTACTGACTTGGGTAGTAATATCAGGTATCTGACTGACGTCTCGGCATTACTAACCTATGGGCTTGATGTTAGCTACATTACCTAGCTGCTATAAATTTCAAATACCATTATCCTGTTTGCCAATGCACCAGGCCAGTGAGAGAGCTGGGCTGAAGCGCCAGGAGTGGCAAATGTGAAAGAGGCACCACTCCTGGGTTGGCTGCAGCCTGCAATTTTTTGTTTAAATTTTAAAATGTTTTAAAATGTTACAATTTTAAAGAATACTCAAGTTTTCAGCTCTTCAAGTGGATGGATGGATGGATGGATGGATGGACGATAGATACATGGTAAGAATAGATGATAGAGAGACAAATAGAAAAAACAAGAGCAGCACGTAGAAACTATCTTCAGGTGCATACCAAAAAAGATGAAGTAGGCAGCACTCTCAAAAAAGTTCAGTTATAGACCTTTATTTTTCCTGGTGGTTCAGTGGCATTGTTTCAAATCATCCAGAATCTTTATAAAGCCTTGATAAAGATTCTGTATGAATTAAAACGTTGCCACTGAACCACCAGGGCAAATAAAGGTCTATAACTGAACTTTTTTGAGACTGCTGCCTACTTCATCTTTTTTGGAATATACCCAGCAATAGAAATGTTGCAAAGATACCCGTTATTACTACCCAAGTCAGTAAGACCACACCAATAAATACTTTTTTTGAAAAATAAATCTAATACATTCCTCTTTCACTATTTCTATAAATAATAGATGGATAGATAGATATAGATAGATAGATAGATAGATAGATAGATAGATAGATAGATAGATAGATAGATTCCCCCGCCAGCTTTTAAAACGTTTTTTTCTGAAATTCTACAGCATTTCACAGTCACAAATACTATACATTTCTGCATCACTGTAAATGGTGTCTGAGTCATGCTGCCATGGTTCAGGTAGCATGAATCAGCTGAAAGGTTCCCTTTTTTATATTTTTCTTTACCCTTGGAATGATCGATTTTGCCATTATTGATGATAATATTTTTAAATATAGATTAATTCTAATAACTTGCTAAGGCTGGGGTCACACATAAGCCCCTGGTCCGTTTTTGGCTTCATCTTTGCCATTTTTTTTTTCTAAGTCCAAAAACTGACAGAAAAACGGATTGGATGTAATAAACACCCTGTCCGTTTTTTTCTGGACCTCAAAACATTGCTCTGTCCATTTTTGAGCCAAAAACGTTGCTAGCAACGTTTTTGGCATCAGTTAAAAAACGCATGCGTTTTTTTAACATGGGGCCCTATGGGAAACGCATTCGTTAACGCATGGCAAATATAGGCACCTGCATTAACGCATGCGTTAACGCATATCCGTTTTTAATGAAAAAAAATGAAAAAATGACTGTCTTAAAAACATCCAGGGGTGTAGGAGGCTCAAAAAGCACCCTATAAAAAACGGATTGGTGATGAAAATCACTTCCAAAAACGGACTTCTATGTGTGACCCCAGCCTTAGGAATATAACAATCTGGGCAGTCCACACTTGTCTCTGCATTGACGTTCAAAAATGTGAATGTATTCTAAGCACCATGAAAAAGATCATGTAGCTGTGGGAGAGGGGTAGCCAGGCTTTCCAGAAAAGGATTAACATGATTTGGTAGTATGCTTACATTTTTCATCTCTGTATGCATAGTGTTGAACCAGTGCCTGTGTACATAGATTAACAAGAGCTGACATTGCTTCCTCTTCCGGACAGAGAGAGCATGTTGTCACTGCTATTAAATCATCAAATTTCATTTTGCACTTTTTTATTTTTGTGTTTATGAAGCTGTGTGAAGGCTTGTTTTTTGTTGTATGAGTTTTACTTTTGAATGACAACCTTTTATTATATGATTTACCAAAAACTGCAAAAATAATTCCAAATATGGCAAAATAGCAACAAAGCACAATATTGCTATTTTGGCAGGAGTAAGGAATTATTTACAGTGTTCATTTTACAATAAAAATGGTCTGGTAATATGATTTTGCAGGTCAGTATGTTATGCATAATCCAAACATACATTTTTTTTTTGTTTTATTTAAATGAAAAAAATCTGAAATTTGTAAAAAAAAATTAATAAAACAAAAATTTGCTTGTGTCGCCATTGTGCCACAGATTGAAAGTGACATAATGGCGCTCAGTTCCATTTGCTGCTGCTATGAACAGATGAAATATCTAAATAGCTAAATATCACAGCCCTCATCTGCTTCGAGCTTGCATCAACAGCAGGGAGATAACTATGATTTTCATAGCATGTCATAAGTCGTTAAGGGGTTAAACATACCGTTTAAGAATTTTGAATAACATTTTTTTATTTTCCATGTAAGGGTCCTTTCACATCAGCGGTTTTGCGCTGAACGCGGCAGTTGCGGTGAAAAAACCGCAACTGCCGCGATTATCGCATAACGGCTGCACTTGTGGTTTGTTTGCGGCAAGCCCCATACAATGTATGTGCGGGCTTGTGGCAGGTGCGGCAAGTGTGGCATCGGCACTTGCGGTAAGTGCGGCAGTGAAAAAAAAACGCGGCTGACCGCAACTGCCGTGATCAGCGCAAAACCGCTGATGTGAAAGCAGCCTAACTGTACTTTAAAAAAAATAGTTTCCATCAGCTGTTTGTTGTTATGTAAGTTGAGGACAGCATGCTGCAGATGTTAAAAGAAAAACAAGAGACTGTCCTTCAGAGGGTCAGGGTAATTGTTACATAAAGGTTTTATTACCCTGTGATCACCATTACTGGATAAGAAAGTCAAATGCATGTGTATCTAACATGATCCCTGCTGTGATTGACACCTTCAAAGCACAATCTCTTTTGAGAGCCTGGTGTGGGTAGCTATTTTAGCTCTGCTGTGTTCCTAAAACTAAATTTGTTTTTGTCATAATGGCTTCAGCCACTAAACTATGTGATACTTCATTGGATTCAGTGTTTCTTTGTCTACATTATATAGCTGTCAAATGAGGAAGCAAAAACTTGCATAAATAAATAACACAAAGCAAAACACAAAAAAAGCAGGCACAGTCTAAATAACTTTTTGTAGCCCTTACCCATTTAAAAAAATATGTCCAGTGCATAAAAATTATTTCATCTGTAACAGTTATCAATTCTACATAAATGATAGTGTGGGAACTATATTTATGAGTCTTACATTGCATTTTAAACCTGTCTTTAATGATGAAAAGATTGATGAAATGTAATCGCTACAGAACAGGAAGTGTCAGCGTATTAGGTTTAGTGGTCAATGTGAAAATTGCAATTTATTTAAATGCTGTATGACAGGGACACATTTAAGATGGACGGCGACAAACTGGAGACAGTAAAGGACTTCAACCTACTCAGATCAATGATCACTCAAGATACAGCGACAGCACAATAAATCAACAGGAGAATAGCTATGGGAAAGTCAACAAAAAGGTCACTGTACAAGGTCTTCAAATAAAGGAACATTTCACTGGCAATGAAGACACGGCTCGTACATAATCTTGTCTTTTCTGTAGTAACATATGGAAGTAAAACATGGACAATAAACAAGACAAAAGAGGAATCAACACCTTCTAAATGTGGTGCTGGAGAAGGATGCTATCAATACCATGGATGGCAAGAAGAACAACTAAGTCAATTTTGGAACAAATCAAGCCAGACATGTCAATTGAAGCAAGGATCACCTGCGACTTGCCTAATTTGAAACACATCATACGAGGAAAAAAATCAATGGAAAAGGACATTATGGTAGGAAGAACTGAAAGTACAAAGCGAACAGGAAGACCATCAAACCAATGGCTTGATACTGTCAAGATATCAGTAGAGAATACCTTTGTGGACATATCTAGGTTTGCCCAAGATTGACCTTCCTACAGTGTGTTCATCCATCAAGTCACCATGGCTCGAAAATTGAGCTGGTGGACAACAAATAAAAAAACATGAAAAATAAAAAAAGTAATTAAAAATTCTTAAACAGTATGTTAAACCCCTTAACGACTTATGACATACTATATACAGTTGTAGCCAAAAGTATTGACACCCCTGCAATTCTGTCAAATAATACTCAGTTTCTTCCTGAAAATGATTGCAATCACAAATTCTTTGGTATTATTATCTTCATTTAATTTGTCTTCAATGAAAAAACACAAAAAGAATTGTCCTAAGGCCAAATTGGATATGATTCCACACCAAACATAAAAAAGGGGATGGACACAGTTAGTATTGGCACTGTTAGAAAAATCATGTGATGCTTCTCTAATTTGTGTAATTAACAGCACCTGTAACTTACCTGTGGCACCTAACAGGTGTTGACAATAACTAAATCACACTTGCAGCCAGTTGACATGGATTAAAGTTGACTCAACCTCTGTCCTGTGTCCTTGTGTGTACCACCTTGAGCATGGAGAAAAGAAAGAAGACCAAAGAACTGTCAGAGGACTTGAGAAACCAAATTGTGAGGAAGCATGAGAAATCTCAAGGCTACAAGTCCATTTCCAAAGACCTCAATGTTCCTGTGTCTACCGTTCGCAGTGTCATCAAGAAGTTTAAAGCCCATGGCACTGTGGCTAACCTCCCTAGATGTGGATGGAAAAGAAAAATTGACGAGAGATTTCAACGCAAGATTGTGCGGATGGTGGATAAAGAACCACGACTAACATCCAAACAAGTTCAAGCTGCCCTGCAGTCCGTGGGTACATCAGTGTCAACCCGTACTATCCGTCGGCGTCTGAATGAAAAGGGACTGTATTGTAGGATACCCAGGAAGACCCCACTTCTTACCCTGAGACATAAAAAAGCCAGGCCTGGGGTATGCCAAAACTTACCTGAGAAAGCCTAAAACGTTTTGGAAGAATGTTTTCTGGTCAGATGAGACAAAAGAAGAGCTTTATGGGCAAAGGCATCAACATAGAGTTTACAGGAGAAAAAATGAGGCATTCAAAGAAAAGAACACGGTCCCTACAGTCAAACATGGCGGAGGTTCCCTGATGTTTTGGGGTTGCTTTGCTGCCTCTGGCACTGGACTGCTTGACCGTGTGCATGGCATTATGAAGTCTGAAGACTACCAACAAATTTTGCAGCATAATGTAGGGCCCAGTATACGAAAGCTGGGTCTCCCTCAGAGGTCATGGGTCTTCCAGCAGGACAATGACCCAAAACACACTTCAAAAAGCACTAGAAAATGGTTTGAGAGAAAGCACTGGAGACTTTTAAGGTGGCCAGCAATGAGTCTAGACCTGAATCCCATAGAACACCTGTGGAGAGATCTAAAAATGGCAGTTTGGAGAAGGCACCCTTCAAATATCAGGGACCTGGAGCAGTTTGCCAAAGAAGAATGGTCTAAAATTCCAGTAGCATTGTAAGAAACTCATTGATGGTTACCGGACGCGGTTGATCGCAGTTATTTTGGCTAAAGGTTGTGCAACCAAGTATTAGGCTGAGGGTGCCAATACTTTTGTCTGGCCCATTTTTCGAATTTTGTGTGAAATTATCAATGTTTTGCTTTTTGCTTCATTCTCTTTTGTGTTTTTTCATTGAAGACAAATTAAATGAAGATAATAATACCAAAGAATTTGTGATTGCAATCATTTTCAGGAAGAAACTGAGTATTAGTTTATGGTTATAGGATCCCGTGCTTACTTTCACCTACTTATTCTATTCTAAAAGATAAAACGGTTCACAATCTTGTCTTAAAAAACTTTTTATTGGGTCTATAATTTAATAACAAGTGTCAATAAATTAAAAAGGGTAAAATTGATATGTAAAATAGTTTGTCTCAGACAGTCTTTCATACTGGTGTATTTTTCGTTGCTTCTCCCATATTAGATCCCTTTATCCTGTTAACCTTCTTGATATTCTGTTCCTATGAAAAAATTTGAGGGATTCAGGTCTATTATGGATCTCTAACTTTCCTTATCATAATTGATCATCAGTTTCCTTACCTCTAACTTTCAATATGATGTTTGTTTTTTCTGGCAGTCACTTCTTCTAGGTACTTATTTTAATCTGTAGAACCCTGAGGAAGTAAGACGCCCTCTTACGAAATGCGTCGGAGACTGACAGCCCTGCCAGCCAATCACGCTAGCGCTAGCGATTCCAATACGACTCTGCACGTGGTCACCTGACGCCTGATGCTGACGTGACGTGAGGGTGACGCACAAGGAAGTGAGAGGGAGGCGAACGCGGCACCGCCGGCCACGGTACCTGCACGCCACCGCTCACAGCTGATTAACAACTGAGTGACAGGAGCCCCACCACCGCTCCAAGACGTCAAGGAGCCAGCGTTCCGGCGGGAGACAAACGGCAGAGCGGAGGAGAGTAGACAGCAGGGGAGTGTGAAAGCCAGTAACCAGCACAGTGAGTACGCAGCCTTGCAGCGAAGAAAGAGCTAACTTAATTACTAAAGTTGTTATGGGTTATGCTGAATATATTAAGAAATCATACTAAGAATCATTAACTGTGACAGGTAACAGAATAGTCAGTGGGTTGACAATTAGCAACCGGTGTAATTGAATGTTTTTGTATAGATTACCACAGAATACCAGATTAAGGAAACCAAATCAGTACTTGCAGAGGATGAAGTTAATGAATGGAAGTCTGACATTGTAAGTGATCTAGAGGTAGACTATATAGTGGAACTGACATTTGCAATTTATTAGTTAATGCTTGATTATGTGTCCTAGAGATTCCACATCGGACTACAGAGGAGGAAGCCATACATAAGGATAGACATACCCTAAAAACCTTAGTGGAGGTGAAGTATAACATTAAACATTGATAAGATCAAAGATATATTAATACAATTACTGCTTAAATAACTCTATGTAAATTTCTACAGATTAAAATAAGTACCTAGAAGAAGTGACTGCCAGAAAAAACAAACATCATATTGAAAGTTAGAGGTAAGGAAACTGATGATCAATTATAAGGAAAGTTAGAGATCCATAATAGACCTGAATCCCTCAAATTTTTTCATAGGAACAGAATATCAAGAAGGTTAACAGGATAAAGGGATCTAATATGGGAGAAGCAACGAAAAATACACCAGTATGAAAGACTGTCTGAGGCAAACTATTTTACATATCAATTTTACCCTATTTAATTTATTGACACTTGTTATTAAATTATAGACCCAATAAAAAGTTTTTTAAGACAAGATTGTGAACCGTTTTATCTTTTAGAATAGAATAAGTAGGTGAAAGTGAGCGCGGGATCCTATAACCATAAACTTATACTAACTACTAACAGGGTGGTCAAGAAACGCGGTACCTCCTAGTGGTCCCTTTAGCAGCAAAACTTAAGGTGACAAAGTACACAAAATTGACACCTCCTAGCAGCGCCGGACTGGGGTGTCTGGGGCCCACCAGGAAAATTGACTCCAGGGGCCCACCCGGGCCCACCCGTGCCCACCTGAGCCCACCCACCCGGGCCCACCCATACTTCAGCTATATGCAAATACCTGTTATCCGTTATACCTATTATAGTGGAACGTGGACTGTAAAACCCAGGCGGCTCCTGCACATCACTGTGAGCTCACCATTACTGCAATGTACAATTACTGTAGTTTGCATTAAAGGGATTTTTCGGTGAAAAAAAGTTCTCAGCGATGCACAGGTTAGGAAGGTGATCACTTATTTATTGGTGGAATCTGACCAGTGGTAAACACATCGTCAGAAGAATGTGGCACTTTGAGCATTTGTTGAGTTTTTTACCTCAGTATTTGTAAGACAATACCACGAGTGGAGCAATCACAGGTAATTTTTATCTTCATTTCTCACCCTCTCCTGGTTTTGTCTTATAAATACTGAGGTGAAAATCTCACCAAATGCTAAACTTGCTTTCTCTGGAGAACCTCTGTGAGGGTGCGTGCACACGGTCCGGAGGAGTGTTGGACGCAGCTCCTCCGGACCTGAGGGAAGCCGCGGGTGGCTGCAGGGAGACCGCAGCCGCCCTGTACTAACTATGTGCGGTGGGTGCAGGGTGGCAGTCACCCGATGGGAGCCGCTTCCGACTCCGCAGCATGAAATAAACATGCTGCGGAGGGGGGGACTGCCGGCAACCCGCACCGCAGCTCCAAACACTCTGCGGGCGGGTTACGCATAGTGAGGATGGGATTTCTTGAAATCCCATCCACTATGCTAGTACTGTACTACGCAGCGTTTTGGACGCAGCAGCAAGGCGCTGCGTCCAAAACGCTGCATACATTGATCGTGTGCACGCACCCTGACTGCATCTCTGCTGCTATGTCACAGGACAGGGAGGGGTTAAATATCCAAGTATTTAATATGTTTTGGAAATAAAGACGTTTCCCCTTATTGATATCAGATAAAACAAATGACCTACCAAAATCCACTCTACCAAGACCAATATTACCAGATAGAAGTCTGAAATACCACTACACCGTAACCAGATCACATATTACCATGACATAGTGCCCCAAACAATGCCACATATAAGGCACAAATACCGCCACACCATGACCAAAGCACATAATACCACCACATAGTGATCAAATGCTACCACATATAAGGTATAAATACTGCCACACCATGAGACCTCATATTACCGCCACATAGTGATCGATGTTTTATAAGGCTAAGGTCACACTTGCAAAATTCTAAGTTCCCTGCGTTGTTTGCATAGAACTTAAGATTTTTTTTCTCACTACGCAGCCTGTAAGCAGGCTTCACGCAGGCTGAGTAGCGGCAAACGCGGCCCCTAGCAACCCGCTGTTTCCTGGATACCAGCTACACAGCGGGCTGCGGGGAGTGCGAATTGCACCACGCATGCACCACGCATGCACCACGCACAGGGGAACGAATCACGATGCGTTCCCCTGTGCGTGTTGCAAATCGAACTCCCCGCAGGGTTGCTAGGGGCCGCGTTCGCCGCTACTCAGCCTGCGTGAAGGCTGCGTAGTGAGAAAAAAAATTCTAAGTTCTATGCAAACAACGCAGGGAATTTTGCAAGTGTGTCCCTAGCCTTATACACATACTCACCAGTGATGTCTCTAGGTGAAGTTCTTTATCTGTCGCAGACCGATATCACGTCTTCTATGTAGGACTCATCTCTGCAGAAAATAACATAGTTAGCTATACCTGACTCACTTCCAGAGCACAATCCACACTTTTCCCAATATTTCTACACTACATGAAATGACAAAAAAAGAAACATAGTGCCGCACTACACAGTAACAGTGCTCCAGTGTCATTCTGTGCCTGCTCATCCTTGTCAGCAGACATTTTTGTCTGATGGCAAAGATGTAGCAGAGCTGAAGACAAAAGACCCGTGGATTACGTCGAAACAAGGATTTTTTAATTAAAGATGGAGTCCCTAAATGTGTTTTGTGTGTTATTTTTAATTTTTAAAAAAATTTCATTTTTTTTTCTGTTTACTAGAAATTCCTGGTGGCAATGTCTAATTTGTGATGACACCATGAAGTTTGGGCTTAGTACCAGCTGATAATACAAAGCTGGCCTGGTACTAACCCTTTTATTACCCAGGGTACCACTCACCACCAGAGCCACTGGAAGAGCCGGGTAAAGTGCCTGGAAATGGTGCTATGATGAATGCGCCATTTTTAGGGGTGGCTGCGGGGCTGCGATTTTCAGCGTGGGGGGCCAAGAACACTTGGGCCTTACCATGCTGAGAATCCCAGCCCCCTATTGCCTTGTTTTACCTGGCTGGCGATCAACATATCATGGGAGCCAACACATTTAAAAATATATAGATATTTTACATAAGTTTAAAACAAATATTAGGCTTATCTGTCTTTTGATTGCCAGCCAAGGTAAAACCAGGCAGCTGGGGGTGGCAGGCTGTAGCTGTCTGCTTTATCTGCGGTGAGAATCAAAAATTCTGAGCGCTACGTCATGTTTTTAAAAATGATTTATTTTCACACTTCTATATGTGACAGACCCACCAGCCCATCACAGATGTTGGCAAAGAGGATGGGCATCTGTGATTGGCTGTTTGAGTAATCTACAATCAGCCCATGCATTCTGGTATGGTACTATGTATGGGCTGCTTTCAGGTTATTCAAGCAGCCAATCACAGACGACCATTCTCTGTGTCAGCGTCTGTGATTGCCTGTTGGGTCTGTCACACATATAGAGGTATGAAAAAAAATAATTAAAAAAATTATATAGCGCTCCGTGGAATTTTTGATTCTTAGCGCAGATAAAGCAGACAGCTGCAGCATGCCACTTCCAGCTGCTTGGCTTTACCTTGGCTGGGGATCAAAAGGCAGGAAAGCCCAATGTTTGTTTTAAATTATTTAAAAAAATAAGTAAATAAAAATGCATGGGCTCCCGCCATATTTTGATTTCCAGCCAGGTAAAACTAGGCAGCTTGGGGCTGGGATTCTCAGCATGGTGAGGCCCAAGCATTCTGGGCCCCCCACACTGAAAACGGCAGCCCGCAGCCACCCCTGGAATTGGCGCATTCATCGTAGTGCCATTTTCAGGCGCTTTATCTGGCTCTGGGTAATATTGGGATTAGTACCAGCTTTGTATTATCAGCTGGTACTAAGCCTGAAATTCATGGTGTCACGCCAAACCAGACATGGCCATCATGAATTTCTAGTAAACAGAAAAAAAACACAACACAGAGAAAAACATTTTTTAATAAAAATCAAACACTAAACACATTTAGAGACTCCATCTTTAATGAAAAAAAATCCTCACTCCGACGTAATCCACATGTCTTCTGTCTTCAGCTCTGCTACATCATTGCCATCAGACAAATATGTCTGCTGACAGAAATGAGCAGGCACAGAATAAAGGCCCTGTTACACGCTGTGATGTGCCAGCGATCCCACCAGCGATCCGACCCAGCCGGGATCACTGGAACATCGCTGTGAGGTCGCTGGTGACTCACCAGCGAGCAGCGATAATGCTGGTAACCAAGGTACACATTGGGTAACTAAGCACAGCGCTGTGCCTAGTTAACCGATGTGTATATTGGTTACCAGCCTGCTCCCACTTACCCAGCCTATCAGAATGTACATCGCTGGTCGTTGGACCCTGTCACACATGCCGATGCATGCATGACAGCAGCAGACCCACGACCGAAAATTGGTTCCGGCCATTACGAAACAATCAGCGAGCTAATCAATGGGCGTTGCGGCATGTCACACACAGCGATATCGCTGCAAGGTCACTGCAGCGTAACAAAACCGGTGACATTGCAAGGATATCGTTAGCGATATCGTTGTGTGTAACGGTGCCTTTACACTAGAACACAGCTGTGAGAAGTGCTCAGCTGGCCTCCAACCAGCGACCGTGTTTTCCTGTGCATTGCAAATAATGCATACCTTCAAACGCATGCCTATTTTTGCAAGCGTTAGTCTGCATTTTTGCAATACAAGTCTATGGTACATTGCATTTGTGCTGATTTACAATGGATCCGTTGTAACACACAGCATAAATGCAATGCTAACCCAGCCTAACAGCAGCGAGGAGGGGAGACTGAGCCCTGGAGACCGCTTAGTCAATCTACTGGTGGTACTGTCATGCCCATTGCCCAGTATGTCCTCCCAGCCTTTGTGGTACTATTATGCCCATTGCCCAGTATGTACTGCCAGCCTCTGTGGTACTATCATGCTAGTACTACCACCAGTGGCTGTCAGGACATGCTGGGTGGGCATGATAGTACCGCAGACGCTGGCAGGACATACTGAGCAATGGGTATGCATGATAGTACCACTCAGGGATGGTACATAGAGATCATGGGGCCCACTCAGGGATCGTACATAGAGATCATGGGGCCTGCTCAGGGATGGTAGATAGAGATTATGGAGCCCACTCAGGGATGGTAGATAGAGATCATGGGGCCCACTCAGGGATGGTAGATAGAGATCATGGAGCCCACTCAGGGCTCATACATAGAGATCATGGGGCCCACTCAGGGATCGTACATAGAGATCAAGGGGCCCACTCAGGGATTGTACATAGAGATCATGGGGCCCACTCAGGACTCATACATAAAGATCATGGGGCCCACTCAGGGATGGTACATAGAGATTATGGAGCCCACTCAGGGATGGTAGATAGAGATCATGGGGCCCACTCAGGGATGGTAGATAGAGATCATGGAGCCCACTCAGGGCTCTTACATAGAGATAATGGGGCCCACTCAGGGCTCATACATAGAGATCATGGGGCCCACTCAGGGATCGTACATAGAGATCAAGGGGCCCACTCAGGGATTGTACATAGAGATCATGGGGCCCACTCAGGACTCATACATAAAGATCATGGAGCCCACTCAGGGATCGTACATAGAGATCCATAGAGATCATGGAGCCCACTCAGGGCTCATACATAGAGATCATGGAGCCCACTCAGGGCTCATACATAGAGATCATGGAGCCCACTCAGGGCTCATACATAGAGATCATGGAGCCCACTAAGGGCTCATACATAGAGATCATGGAGCCCACTCAGGGCTCTTACATAGAGATCATGGAGCCCACTCAAGGCTCATACAAAGAGATCATGGAGCCTACTCAGGGCTCTTACAGAGATCATGGAGCCCACTCAGGGCTCTTACAGAGATCATGGAGCCCACTCAGGGCTCTTACAGAGATCATGGAGCCCACTCAGGGCTCTTACAGAGATCATGGAGCCCACTCAGGGCTCTTACAGAGATCATGGAGCCCACTCAGGGCTCTTACAGATATCATGGAGCCCACTCAGGGCTCTTACAGAGATCATGGAGCCCACTCAGGGCTCTTACAGAGATCATGGAGCCCACTCAGGGCTTTTACAGAGATCATGGAGCCCACTCAGGGCTCTTACAGAGATCATGGAGCCCACTCAGGGCTTTTACAGAGATCATGGAGCCCACTCAGGGCTTTTACAGAGATCATGGAGCCCACTCAGGGCTCTTACAGAGATCATGGAGCCCACTCAGGGCTCTTACATAGAGATCATGGAGCCCACTCAGGGCTCTTACATAGAGATCATGGAGCCCACTCAGGGCTCTTACAGAGATCATGGAGCCCACTCAGGGCTCTTACAGAGATCATGGAGCCCACTCTTATGGCAGAAGAGATGGGCTCCTCAGTCACCAGCCAACCCCCCGGGGCCCCCACCTCCCATACTCACACTGCCACCGCTTGGTCGCTCCTCCGCAGCGCGACGCTGCCGGCACCCGCACAGGAAGGAAGCAATCATCACTCTGACTGTCTCCTCCTGCGCACGCGCCAGGCAGTGTCTCTGCGCAGAGGAGGCAGAGCGGCAGCCAGCGCGACAGCAGGCAAAGCAGGGAGATTGCTCTCCCTGCTCTGCCGCTGCAAAGAGCGAACATCATCACTAATCATATTGGCAGTGCGCCGATATGATTAGTGATAGTACCGGGGGGGGGGCCTCACCTCTCCAAGATAGTGCCAAGGGGTATAGGGGGGCGGGGCTTAGTGGGCGTGGCCAACAAGGGTCGGGGCCCCCCGGGGATTCTCCCGATCCTCCGGTGGGCCAGTCCGACCCTGCCTCCTAGCCAGCTCCAGTGTCTCCCATATCTATCATTAAACTGAGTATTAGCTGACAGAATTGCAGGGATGTCAATACTTTTGACCACAACTGTATGTCATAACTAGAAGCATATGATATACAGTCATCATTTGTCTACAACAGCTGCCGGTGAAGCTGTGCACCATTGTGATACTGTCAATCTGTGGCACAATGTCAATGCAAGCATCTTCTTTTTTACAAATTTCAGAATTTTTGAATCACTTAAACAAAACAAAAAACTATGTACTTTTGGTATCTTTGTAACCATACTGACCTTAAAATACATAGTGCCATACCATTTTTATTGTAAAATGAACACTATAAATACCCCGACACACAGAAAAATTGCAAACATTTCTTATTTTGCAAAAATTTTAATTTTTTTTCCAGTTTCTAGTACATCATATATAAAATGAATGGTGTCATTCAAAAGTACGACTCATATCACAAAAAACAAGCCCTCACCCAAGTATGTAACTGAAAAAATAAAAAATGTGAAAAATGAAAATTTTCCCGATCATTAACCCCTTCACCCCGAACCTTTTTTGATCATAATGACCTGGCCATTTTTTGCAATTCTGAGCAATGTAAGTTTATGAGGTAATACCTCTCGAACGCTTCAATGGATCCCAGTGTTTCAGAGATTGTTTTTTGTGCCATAGTAGACTTCACGTTAGTGGCGATTTTAGGATGATAATTTTTCTGCTTATTTGTTAAAAAAATGCAAATTTGGCAAAAATGTTGAACATTTTGCTATTTTCAAACTTTTAAGTGTTATACTGTTAATAATGTCACAAAAAATAATGAATAAATAATATTGCCCGCATGTCTACTTTACTTTTTTGTTAGGAAGTTAGGAACATAGAAGAGTTCAAAGTTCATCAGAAATCTCTCATATTTACAACAAGCAAGCGATCTTGGGTTAGGGGT
This sequence comes from Allobates femoralis, assembly GCA_033576535.1. Classification (NCBI taxonomy): domain Eukaryota; kingdom Metazoa; phylum Chordata; class Amphibia; order Anura; family Aromobatidae; genus Allobates; species Allobates femoralis. The sequence goes on along the minus strand of JARQOC010000005.1, from coordinate 196,660,173 downwards.
GGGGAATACAGGCCCCGGGAGGTCAATCTGCAGTATCCTGTGATTAGAATCATGGGCTTCTGCATAATGTTCCCCATTACTGTGGCCAGGGTGCCACATTTGCTCCTGGACAAGCCCATTTATTCCTGGTCGGGAACGACCGGGATTTTTGGACGTACGAGTTCATCCTTGGTTGCAAAGGGGTTAAGTGGTTCACATTTGTTTAGGTAATATTTTGAGACATTATCTCGTGTACCTTTCACCAATCTTCTGCATGATTTTCTGTTAAATTCTAGCATTGGAAAGATTATACTTAGGGATGGGCGAGTCTACTTGCTAGGACTCGTTACTCGGCGAGTAGTAAGGGACTCACAGGACTCGGTACTCTGCGAGTTTCCCAGCGATTACTCGCACAGTAACGAGTCCAATGCAAGTCAATGGCAATCCTAGTTTTGGCAGAGTTTACTTTTTCTCACTCGCTAGACTCGCTATATCACATCGCTATGTAGCTTGAATCTCCCCAAATCGTTTAAACAATCGCACCACTTCACGGATACCCGCTGTCAGCAGCGAGTCTGAGCGAGTCTACGAATCCGAGTCCTGTATACTGTATTTGGGACTCGCGAATACAGAATCTGTTATGTTCTGACAAAGCTTCCGAGACAGCCTAGCGTGTTAGGTCAAAAAACTTGTGAAGATGGACAAGCATGTTAGCCAATCATATTCAGTAATGCCACAGCCATGTTGGTTGTGGCAGGACTATGATTGGCTTCTGTCCATCGTGATGCCTATGTCATGTATGAGAGGCGAGGCTGTATATAAGCCTTGCCACCACCATTTTGGGCACATTCCTGTGAAGATCTGAGCTAGAGCAGGGTGAGGTAGATGCTGGAGCAGATCATAGGGAGTGTCAGTCAGTGTAGGGAAACTTCAAGATTCCTTATATTTAACCCAAGCAGCTCTTGTGAGAGCTACCAGGAGGATAGAGGAGTACTGTGTAGAGGACTGTAGGTAGGCAGGCAGGCAGGGAGCAGCAGCCTTACAGTGCACACAGGACCGACCTCATAGCTTAGCTTACTCACTCAGCTTTCCTAATAGCTGAAGTCAGAGGCTTAGCTGAGGTACTATTTCCTATTTTTTTGCACCTGATAGATTTTGGGTCATAATAACCCCTTCAGGTTTATTTTCTCTGTGGCAGACCAGTGCGTTGCTGCTCTCCTACCTGCAAATAGCACGTACGCAACCTTCTTGTGCGACTACTTGTGTGCACTTAATAATTTTTGCAGGGACTAGTGTGCTGCTACACAGACACGGACACATTTCTTACTTAAGGTGCACTTTTAAAATATAACCTTTAATAAATATTTGTTAAAATAACAAAAAAGTGTTCTCCCACACCTAGTGTCTATAAAACACACATTAAAGACAGGGATGGGACAATATCCCTTTTAAACCCTGTCTCTTGTTCTCTTGTTATCATATAATTTGGATAAAAACCACAGACACGGACACAGCAGCAAAAAACTGTTGCGAGTGGGGTTTCCAAAACGGCAATGCGAGCGCTTTCCGAGACATCTGCGATTTGTAAATCGCACATTACTCGCTATTACTCGCTTCTCCATTCATTAACATTGGACTCTCTAGACTCGCAATGAGTAGCGAGTCCCCGCCTCGAACTCGCAAGAGTCAAGCGATTCCAAGTAATTTAGGACTCGCCCATCACTAATTATACTATGTCTAATGGTCAAGGTATTTCTGACATAGGCCTTGTTTACACATATCAGTGCGTTTTTTTAGCACTTGGAAAACCTGTTCAGTTTTTTTATGGGTGGCAAATAGTGTCCCCTGAGGTTCTGAACGTTTTTGGACTTCATTGTTTCATTAAAAACACATATGCGTTAACGCATGCGTGCAGGTGCCTATATGTGCCCTGTGTTAACGCATGCGTTTCCCATAGGGCACCATGTTAAAAAAACGCATGCGTTTTTTAAACAACCCCTGCGGTTTTTACAGCACCCAAAAAACCCTGCAGGCAACGTTTTTTTGGAATGGGTAAAAAAAACGCAAATGTAGTGAAAAAATGCAGCTACACTTAAATGCACCATGCGTTAACGCATGTGCGTTTTTATTAACAGAAAAAAAACGCTGGAAAAGCCCAAAAAACTGATATGTGTGAACAAGGCCAAATTTGTTTTTACTGTGTGATCAATACAGGTAGACCCACTTGGCTTTAACTTCACATTTATTTTCCTTCTGTTATTATATTACTTCCATTTTATAACACAACAGAATTCTAAATATCTTTAATTTGAATTTTCCTACTTGATATAGTAAGGTTCAAGTAACATATCTAATATTATCCCTATCAGAAAGAGAATACTTGCGAAATATGAGAAAATTGTACATTTTCCAGTGGGTTAATTGCAACGTGCGCAAATTTTACAAATTCCAAAAAAACTGAGTTTTGGATGTGCGATAGTCAATAGTCTGGTAGAATATTCAATATAAACTGTGACTTAAGTCAAATGCATTACAATAAATTTGTTTTCTCTCTGCAAAAGAATTGAAAACCTTTAAGATGTTGAATAAGAAAACTGATACCACTGCTTATCTGTCTGAAAGCTAGCGGTGTTAGGAAACCCGGTAATTGAAAAATGGATAGCATTTGTATTTGAAGCTTTTTATATAACCTTTGAAGTGTAAGCCTTTTGGGGAATAAATTGCTTTTTGTAACAAGAACAATGTCAGATTTCACATTTAGAAAGCATGCACTTAATTCATTTTCAGCCTGAAAAACTCATGTTGTCTTGTTGGGAAAAACATTGCAAAATGGATTAAGCTTTACCCTAGAGAGATGATAACCTAATATAAATAACTACGGGCCGATCTTTATTAGTTACCAAGCAAATATAGCCAACCAAGACAGGCAACCTTCAGTGATGATTGATCAACAATATTATCTCCTGAGAGTAACTTTAGGGTATTTTGGATATTAAATCTCATTCAGTTGAAGGTAGAAGAGTCGGGGCTTTAAGTATAAGTAAATATATCTCTCTTAGTGTCAGTGCATTCAGATAACACAAAGAAGAGTAATGATTCCAGGTCACTGGCTCTCTTTCTCAATACTTCAAAATAAAATTAAGGAAAAAAATGCTAAATTGTCTTGAAAACTGCAGGTTATTTGAACAGCTTCAACAGACAGCACTAATAACAATGTTGATCAAAGTAAAAAGTAAAAAAAAAACAATTCAGATCTTAAAGTTTCCGTTTTTTATTTTTTAATGAGACTGTTCAAATTAGAGTATTGTGTATGTTCTAACCAAATTATCATTTGCAGTATTACAGTATTTCATTTTCTATTACAAAACTTCAAATTACAAATTAAAAAAAAAATCTAGCTAATTTTCAAAAATCATAAATCTATACATATAGATATTTCCCTTTCTGGGTCCTCACTCCAAATTACCAAGAACACATAAGAAGACTTAGATCTAATATCTTGATTTCAAGTCAAAATCATGGTGCAACTCAATACCAGAACAATAATTACATTAGAAACATATTCTTCTCGTAATTGACTTGATCAATAGACTAGGGCTATGAGGTATTAAACTATGGTTGTAGTGCAACTTCTGTTATTACCTGTAGTGGAAAAAAATGTACATGTGACCTTACCTTTTTTCTTACAAACTTTGGCTGTGTGCTCACGATCCAGAGGCAGTGCGTATTGGACGTAGTGCCTCCAGACCTTTGGGAACTCATGGGTGAACGCAGGGAGACTACAGTGTCCCTGTGCCCATGATCTGCAGTGGGTGTAGAGATGTTTTTCCCTGCATTCACCCAATGGTTATTTCTTACAACTTTTAAACATCCTTCTGATTTTACATAGGGTCATAGCAGAACAATTTTCACATATAAAACCCTTTTTCCTTTATTTTACACTGCAAACTTACTAGAATTATTAAAAGCTACAGTGCACAGTAAAGAAAGGGGAAAGGAAGAATTAGGTCCAGTCAACTAATCTCCCTCCTCACTCCTACCTCACAGAGGGGGTTGGCACCCTTGTATTCGATTTGGCGCCCCCAATCCATGGTGGCTTCCCCTATGCTAGCCCTTATTAGTCACTGCAAGACAGAAGACGGTGCAAACTTATAATTGTAGTGTGCTAAGGCCGGTAAGGTTCATAGGAGAAAGCACCATAGGCAACTACTGTAGATATAGACATTAAAAAAATGTCCTGAATGACCCTGGTTTCTTAGCTCTACCTGTCGGTGGGGGTTCAGCACCTTATATTCACGATGTGGTGCCCCCCACTCCCGACAGCTGGTGCCTAAGCCTGTCCCTAGAAACAATACCCCAAGGGGTTAACTGATTGGTACAGATGTGTTATACTAAACAAGTTGGAGTATGCGCCGGCATCCGAACGTGATTGGTGGGCGGAGGTCATGTGATTCCACAGTGATGATACATAAGCTGATTGGATGAGCCTTTAGCCACGCCCTCTTGATGAAGCTAATGCGGAATGCGCATTGGGGATTTGGGGGTCACGTGGTGCGCAGGTCCTCACAGCATTCCTGACTGGTAATATACATCTAATCTTATGTGCAAGCCCACATTGTTTCTTATGGGTAATTTACAGCGATTTATATACTATGCACTTAGCCTGGTGACTAGGCAAAGAGTGGGCAGAGTGTAATTTAAAGTGTTGTTTGAGGGAGTAATGTATAAAATACTGTTTTAAATCTACAGTCATGACCAAAAGTTTTGAGAATGACACCAACATTATATTTTCACATGATCTGCTGCCTCTGGTTTTTATTTGTGTTTGTCTGATGTTTATATCACATATAGAAATATAATTGCAATCATATTATGAGTACCAAAAGGTTATATTGACAGAATGAGTTAATGCAGCAAGTCAATATTTGCAGTGTTGACCCTTTTTCTTCAGGACCTCTGCAATTCTCCCTGGCATGCTCTCAATCAACTTCTGGACCAAATCCTGACTGATAGCAGTCCATTCTTGCATAATCAATGCTTGCATTTTGCCAGAATTTGTTGATTTTTGTTTGTCCACCTGTCTCTTGATGATTGACCACAAGTTCTCAATGGGATTAAGATCTGGGGAGTTTCCAGGCCATGGACCCAAAATCTCTATGTTTTGTTCCCTGAGCCATTTAGTTATCACCTTTGCTTTATGGCAAGGTGCTCCATCATGCTGCTGGAAAAGGCATTGTTGGGCGCCAAACTGCTCTTGGACGGTTGGGAGAAGTTGCTCTTGGAGGACATTCTGGTACCATTCTTTATTCATGGCGGTGTTTTTAGGCAAGACTGTGAGTGAGCCGATTCCCTTGGCTGAGAAGCAACCCCACACATGAATGATTTCAGGATGTTTTACAGTTGGCATGAGACAAGACTGGTGGTAGTGCTCACCTCTTCTTCTCCGAATAAGCTGTTTTCCAGATGTCCCAAACAATCGAAAAGGGGATTCATCAGAGAAAATGACTTTACACCAGTCCTCAGCAGTCCACTCCCTGTACCTTTTGCAGAACATCAGTCGGTCCCTGATGTTTTTTCTGGAGAGAAGTGGCTTCTTTGCTGCCCTCCTTGAAACCAGGCCTTGCTCAAAGAGTCTCCACCTCACAGTGTGTGCAGAAGCACTCACACCAGCCTGCTGCTATTCCTGAGCAAGCTTGGCACTGCTGGTAGTCCGATCCCACAGCTGAAACAGTTTTATGATACAGTCCTGGCGCTTGCTGGTTTTTCTTGGGCGCCCTGGAGCTTTTTTGACAACAATGGAAGCTCTCTCCTTGAAGTTCTTGATGTTGCAATAGATTGTTGACTGAGGTGCAATCTTTCTAGCTGCGATACTCTTCCCTGTTAGGCCATTTTTGTGTAGTGCAATGATGGCTGCACGTGTTTCTTTAGAGATAACCATGGTTAACTGAAGAGAAGCAATGATACCAAGCACCAGCCTCCTTTTAAAGTGTCCAGTGGTGTCATTCTTACTTAATCATGACTGATTGTTCGCCAGCCCTGTCCTCATTAACACCGACACCTGTGTTAATGGAACAATCACAAAAAGGATGTTAGCTACTTCTTTTAAGGCAGGACTGCAATGATGTTGAAATGTGTTTTGGGGTTAAAGTTAATTTTCTAGGCAAATATTGACTTAGCAAGTAATTGCTGTTAAGCTGATCACTCTTTATGACATTCTGGAGTATATGCAAATTGCCATTAGAAAAACTGAAGCAGTAGACTTTGTTAAAATTAATATTTGTATCATTCTCAAAACTTTTGGCCATGACGGTACTGTACTGATAAATATGTATCACTAATACTGTCATATGAACATTAACTCCAACTACGAGTGTTTCTCTGATTACTTATGGGAAGGATTGTATAATAGGGCAAAGTGCAATAATCAGAATTTTTTGTGGCAAATAACAACCTATTGTGACATAAGGAGCTTGAGTCATGTTTGGCTATATACAGATATCTGGCCAGATTAATTTATGTAACCTGTGACCACTTAAATTACTGGGATGTCACCCATTGAGTATCATTACTGTTATGTGTTTTTAGAATTGTTAGTCAGCATATTTGCATAATAAAATTTTGTATACAATTTCTATAAAATATGTTACATGTGAAATTACTCCAACTTGTTTAGTATAACATATCAGTACTCAAAATCTGGAACTTTTTTCTAACTGAGATTGGTACAGATAGTAAGGGACAGAAGATGGCAAATCAGCACTTATCTCTTGCTATGTCCTGGGGTCATCCGTCCATTGTTAGCGCCTCAATTGGGTACCCTTGGGCTACTGTTTCTAGGGACAGGCTTGGGCACCAGCTGTCGGGAGTAGGGGCACCACATCGTGAATATAGGGTGCCGACACCCACCGATAGGTAGGGCTAAGGAATAAGGGTCATTCAGGCCATTTTTTAATGTCTATATGTACAGTAGTTGCCTATGGTACTCTCTCCTTTGAACATTAACCAGCCTTGGCACACAATAATTATAGCTTGCACCATTCTCTGCCTTGCAGGGACTAATAAGGGCTAACATAGGGGAAACCACCATGGAGTAGGGGCACCGAATTGAATACTAGGGTGCCGACCCCCGCTGTAAGGTAGGAGTGAGGAGGGAGATTAGTTGACAGGACCAAATTCTTCCTTCCCCCTTTCTTTACTGTGCACTATAGCTTTTAATAATTCTAGTAAGTTTGCATTTTAAAATAAAGGAAAAAGGGTTTTTATATATGTGAAAATATCCCTTCCAACGTTGCAGCATGAAATTAACATGCTGAGGAGATGCCGAAGTCCAAAATCCCACACCTGAGCTGAAAACACGCTGTGGTGCACATAGTAAGAATGGGGTTTCTTGAAATTCATTCCTCTTTACTGCTACTGTACAATGCAGCATTTTGGACGCAGTGGCAATACACTGCATGCGAAATGCTGCAATTCCTGATCGTGCGCTCATACCCTTAGAATCCTCTTTCGGAAATACAGAAGTCTCAGAGCATAATGCTTCAAAACTTAGTACAAATCACAAATAAAAATCAAATTTGCATTAATCCATGTTTTTTCAGTGGGGCTTGGAGCTAATCCAAACGTTATGTATTTTTGGTTCATGATACACGTTTACTGTTCACGTAGCACCAATTTTTTATCCCTGTAATTCACTGAAAAAAACATAAAGTCACAAAATATTGCAAAAATTAAAGTAGCCGTACTTATGAATATTTGGTCATAACACCAATATACTGCAGTATGCATCAGCTCTCCAAAGAGACAATGTAAGTGATACTAATAAACAACTACTCACAGTTCTGTCACTCATGAGGAAAGTGGTTGCTTAATAGTATAAATACTATACACACAAATAATGGCCGCTTTACACGTCCCAACATCGTTTCGATATTGTATACAACGGCACGGGAGCGCGCTCTTTTTTGGCTGAAATCCAAGATCGCATAGGAGCTGTCACACAGGAAGATATCGGCAGGCAACACAACTGCGATGTATACGCCCCCTTATACGCCGAACCAGGAACGACCATTTAACATGGGAGTGAATAGGGAAAGTTGTTCTCCAAGTCATTGTTGGGCTGTCACACAGCACGATCCGGCCAGATCGTACGTCCAATATCGGGCAGTTGGAGAGCCTGCTCATTTCTCCTCCGATATCGTTTTGGCATCGTTCTTGCATCGAATTGCACATTTACACCACACAACGCACGAGCGATATCGGCGCCAAAGCACGAACCACGCGACTTTTTATCGAAGTTGGACAACGATATCGGGACGTGTAAAGCGGCCATAAGACTTATATAAGGTGCTAGTGACACACATACAAGTAGTGCACCATGCTAACTTACAGTGACTTACATTAGTAATGTCTACATTATTAGATCAGGGACATATAGATTTCTCTCTTATTCTTTCATTTTACATTTTGTTTATGGGTAAAAATAAACTTTTAGCATTTCTTTTTTGAAAGCTTTCTTCCTTTGCAACATTTTTTCATACCTGGCCACAACTTTTGCACAGTACTGTAAATATACTATCTTAATATTCTTTGATTTACTATTTCGTTAACAATTTAAATGCCACTGTCAACCACTGATAGTTTAATTTAAATGTTCCCCTGTGATGCAATCAAGGAATGTTAATAGGTCTTCATTGAAGATGGGGTCTAATGATGAACATTGTTACTGTTATCTTAATCCTCCTGTGAAGCTCAGCTGGAGGCTAGGCTTCATAAGAGGATCATAATTAAACTGTATACTGCAATACCCTAGATTTGCAGCATAAAATATGTGTGATCAAAATATTGCATGTTCAAGTTTCTTAACAGACTAATCTACAGGGTGCGCCATTTATATGGATGTGCCAAAATAAAATGGGAATGGTTGGTGATATCATCTTCCTGTTTGTGGCACATTAATATATGGGAGGGGGTATACTTTTCCAGATGGATGGTAGCCATTTTATAAATTCTTTATTTCTTCATTTTAGGCCAGGATGAAGGCGATTTAAGCTAAAACGCATTGTCGTATTGGAGAATGTTAGTTTCCACTGTTAGGCTGCCTTCACACATGCATATGTGTCTGCATGCTTATGGCATGCAGACGCAAACGCAGTAAAAATGCAGCCATATTAATGTGAATGCAGTGGAGAATCTCCGCATGCGTTCACATTAGTAGCAGCCCGGCCAGCCAATCAGCTGCCTCGGGGGCGGCCGGGAGGAGGAGATCAGCGGCAGAGATCTCCTTCTGGCCACAGCTGATCTCCCGCCGGTGTCAGCGTGGGAAATTTGAAGAAACAGCTGATCTGACTGCTGTTTAAATCTCCCGCGCCGACACCGAATAGGGTGATATCGGTGCAGGAGATAAGAAACAGCTGATCGCTGCTTTAAATCTCCCGCACCAACCTCACCTATTTATTGTTGGCACGGGAGATTTAAACAGCTGTTAGATCAGCTGTGTCTTCAAATCTCCCCTGCTGACACCGGCGGGAGAGCAGCGGTGGCTGTAGCTGAGCTCCCGGTGATCACCGGCGGCCACCAGGAGAGATTTTAATGAGATCCACAGCGTTCTCCTGTGCTGTCGTGCGGAGGACACTGCAGATCCATTGACTTCAATGCATAGTTTGTGCGCTTGCGAGCACTTGCAGATAAAACAAGCGCCCGCGAATGCACAAAAAATGCAACATGCTGCGTTCGGAGTGTGCTCCAAGGGTGCACAAATTGTGCGCATCTGAACGCAAACGCAGCCATACGCAGGCACATGCGTTCCCATGTTAAAGATAGGAACGCATGTGCGCAAGTGTTTTGTTGCGTTCGGTGCGCTTCGTTCCAAACGCAAATGTGAAGGCACCCTTAGTCACTTACTGCATGTGGACTTTTAAAATGAAGAAATAAAGATTTATATTTCAATTAAGGACTCTGTATTAGTTGACGTTTTTTCTGGATATCCATTTTCTACTTCTCATTTGTAACTATGTGGTGAACTCCCACCGAGTTCATTGCAGCTTCCTTCAGACACCAATCTTCCATGATCCAAGCAGGAAGCAGAGGTGAGCTTGCACTTTTGACCATTTATTTACCTTTTATGTTTGGTTTCCTCTGCCATAATCGTACTGACCTGGATAATTTTTTATGTTTACTAAACAATGTAACCGTACAAATTAAAATAAAAAACAATGGTAGAATTTCCATATTTTTAGATTATAAAATGCAGTCCCCCCAAATTGTGGGGAAAATGGGGTTGTGTCTTATAATTATAAAGTAGCTTCTTACATGGAGGAGTAGGAGTGGCGGTGGGGACAGTGCAGTGGGGTCACAAAAGACAGGGGCGTTGCTGTACCAGTAATGTAATGGTACATCCTGGGGACAGAAGAAGCAGGTGTAATGAAGAAGCGATTTGCATTGCATTAATTTTCCGGCAGTGACGTGATGTATGTAAAGAAAGATGGCTGTGGAGGCAGTTCATGCGCAGATTGAGATCTCGGACAGTCACCTCCACAGCTGTTTTCTTAAAGTCCAGCTCAACAGAGGCAGCATGTGCAAAGAACTAAGCTGTCCAAGATCTCAACCTTAGCATGCTCTTCCTCTGCAGCCATCTTACTCACATCTATCGCATCTACACTGCGAAATCAGTTCAGCATGAACTACTCCACCATTACAACCCCTCCTCCTGTGCCTGGACCGCAGCATAACCAGTACCACAGTGTTCCTGCCACACTGCCACTACAGGTTGGATAATAATGGCACCTGAAATGCTCCACCATGACACTTCATCCTCTCTTGCCCACAGCATCGCCGACCCTGTCTTCTGTGACCTCGCTCCACCACCATTGCACCCCCCCGCCGAGTAAGCTACACTGTTAATAAGACATACTTCAGAATAAAAGGCGGACGCACTTTTTTAAAAGTAAACATTCTTTTTTTCCTAATTACTTCCTCTCAATTTGGGTTGTGTTTTTTAATCTGGTGCATTTTATAATTCATGTTATTTTTTTCCACCGTTTTACTCAAATGATTCTTTCCCATTTTTAGTACATTTTACAATTTAAAGTATTTATTCAAAGCTACAAGACTATGACATGAACTGTGTGAGTAATGTTATTGCTGTATTGTTCACAATTGGTCTGTTGGCAAAGAAATATGGATTTACCAAAATACAAATTGACCAACTACACAGATTTTCCTGTGAAATTTGATTCACAGTGATGTTAATCTCTGTAAATTGAATGTACTATATTTTGAGGTCTTTCTAGGCTCCAGAGTACAACAAACACCTCCCCAAAAACCTGTCTGGCGCCACCGCCTTTAGCTGCCTACAATCCAGTCATTTGAGCTGCCTCTTCTATCTACCTTGGTGTGCTGCATTTCCCGGCCTGAGGACTTTATAGTGGGCTGCAAACAGCAGACAGGCTAGACAAATGAGTGGTGAGGTGAGCAAAAGCTTTGTTTTTGAAAACCTTTACTAGCAGTCTATGGACCAGCAAAATGGCGGCATATCAGCCACTATTTTGCTAAATCCATGCAAAATAAACTTACAAAAGGCTGTATTCTCAAAAATGTAGATGTTTTGTATATCCAGGTAGAGTTAATTTCCTTTAAAGTAAATTTTGACATCTCTATTTGTTTGGCTATTATGAATATATTTGTGAAGCAAAGTAAATGAATGGCTGTATTGCAATAACATTTCAGCATAAGTGTGATTTAAAAAATGGGGGTTTGTCTTTTAATTAGAAAGTAACTTTATACTTGTTGGAGGGGGATCATCGGTGGTGGTGCAGCAGAGTTACAGAAGGCAGGTACGTTGCGGATTCCGTGATGTGCTGGGTTCAAATTGCTCCACTGTTGCACCACCCCCTCTCTTCCCTGAACTGCAGAATCACATCATTGGTACAGCAGTGCCTCTGCCTCCTATGACCCCGCTGCACCGCGACTGCAGACTGGGTATTAATAGCACCTGAAACGCTCCACCATGACACTCCGAACTCCAAAAATACATCAACCATTAAATAAATAGAGCATAAAGGTATGTTTTATTTTAATTTTATCACATATTTTGCAAGCTCTATTTCTATATTTTATGACAGAAATTGGCTACAAAGTTATAATATTAGGTGATTTTTCTGAAAGGTTTCATTAAAATAGTAAAAATATAAAATTCCAGTATGTGATTGCAGTAATGCTGTATGTCATTTGCAAGAGTTGTGTTTTTGAAAACGTATGGTTTCTTTTTTAACTTCTGTGTTGTAATTTATGAATAAATTGCACCGATTGTAAGTGCTATACAAATCAGAACCCTACTTATAATGTAAAGTTGGTTCAATAACACTGTGGGGTCTATAGGTGTTGTGGCTGCAATACAGTCACCCAAAGTCTGGAATAGGCATAGGGTGTATGTACACGATCAGGAACTGCTGTGTCAAAATGCTGCGTTTTGCAGTACAATCCCAGTGGATGGCATTTCAAGAAATCCCATACTCACTATGCTTCTTCAGACCACAGCATGTTTTTAGCTGTGGTGCGGGTTGCTGCACTTCTGCATCTCCACAGTATGGTAATTTTATGCTGCAGAGTCGTAAGAGAGAAGTCGCTCTGTACCTACTGTAGATCGTGAGTACAGGGCAGCTGCTGTCCCCCTGTGCTCACCCGTGGGTTCCTGCAGGTCCGGAAGAACTACATCCAACACGCACTGCTTCCGGCTTGTGTGCACGCAGCCGTGCCCTATTTACACATCAATATTGTGGATCCACTGTAAATTAAGCTTTATTGGGCTGCTTTATATATGGCATTTTTACCCTTTTAGCCCTTTATTGTAGGTTATTGTAATTCCACATTAAGATACAGAGGTTTTGTTTGCTAGATTGCTTATGAAGCAGACAAAAAAGCTGACTCCATTGCTTATAGGGAAAGTATCAAAAGAGGTTAAACAGAAGTACACAGAGGATGTACGATTGTATACTAAGAAACCCACATTGTACGCACAGTGCAGCACATACATTGTGCTGTGTGCATGAGCTGTAAGGTTGACCAATAGTACGTCTTCAACGCTGCAGCAAGTCCAAATGTAATTCATTTCATGCAAATTTTAGTTTATTTTGTCATCTGACAAGATTCGGAATGTGAAAACATAGATAAAACTAGACAGAAAATAGAGTCAGCTTCTGTGATTCTTTGAGGTCTTTTCATCCACATGGAATAACCTGCACAGAGGAATCCAACCTAACAGAAAGGAAAGAAAGATCCAGCAATAAAAAGTAGTGTATATTAAAACTTCAAATGTATTTCTTTCTTAAAAGCAGTGAGTGATCAGACAGAACTAAAAAATACATCATTAAAAAAATGACGCGTTTCAGCTATGCCTTAGGCCGGCTTCACACCACGGTGAAGTCCGATCCGGGGCTGTCAGGGGAAAAAAAAGAGATTTTTGACAATATTTAAATTCATTGAGATGCACTAGTATACTGTATATACACTATATAATAATAATAATAATAATAATAATAATAATAATAATATTTATTCATTTATATAATACTATTATTTCCATAGCACCTTAAATACATTTGCAACACTGTCCCCATTGGAGCTTACATTCTAAACATCCTATAAGTATATCTTTGAAATATGGGAGGAAAGTAGAGTGCCTGAAAGAAGCCCATGCAAGCACAGGGGGAGGGAACATACTAACTGCTTTGCAGTTGTCCTTGGTGGTATATATATACGGTATATATTTATATATATATATATATATATATATATATACATATATATAAAACTAGAAAAAAATTCCCTGCAGCACTCAGCTACTACCAGTGATGTACAAATGCTAACAAGCTGTATATATATGAGAAAAAAGTTTAAAAACTCACTTTTTTCAAAAAACTCAAAATTCTTATTTTTTTATTTCTGAAGTTCTTGGTACATACATTGGCCAATGTCTGTTTGCTCATCGACTGCGACAAAGTGACTTCAGGTCTGATGAGTCCTAACACTGACATCCCTGCCCTCCTTGGCCTCCCTATCCCACTACTAAGTGGGCGGACACCATCTCGACCCTAGATCACCTGTAGGTGATGAGGGTGCAAATTGCAGACATGGAGCCAGCAATTCCACACGATACAAAAGAGGAAAAACGGCAGAGCACTCACAGACATGGTGAACTGGTGCCAGCAGGGATGCTGGGTCAAACAACTAGAAAAAAAACTAGAAAAAAAAGTAGAAACAAATTAGAAAAAAAATTTATTTTTTTCTAGTTTTTTTTCAAGTTTTATTTTCTAGTTGTTTGACCCAGCATCCCTGCTGGCACCAGTTCACCATGTCTGTGAGTGCTCTGCCGTTTTTCTCATATATATATACTACCATAATTACATTAACATTAATACAGTGTCTTATTTAGCATATTTTTATTCTCATATGCTTGGACCCTGGCTTGAATGATATCATTATTTCATTTGTACTCTATAGTCTCAGACACATATCTGTATGGACACTATATTAAGGTGTACCTAACATATATACATTGAAAAACACTGTATTAAGTGGTCTAAGGTGTCATTTCCTATCATGTAAATGATCCCAGTCAGATGACCACAGTGGAAACACCGAGATCAATTAAAGGGTTAATACATGGGTCTCTGGGTCCCAGCATATGCTGGGCTGCAATCAGGAATCTATTCCTCTGAAAAACTACCACAGTTAGACACTTGTAGGGTGCTGAAAATCACAACGCAACTCTGCAGAAGACAATTATTGACACTAATCCTTTGGATTGCCTCGTCACCACCTGACCCTGATCCTTAAATCAATTTACCAAACACCTGAACATGGGAGGTCATTTCCATCTCAAGACTGTTGTACTTGAGATCTATATAAAGCATCTCGAATATTGACATAAAAAATTAATAAGGCATAGCTAAAACGCGTTGGTTTTTATGCTTTTTTAGTATGCTGTCTGATCATTTTCTGACTTCATTGAATAAATATATTTGAAGCTTTATTTTACACAATTTTTCATCAAGTCTTTTTGCATCGATGAATTTTTCTTTCCTTTCTGCAAAAATATTGCAAGCAAATACATAATAAATAAACTGAAGAATGTCCAAAACAAGGTATGGGGAACTAGCTATTTTTCTCTTGGAGAGGATTGCTACCTAAAGGTAGCGCTAGAGTTCATCCACGTCCTCACTGAAGTGAAATTTGCATATTTCCCAGAGGAGCATTGCGGCTATAAGTCTCCTTATCAGCTTATCTGTCTCCTTATGCCGGCAGGCAGATTCCTCTCCATGAGAAAAATAGCTGGTTCCCTAGACCTCATCTCAGCCTCTCATACAGCCAGATCAGAATTCCCACACACTGCACTGATGAGGGGCAATCACCCCGAAATGCAGCATCTGCAGGTTGGGGCTCTGATCTGGCACAAATCCTTGGTCATATTAAAAGGCTTGTTAAAGAGTCGATTATGACTTTGAGGATTGCTTCCTAAAGGTGGTGCTAGAGTTCGTCCACTTCCTCACTGAAGTGACAATTTGCAAAACAAGGTAGTAACTGAAAAAAAAACTTTAAGTAAAAACATTAGATCAAGCTCATGTTTTATTTCCTATTTTCTGGTGTTCTCTTACTATACTGTATATAGGAGTATTATTATACTACACTTCTTGCTCAAACTTCTACCTAAGTTTAGATTGTTATTGTCAACTTTATCAGAGTATGTAAAATCTGTAGATAATGAGAAACTTCCTAAAACTACCAAAGAGAAGATGCTTAAAAAAAAAATCTGGAACACAGTGAGATCCTTTGCTTGATTGTGGAGCAATATCCCTGCAATCTTTACCATTGAATTACATTGCAATTGGCATAATTTTTAAACATTCCAAGTCGCTTTCTTCATCTCCATTGCAAACAGATGGGCTCATTTACCAACACTGCATTTAAGTGCAAATTTGAGAGTGACTATGGAGTTCACGTTTTGCACCTAAATGCAATGTCCCGATGTAAGAGCCCTTGCGACGGCAAATGATTTGAATGTCAATTATTTTCCAAAAAAATATCAACACAATCCTTCGAAAATGATGAAATGCAGGAGGCCAAATATTATGCATATGAAGGGAATATAATAATAATTAAAGGGATTGTTTTTTTATCCTAGTGTACAGGCATTATTATTGTCTTGCATTTATAACAAGAATGGAAAATCTGCTTAATATGATAAAATTAGTTTAAGTATTAAGGCAGTCTCACAGACCTATTGTCCCCGGGGTTAAGTTAAACTTTTCTTATCAACTGTTTTTTTCCTCTCTTTTCTTTTCATTTATGGTGCCCTAGACGGCATCGCCGCATCGCCTGCAGTACTGGAATGCCAACCTGGCACTCTAGCACAGAGCAGAGCCAGCAGTGGTATAATCTACTAATGTCTTCTTTTCATTTCAGCCCTCCCTGAGAGACTCAGTGGCAGATTGTAGACTCAATTACTCTCATGTCAGGTGATTATCCTAAGTCTTAATGTAATCTTCCATTCACACATACCATATTTCAATTACGGCAGCTATGAAACAAGCTGTGTATTCAAATCACCAATCACCTTATCACTGCTGAACAATGTCAACTGTAAAAAACGCCAGCTGAAGGCAATTACACATGTGTTCAGAACCGATTATGATTAGTCTCTGTGGTATTTGTGATGAGCTGGGGAATGTTCTGAAAATTTAATTTAATGACAATATGCTTGCTGTACAATCCATAATACCTTCTGAATCCAGCGTGGGCCTATTAAAACTGATAGGAGCATATTATCACCAAACTAAAAAGCAGGACTGGGATGGTTACTAGATGTCTCTACAGGGAATGAAAGGTAATTTCTCCACATACTTCTAACAGCAGAGGCAGACAGCTTACAATTCCAGCTGTACTCTGAAGGTGGTCCCTCCCTCTCTAAATCTGCGGGCTGCGTTAAGGTGTTTTACTGTAACTGTTCTGAAGACGAGGACTGGGAACGGTGCACTGACTTCAGTGACAGCCACTGCTGCTTAATGCTCTCAACACTTATGACCTTAATAAGCAGCTATTTTCTTTATCAATGACTTCTCGTGTTAGCAGATCTATTCGCCGCATGGGAAGTCACATCATTATGAAGAAGAAGATGACAACCAAACAATGTGGCATCCATTCATTGCTATCAGAGGTTGCCTAGAGGTCTTTTCTAATGGATAGAGATGACAATTTTATCAAAAATAATTTGCATGTCTAATTATATTTGCTATGATTTGGGCACACAGATGGATGGATGGATGGATGGATAGATAGACAGACAGACAGACAGACAGACAGACAGATAGACAAATAGATAGATAGATAGATAGATAGATAGATAGATAGATAGATATTTACCAAAAAATCAGACAGCACTCCATATAGCAGTTCTTTTTATACATAGTGAATCATCATATATCCCACTTCATTTTGGTTTATAAAGTGCCTAGTGCTTTTTTTGGTAATTGTATACAGTTGAACACTGATGGACGCTGCACCAGAGTTGAATTGTTTCTAGTGCTGCTCTTAATTTTTTCGGATAGATAGATAGATAGATAGATAGATAGATAGATAGATAGATAGATACATCAATAGATAGACAGCGGGTGAAATAAGCATCAAACCTGTCATCAATTTTAATAAGTAAATATATTTCTAAAGTTTCCATTGACATGAAATTGACAACTCATCCAATCCACAGAAGCAAAGAAATCAAACCATAAGTGTCAATAAATTAAGTTATGTGTAAGGCGGCTGTCACACGCTACGATATATGTAAACATATCGCTGGAAAGTGCCTGATTTGGCATCGCTCCTACGACGTCGTTGCGTGTGACAGCATGATGTGACTATCGATAAGTGGTCAGATCGTTAATCACAGATATGGGAACCTGGATTCAGTTATGTACAGCAGCTGACTCCTGTCAGCTGCTGTACAGTTTTATCAATGAAAGTGCCGGGCTCCTCTGAGAGCAGTGCACATACTATAGCTGTTACTATAGTATGTGCGCTGTCCGAGGTCCTAAAGCCTTATACAGTAAGATCTATGGGCAGCGCTGCCCATAGATCTACTGTAAATGGCTTCAGAACCTCAGACAGCGCACATACTAAAGCTAAAATAGCTATAGTAGGCGCGCTGCTCTCAGAGGAGCCCGGCACTTTCACTGATAAAACTGTACAGCAGCTGACAGGAGTCAGCTGCTGTACATAACGTATTCAAGCATTATATGCCCACCTGAGTTGGTGGAAGGTCTCTAGGGGGAGTGGGCACCCCCTAGAGACATTAGAGAAACATTTATTAAAAAAATTAAAAGTTTACACACTGCACAGAACACTTTGCTCATCCCTGCGGCAGCAGGGATAAGCAAACTATCCGGCAACCGGATTGCTCAGGATTACACATCCTGAGCAATCCGGTTACTGGATTGCGACTTCAGCAATCTGGTTCCCGGATTGCTGGATGTCAGAAGCCAATTGCGTTCACCGCATGCGGAGCTGAATCTTGACATGTATTATATTACAAGCAACGTGGATTGGGATTCTACAGTGCTTAATTACATCTTTAAAGGGCTTGATAAGGCTTGTGGAAACTGTTTGCAGTCATGTACAGTGACTGAAGACTTCTGAATTCTCACTGCACACTGTTTGGATTCTGCCATGCCAGTGGCAAGAGTGGCTGGTTATATGAATATATGAAATTGTATGCACTTTGAAAGTGTATGCACTTTGCATACTCCTGGCCACATTTTGACTAGTTGTGTCAGATTTCATTCAATTCACTTGTATTGGTCATGGCAAACAATGTCTAGCTAGAATGTGACTGCATATATGTAAATCACATACATGTGGTTTTGTGACCTCCGGCTCTCACCATTGGTACGAAAGGATCCTGAAATCGTGCTGTGCACGCACTCTGAGAATTCAGGTGTCAGCTGTCACATAGTGTAAATAAAGACAATGATCATATAATCAGACAAACCTTATAATGCTCTTAACATAAATAGAAACATAGCAACCCTTGACTTGACAGACAGCTCAACACTTCATTAACATAGCCATGAATATTACAAGTTACAAATTACTAAATGTGAATGACTCACCGTGGCCGGGGACTCCGGTTTAGACAGGCAGTAGCTTTTTCCTCCTTGTCACGGGTGGACCGTGCCTGCCGGTAGTGGGGCCCGGTCGAGTGCAGATCAAAAGTTGAAGACGTCTTGTGGGAACAGATTAAGGGGTTGATTTATTCGTGACGCCACCTATGAGTAGTTCGGTAAGTCTTACTGACGCTGCGAGGCCTCCGGGGGATAGATAGCAGCAAGATGGAACGATCTCCACAGGCTGAGCGGTGATCCCCGGAGGCTGGAGCTGCTTAAGATGTTGTGCGGCAGCTGCGGTTACCTTGAAGTGCGGACAGACAGTTCATAAGGAAGCACGGACACTGTAAGTCTCTGTAACGGGTCTTTACTGTAACCAGCAAGCAGTACATGGCATACAATTAACGGGTAGTGGACCGGGTGGACTCAGCAGTGATAGGTGTCCCTCAGAGATCCGCGGTGTTCCTCCATCCTAACTAAGTATTTGCCTTTATCGCCCAGGAATACCAGAACGGGTACGGGGAGGCTGCTTCAATGCCCTATCCAAAGTATACGTGATGGATATTTTGGGGAGCCTTGGATCCCTCGGTGGGTACACCGCTGGTTAGACGACTGGAATTTGGCAGGTGGTGGGGTACTCCTGTAAAGCTGCTCCTCCACGCTTCTGGTTCGCGTAGCAGAGCTGAACTGCTGCTAGCTTCGGTACCAGCAAACCGGTTGTATAAGGGCGCGGGGTGGTTTTGGACCCGCATTTGGATGCCCAAGTTCGGTTGGTGATGCACCGGGAGTAATGGTGCTCAACCGTGGTAAGGGTGAGGAGATGGCCGGTAGAAGGTGGCCAGGGGGCTGCACCAGCTGTGCAACCCCCTCTCCTAGGTTGCAGAGCTGGAAGTCTGCAGAGGTCTTCTAAGTTGCTGTTGCTTCTCCAGACCCGAGACTAGAACTCTCTAAGCTGGACTAAACTTTCGCTACACACTACCCTTGCACTCCGCCCACCAGGACCTGGATTGGTCCCCTCTACTAGTGTTGCATGCAGGGTATGAATCTCTGAGTTAACCACATAACTACTGGGTCAGAGAATATTGCTGCTGCATTTATGGCTGCAATACCCTCCTGTGACGCACTCGTTGCGGGGCGCCACACTCCCCCTTGGTTAAATTCGCTTGTCCCCAAGCGTCACACTACCCACATTACAGAGGATTTTTGTATTTTATAACAGGTAATACACTTTTATTAATAACAGGTCATTATTTTACGCAGAAATAAGGCAGGTAAAATAAACAGGTGACACTTTTGCGAACCCGGCGGACGGTCGGCTGTCCTTGATGAAAGTTCAGGCTGTAGCCGCCAGATCACACAGTCAGTGATTGAGTGTACAGAAGCAGAGTCAGTTATTGAGTGTACAGAAGCAGAGTCAGTTATTGAGTGTACAGAAGCAGAGTCAGTTATTGAGTCCAAGCTTTTGAGTCACTGGCGCGGAGAACGATGGCGCACCCGGATAGCGAACCACCCATCCACACAAGCATACCGCTCATAGGTGATTATATCGCCCCGGTATAAGTCGCGATCGGGATGTCCTCTGGGCAAATGCGACTCTACTTCCCGACGCCCCACAAACACTTCTTCATTCAAACCCACCTCCCAAGCGAACCCCCACCCATTAGATAAATTAAAGGTGGAAATTCTACCTTCGCGGCGGAGTTCATCAGGCAGCGGCGGTTGGCGGCGAGCCTCGGCACGGGCCCGCATGTTGGCGCGTTCTCTGGCTTGCCACTCCTCTCGTCGACGCAGGCGTACATCTCCGTCGGTACGGCTCGGGATGTAAAGATGAACAGTGGAACTGGTGGTTTGGTAGGAAGTTTGGGCTTGGCGGACAGTCTGGACCGGCACCCAGTGGAATGGCACGGGAGAAGGTGTCGCACATGCACCCGACCAGTGTACCCGAGCTAGCTGCTCGGACGGAGGATCCTCGGTGTCTCCCCAAGCAAAACCGGTGTCAAGATCCTCAGGAATACTGCGGGTCTCGGCATCGTTGTCCTCTTCTTCTCTCTCGACGACCACATCGGGCTGCTCGATGGTTGGAGATGCTGTAACAGGTTCCTATGTACAACAGGGCGGTGGTGCTGCGGATGCTTCCTCGGGGACATCCTGCAGGGCTTCCAGGCTGCCTGCCTCTTCTTCTGTTTCTGCAGGTAAAGGGGTCTCAATCCCGGTCACCAGGTAGGCCTCGGCAATTGCAAAGGAGACCTCCGGTACGGGGACGAAACCGGCAACAGTCTCTTGGATGGTACAACTGTTGATGGGTCCCTCAGGGGGAACCTGATAGATGTCAAGTTCTTCGATGGAGCATGTTGTAAGCTCCGGCTCGAAGACGGGGTCGGCTGCGGTTCCAAGCGCTGGGACGGGTGGAACTGCGGTCTCTACCGGGATGAAACAGTCAATGGGCTCCGGTGAGGATGCAGGGCAAGCGGTAGGTGTTGGCGAGGTCGTAGTGAACCTGGAGATATCATCCGGTCCTGGGTTGGGTGTACCCGGTCGTCTCTGCTGCATCGCGTGATGTAGTCTACGGCCTAGGCTCGCACTCCAGCTACGGATTGTCCACTCAACAGTTTCCATGAGCCTCACCCGGAGGTCTTGCAGAGCTTCTTGCCAAAAGTCGGGGCTGCCATCGATGTTGAGGACAGGACCCGGACCGGGGTGGCCTATGGTTGCTCTGGCCTCGGCTTCCACTTGTTGCATGAGCTCTCGGAGTCTCAAACTGGCCATCTTTGTAGAAGAACAACACCCGTCTAACCGGTAACCGTTCTGGTAGAGAGCTGGTGAAGAACTGTCTCTGACACTCCCACTTCCTTGGGGGCTTTTGTAGTCCAATGGTGGGAAAAGTCTTTGGGGTCCTCCCCCTGGTTGATTCGAGCAATCAGGGCGGACAAAGAGTTTGGCGCCTTTGCCTTTAGCCCTCCCACAATGAGGGGCGGTGGCTCACCCCTGGGCTTGCACGTGGCGTGTCCTCATGGCGGGAACGCCATCTTGGGTGCCATCTTGGCCCAGCAGTGAAAAGGTGGGAAAGTTCTTTTTGGGACGAACAAAGTCCATTTTGTAGACATTAAAGTCATTTTAAAGCACATCATACCCGTCAGGGAACGGGCCTGCTCGTATCCTGTTCGTGACGCCATTTTTCTGATTCACCGTGGCCGGGGACTCCGGTTTAGACAGGCAGTAGCTTTTTCCTCCTTGTCACAGGTGGACCGTGCCTGCTGGTAGTGGGGCCCGGTCGAGTGCAGATCAAAAGTTGAAGACGTCTTGTGGGAACAGATTAAGGGGTTAATTTATTCGTGACGCCACCTATGAGTAGTTCGGTAAGTCTTACCGACGCTGCAAGGCCTCCGGGGGATGGATAGCAGCAAGATGGAACGCCCCCACAGGCTGAGCGGTGATCCCCGGAGGCTGGAGCTGCTTAAGATGTTGTGCGGCAGCTGCGGTTACCTTGAAGTGTGGACAGACAGTTCATAAGGAAGCACGGACACTGTAAGTCTCTGTAACGGGTCTTTACTGTAACCAGCAAGCAGTACATGGCATACAGTTAACGGGTAGTGGACCGGGTGGACTCAGCAGTCATAGGTGTCCCTCAGAGATCCGCGGTGTTCCTCCATCCTAACTAAGTATTTGCCTTTATCGCCCAGGAATACCAGAACGGGTACGTGGAGGCTGCTTCAATGCCCTATCCAAAGTATACGTGATGGATATTTTGGGGAGCCTTGGATCCCTCGGTGGGTACACCGCTGGTTAGACGACTGAAATTTGGCAGGTGGTGGGGTGCTCCTGTAAAGCTGCTCCTCCACGCTTCTGGTTCGCGTAGCAGAGCTGAACTGCTGCTAGCTTCGGTACCAGCAAACCGGCTGAATAAGGGCGCGGGGTGGTTTTGGACCCGCATTTGGAAGCCCAAGTTCGGTTGGTGATGCACCGGGAGTAATGGTGCTCAACCGTGGTAAGGGTGAGGAGATGGCCAGGGGCTGCACCGGCTGTGCAACCCCCTCTCCTAGGTTGCAGAGCTGGAAGTCTGCAGAGGTCTTCTAAGTTGCTGTTGCTTCTCCAGACCCGAGACTAGAACTCTCTAAGCTGGACTAAACTTTCGCTACACACTACCCTTGCACTCCGCCCACCAGGACCTGGATTGGTCCCCTCTACTAGTGTTGCATGCAGGGTATGAATCTCTGAGTTAACCACATAACTACTGGGTCAGAGAATATTGCTGCTGCATTTATGGCTGCAATACCCTCCTGTGACGCACTCGTTGCGGGGCGCCACATGAAGATGATCAGTACCAATAACAGCAAAAGAATATGTCATCAGAACCACCAACAGTACCAACATACATCAATCCCAATCAGTAAGGAAAAATATCAACAGAACAACCATAAGTACATAAACAAAGCATTACTACCTCATCAGTACAGAAACATATCAAAAGAACTACTAGCAGTTCAGAAATATATCAGTAGAACCCCTATCAACCCAGAAACAGTATCACTACCCTCATCAGAACAAAAATATTGCACCAGAGCCACCAGCAGTACATGAATCCAACACCTAAACCACCATCAGTAGATGAATACATCACCAAGACCATCATTAGTATGTGGCACATCAATAGTAATCTCTGGTATGACCTATATACATTTGTATTACATGAACCTACAACTCCCAGTATGTCCTTATTAATGGTTAGGATATAATGGGAGATATTGGTATAAGGCTAGGGTCAGACTTGAGGCTGACGGAGCCGCTAAAATCTCTGAAATTCAGCTGCAGTGCATAGCGGTAATGCTATGTGCTGCCAGTGGACCGCAGCCCCATAGCAACCCAGTGTTTACCTTAGCAGCGGTCACACAAAAAGCTGCAGGAAGTGCCCTTTAGCAGAGCGCACAGGAAAACACTATCTGCAATGTTTTCCTGTGCGCTCTGCTAGAGCGCACGTCCAGCAGCTTTGTATGTGACCGCTGCTAAGGTAAACACCGGATTGCTATGGGGCTGCATTCCACTGGCAGCGCACAGCATTACCGTTATGCGCTGCAGCTGAATCTCAGAGATTTAGCTTCTCCGCAGCCTCAAGTCTGACCCTAGCCTAAGTCATTATCAGACTGCCGACCCTACAGCAACCACAGTACTGATGAGAATTACTCAGACTATGTATCACAAACATACATTTATATCCAGGTAACTTATAGATTACGTTTTCTCTGATCTGAGTCATTCTCTTTCTTTTTCTCATCATGACTAGATACCATGATGACTTTTCATATCCACAAGTCATCTCTGCAGACTTTCATTTTGTTTAGTCTTCTGCAGCACATATCGACTTGAGGCCCTTAAAATAGCAGAGAGATTATAGTGTTTCTGACTAAAAATACCTGTTTTACACTGCGCCCCTGAATAAATGATTGCCCCACACACTATTTCCTGCACAAAACATGACCCACACACTGTCCCTCGAATACTACACGACCATTCACCCTGCCCTTTCCTTTCCAGACTTATCCCCCTCTTTACTCTTTCCTCTCACACTGTGCCCCTATACTGCCCAGTCTTTATACTGTACCCCCTCTTCAAACTCTTCCCCCTTGGCAAACTGTGCACTTACACTGTCCCTCCATGCATGCTACCTCCTGCCTACACCGTCCCACCCCACACTACCTAGTCTCTTTTCTGTTCCTTCTTACATTTTCTCCATACTGTCTCCTCCCAATATTCCCCTTAAAACCATTCTCACACATTGAGTAGATGTAGTAGTGCTCGCATCTGTCATGGGCGGTTTCCCAAGCTGTCTGGTCTGTTGTGTCGGCTCGTCTGCACCACAGCACGGGCAAGCCATCTGCGGCCGACATGTGCACTTTCTCAAGTTGTCCGTGAGCAATGAAACATGTTGATAGCTCTGCCCAGACTGTGCTAAGACTGCCTGACTGATAGACAGACGAGTTGTCCCATCACAAGAAGCCGGAGGCTGTGCTGAGCTCACTGTGAGCCAGGTCCTGTGACATCACCTATCAGGAGGCCGGGTGCACACTGTCGGCCGCAGATGTGCTTGCCCGTGCTGTGGTGCAGACGAGCTGACACAACAGACCAGACAGCTTGGGAAACCGCCCCATGACAGATGCGAGCACTCACTACCATCTACGAATAGTAAGTACTCACATCAGAACAAGGGAATTATGTATGTGTATACAGGACTAGCAATCTAAACAAGATCTGCAATCATTACCCTTTTGGCATACTGACTATACGCATGACAGCCTATACACATTTCCATTCTTTAGCAGGAAAAATGCACAACTAATTTTAAGAAGACCTACCCACCATATTAAGTTATTGGGTGAGCATCTTCATCTTTAAGCAAGATTAATATTAAATGGGAGATTATTGATAATTTTGTTTATATGACCCCCTCAGAATATATACACCGTCATATAGAGGGAATCACACCTCCAGGGGAAAAAGGAATCAGGAAGGAGGAACAAACAAGCTGGAAAACGTATATCATACAGCACAGCAACCGGTGAGAGCAATGCTGCAATTAGTACTAGTTTTAGTGAGGTGGACTGGTATAGTCCAGTACCACAGTTCCTCTATTTTCCACAGCAAATGAGGAGTTCGATTCAGATTGCAGTGGAACTAGCGACAATCATCTATTGCATCAACTGTTCAGAAGCACTAGTAGAAGGCACCTTATACTGCCAGGACGCCACACAGCATATTTGAACACAAACTGCTATTACAGATTTTATACTCAGAATCTAATATATTTATGTACTCATTTTTAAATCATGTTTTTGATATTTGTAAAAAAGTTTTAAGAAATTATACATTTAGTTTAGAATCTTCCCTACCTTAAGAAAAGTGTGATTGCAAGCGCTAGGTCTGTAAACATATTCAGCTAGTTACCCTGTACCATAGAGATTGAAAGCACAGCAATCTCAGAGACTTTTCAGCTGCGGCCTAATTAAGCCCCGCTTATGTTAATGCAAGCTCCAGTGACCCCACTATACTGGTTGTGATTCAAAATATAATATATGTCCATTCTGGTAATTACTGAAGAAATCTGAAAAAGAATATATTACTATTCAATACTATATGACTGAATATTATAGTAAATAGATCAGAGGCTCATTTGGAGTCACTTTTAAATTATTTAAATACACAGACGTGCATGATTTGATAGCATCTTAGCTTAAAGTGTCAGATTTGAAGTGATACAAAGTGAATATGTTTGGGCTTCCTTCAGAAATCTTAGCAAATTGTTGAAAATTCTTTAGCTGGCAGTATATCAGGCTTACAGTGAAAAAAAGGGAAAGAAAAGCATAAAAGAAGGGCAAAAGGCGAAATGGTTTGTGTCCATTTAAGAAAAAATCAATAATAGCATAAAATTGATTTACTGCTTGTCATAAAACATAAGTAAGTGCTGGAAAATAGAGAAAATTGAGTCTCAATTTAATCTGTTCAAAAACCACACTGTACTGATGAAGTG
The DNA here is from genome assembly GCA_033576535.1 of Allobates femoralis. Taxonomy (NCBI): domain Eukaryota; kingdom Metazoa; phylum Chordata; class Amphibia; order Anura; family Aromobatidae; genus Allobates; species Allobates femoralis. The sequence continues at coordinate 196,633,524 of JARQOC010000005.1, read as the reverse complement.
ATCTGAGGAGAATAGCTACATAAAACGCAAAGACAGATACTTAATTGTCATATTAAAGACTCTCTCCTCTGTGTATATAAGTTGAGAGGCTAGATCTATTAATCATGTGGATAAGGGGCATTGAAATCAAATCTCAATTAAAATCTGTTCAATAATGTCTCTAATATGTTTTTGAAGCATTAATTTTTTTCCCATCGATTCTACACCTCATAAATCAGATATGTTGCAGTGCATGTAATAGTTTATGGAGGAGAGGATTATGGTTTTATGAAGTTAATGCAGCAGAACCATTTAATTCACACAGGAGAAAGTTTTATGGTGGTTTCTCATTTCTATTATTTTACCCGAGCAAGAGTCAACTGACTGAACAAACATAGCAAAAGGCAGTTTTATGATATTAGTATTAACATTTTTTTTGTGAATGTCAATACATATTTTAAAAGGATTAACAAAAATAAAGCATCAATATAAAACTGGATTTCGGATTTAAGGTATGTTGTACATATTGATTGGCATAAAGGCTAGATATAGTTTAATGTATAATTTTGTCGATATAACTGCATTCAATTATGTCATAATGTAAAATCGCTGGAGTATTTGTGAAGTTATGCTGTTATGGCATATTGTTTTGCAGGTCTTTGTATCAAACTAAAGATGATAAAAAGATTATCAGGACTGTAGTCTAGTAGCCACAATTTAGTCTGGTGATGCTGGACCAGACTCTCCTAAACTTCCACTTACCTGAATGCCTCAGTATCCTCTTGTAATTTGAAGATTGCATTATATCATCAAGGTAGAATTCTATTTTTTATTTTTGTCCCTATTAACCCCTTCATGAATACAAGGAACAGTTACATCATATGTTGTGTTCCTGACTTTGATGCTAGCTATATGCAGAGCCCACACCTTTCCCAACAGATGATGGCTGAATTATTCAGCCATCAACTGCCTCACTTAGATGCCTGTGTGCAGGTCGAGCAGAGATTGCCCATGGCTGTAAAGATGTTAAATGCTACTGTCAATTTTTGACAGCAGTATTTAATGTGCACTTGCATGGGGGTGTTTCATTCGGTGTGCCCATCATCTCACCTATGACGTAATGACGAGGTGCCAATGGGTTGCCATAACATCTATGGGTCTTCTTAAGACACTCATGATTGTGATGGAGGTGCTTCAGTGAAAGCCAGGATTTTTTCTTTGAATAGCAGTGCTGATTAGAGATGAGCGGAAACTTTTGGTGTTTGGGTTCGGTTCAGTTCGACGAATAGCGGGGTGTTTTCTGAATTGTTTGACTAATAGTTTGCCGAATCCCCATGAACCCTACTGAAATCAATGGCTTGCAACATGAAACACAAAGAAAACACCTTGAAAGGTGTCTAAAAGCGTCAAAACTGCTCATATTAGTGCCAGACAGCAGAAAAACATACATCAATCTACCTAGCGTACAAATAGACTAATGGCATATCATTGGTGCCCAAGTCATGGCCTGTGTCAGCCTGCACGCTGTTCAAAATCAGTTAAAGATTGGAGGTGGCTCACATTCACCTAAATTTTAGAGGTGGGTAAAAATCAGTTAGAATTGACAGATGGATGAGTCACAGGGGAAAAGTGCCGTCAGTTTTTTACATTAAGTAAAAGGAAAAGGAGGAGTTGTAGGAGAATGAGTAATAGGTGTAGGCTTGTCACTCAGATAGCCCTGTTACATTCATGTACTATACAGCAAGGAGACCCTAAGAAGAGTCCCCACTTTTCCAAAAATTAGTGTCAGACTACATTAAAGTTGTATTGATCGTATACATTTTGCATTGGGACACAATGGCAGCAAGGCAGGAGGCATAGACATAGCATAGGAGTCTCAGAAATGGTTACTGGGCTCAGAGAGCTTTGCTCAAGCCATACACAAAATAGCAAGGAGACTCCAAGATGAGTCCCCACTTTTCCAAAAATTAGGGTCAGACCACAGGAAAGTGGCATCAATTGGCCCAGGCCAAAAATGACAGAATTCACAGCCTGCATGCATGACACAGGGTCTGGTAAAGGGCCTGGCCTTGCATTTCACGGATAAACATTGATCAGGAACAGGAGGATGAGTGACAGGTGTGGGACTGTTGTGAAGGGTGCCCTCAAACCTCATGGAAAGTCTCCAATACATTTTAGACTACACCCCACTCACATGGCAAAAGTATCATCTTCACGGATTACTATGGGAAGTCGGATTCAGGTTCGTCAGTGACGTGTATAGGTCACAACGGGTATAGGGCAGAACTATAAGTTTCAAGGAGTATTACTGAAAAAAATTGTCAGCTAGGTCAGTCACATGAATAATGCTTATTTGGCAGGGGGCTCTCATAGGTCATGCAACGGCCTATGCGGTAAATGTTATGGTCTGCCACCCTCAGGTTGTACAAAGATGTTTTCTGGAAAATTACCAAAACAAATTATCATCTAGGTCTGTCGCATGTATAGGCCTATTGGGCAGGGAGGCCCTCAGAAGTCATGAAACCTCTCCATTCAACATTATGCCTCGCTGTGGCACCTCAGGGTCCAGTTGCTACAGCGGCATTGCCTCCTTCCCAGGGGGTTATGTCATGCCTGGAAGCAAAAAGGGGTCCCCACGTCAGGTAATACTCAACATCAAACACTTTTCCTGCTTCGAGTCTGAAGGGGAAGCAGCAGGAAGTTCACAGTAGAAAGACAGTTGGACCAGTTATAAAAGAGGAGACAAACAAGAAGTGGGAGTTCAAACAGTGTGAGGTAAGCGTTGGAGACGGTCTGAGGAGAAGAATAGAGGAGAGATGTTGAGGAGAGGTCTGAGGGGAAATTGAGCTGCGACAGAGCTCATCCTGGAGCTGAGCGCCAGAGAAAAGGACAGCAGAGTCCTGAGTTGTGGGGTACTGAAGACCCAGCAGCTGAGTCCAGGGGGCAAAAGATTTCAAGTCTTCTGGCCACATCAAATACCCTGCAGCACAGCAGCAGATTAGAGTCCGGTGCCGCCAGGAGAGGAGCAGCACCTGAAAAAGGCCCAAGCTGCCTGCCATACAGTTAGGAACAACTAAACACGCAGGAAGTGAGTCACAACGTAGCTTTAGGCAGCAAGGACTAAAAGGGAGGCCTCCGAATTACCCTGGTGTGGTGCATTACCTGATTGCTTCCAGGCCAACTGGATCATGTCTACTACCTGTTACCAGTGTCCCGGTTTGCCTCAAGAACTGCAAAAAGTAAAGGTAACAGAAACTACAACCCTGTGTTCTCCAATTCTTTCCCTGCATCTGTCATCCTGCACCCCTACTATCACCACAACCCTGTTTGACTCTATCATCTGCCCTGGGGCCCTGCTCCACTTGTGGGGAGTTGCGTCATCTTTGCTGCATCATCAACTGCCCTAGTGGTCCTGAATTGCAGCATCGGCCCTATATAGCCGAATACCACAGGTGGTGTCACATAATCCCATATAAACTATTTCCCCATTTAACAACACTGCCAGGGACACGGAACGGGTCATAGCTCTGTGGCTTCCCCAGAAAAGACCTGACAGATCTGGCCCGATTACGAGTAACCCACAGCCCTGGTGGGCGTGTCACCGCTACACTCAGTGGGGAATAATACATAAAAACAATGTAATTACAGAAAAATAATGTAATGTTAACCCTGAGGAAGCCATGTTTTAGCTTGGCGATTCGCATGGGGACCCTTTCCCCATACATTCCCTATATTTCTAAGCCATTACATAATTTTTCTCAGTTCTCTGACCATCCTTTTTGCTGGGTTCGCTGGTATGCATTTGGACTTGATTTTCATGCATTATATTAAGGGGGTATGCGACCTTGTTGGCTTCATATTCAATTATTATGAATCAATATTAGTTTCCACTGATTACTGTACATTTTAATAAAAGGGGCTCAGGGTATACATCAATCCCTTATTATTAACTCCTAGTTGGCAGACTCATATACACATTAACAATATAAGAAGAAAAAGTGTCTTTTTATGCTCAAAATATTTAAATTTATTTACACAAAAACGCACTCATTAAAAAATGCAAGTTTTTGGCTGATAATACAGGCAGTGCTGAATGCACAGCGTGGCATCACAGAATAACAATTTGATATTGCACATTGCCTCCTTTTTTATATTGCGCATTCCCCACAGTATACATTTAATATGGCATGGTACAAAATTCATTTCAAATATGGCCCAATCGGCCCCACACCAGTTAGTATAGAAAAGGTGCACAGTTTACAATTCAATACAATATGGCAACTACAACATACCAGAGATTGTATCTGCACGCAGTGCAGGAAGGGAAGGGATTACCTCCACCTATGATCCCCCTTCATTGGATCATGCTGCAGTGAAGCGATCTGACAGCCCAAGCACAGTGATCCGCTATGTGATCACTGTGCCTGGGCTGTCAATTGCTTCACTGCAGCCCGATCCCTATGTAGAGGGATCAGGCTGCAGAGAAGTGATCTGACAGCCCAGGCACCATAACCCAATATGTGATCACTGTGCCCAAGCTGTCAGATAGTTTCTCTGCAGCCTGATCCCCTGTATGGGGATCGGGCTACAGAGAAGTGATCTAACAGCCCAGATCCAGTGATACACTATGTGATCACTGAGCCCGGGCTGTCAGACCGCTTCTCTGCAGCCTGATCCCCCTGCATGTGGATTGGGCTACAGTGAAGTGATCTGACAGTCCGGGCGCAGAGATTACATAGTGGATCGCTGTGCCCGGGCTGTCAGATCGCTTCACTTCAGCCCAATCTCTATGCATGGAGAACAGGCTGCAAAGAAGCGATCTGACTGCCTGGGCACAGTGATCACATTGTGAGCATGTGATTTCTGAGACTTGGGTTTGCACAGTGATGCTGCACTGTTTGGCAATGATCTTCCATACGGTGCATCATCACTATGACACAAACACTACAACAAGAGGACACCTGCTCCCTTGCTGCAGTCTCTAGATGTAGCAGAGGCGATTGAGTGTCGTGGGACCATCGTTTTGGACTACATTGGATCTTTATAATAAAGATGGATGTCCAAATTTTGTTTGTGTTTTTTTCTAAAAAAAAAAGATTTTTCCGTGTGTTGTATTTTTTACTATTTACTAGAGATTCCTATTGGCCAGGTCTAACATTTGCCAGACATTATGAATCTCAGGCTTAGTGCCACCTGCCGATAAAAAAGCTGGCATTAACACCTTTATTGCACAGATTGCTATCGGCACCAGGGCAACTGGAAGAGTCTGCGGTGGCTGCGGGCTGCAATTCATAGCAAAGGGGGCCCAGAACGCTTGGGCCTCTCCATGCTGAGGATTCCAGCCCACCGCTGCCTAGTTGTGCCTGGCTGGACTAGCAATATGGTGGAGCCCCACGTCGTTTTTTTCTCAAATCAGTTATATGAATTTAAAAAAAAATGTGCGTCGCTGTATTTTTGATTGCCAGCAAGGTACAACGAGGCAGCTGTGGGTGGCAGTCCGCAGCTGCCAAGTTGTACCTGACTGAACCAAAAATATGGCAAAGCCCCACATCATTTTAAAAAAAAATATTTCTATAAATAAAAGGACATGGAGCTTTGCCATATTTTTGGTTGCCAGCCAGGTACAACTTGGCAGCTGGGGTGCTGGAATCCTCAGCATGGAGAGACTCAAATGTTGTGGGCCCCCCACACTGTGAATTGAAAACCACAGCCATCCCAGAAAATATCGCATTAATTAGGGGCGCCATTTTCTGGTGCTGCACCCCAACTCTTCCAGTTGCCCTTATGCTGGTGGCACACCATACGCTGGTGGCTGGTGACTCTCCATACGCGAGATGGTGTCTGCTAACAATTTGAATGGAAAATTAGCTCCAATTGTTAGCGGACACCATGTTGCGTATGGAGAGCCCCTGTGTGCCTAAACATTGGAGCTCCCCTACAAGTGACCCCATTTGGGGAACTAGACCCCTATGGAACTTATATAGATGTATAGTGAGCACTTTAAACCCCCACATTGATTTACAAATTACAAATTGATGCATAAAAATGAAAAAGTACTTTTTTTTTTATTTTTTCATTTTTACAGATCAATCTATGAAGCACCTGGGGATTCAAAGTGCTCACTATGCATCTAGGTAAGTTCCATGGGGAGTGTAGTTTCCAAAATGGGGTCTTTTGTGGGGGAGCTCCAATGTTTAGGCACACGGGCTCTCCATACACGACATGGTGTCCGTAACAATTTGAGCTAATTTTCCATTCAAATTGTTAGCGGACACTATGTCGCGTATGGAGAGCCCCTGTGTGCCTAAACATTGAAGATCCCACACATGTGACCTCATTTTGGAAACTAGACCCCCCATGGAACTTTTCTAGATGCATAGTAAGCACTTTGAACCCCCAGGTGCTTCACAAATTGATCCGTAAAAATGAATTAAAGAAAATTCTTGTAAAATAAAAGTACTTTTTCATTTTTATGGATCATTTATGAAGCACCTGGGGGTTCAAAGTGCTCACTATGTATCTAGATAATTTCCATGGGGGTCTTGTTTCCAAAATGGGGTCACTTGTGGGGGAGCTCCAATGTTTAGGCACACAGGGGCTCTCCATACACGGCACGTTGTCCGCTAACAATTGGAGCTAATTTTCCATTCAAATCATTAGGGACACCATATCGCGTATGGAGAGCCCCTGTGTGCCTAAACATTGGAACTTCCCCACAAGTGACCCATTTTGGAAACTAGACCCCAAAGGAACTTATGTAGATGCATAGTGAGCACTTTGAACCCCCCAAGTGCTTCACAAATTGATCTGTAAAAATGAAAAAGTATTTTTTTTTTCCACAAAATGTTTTTTTAGCCTCAATTTTTTCATTTTCACATGGGCAACAGGTTAAAATAGATCCTAAAATTTGTTGGGCAATTTCTCCCTAGTACACCGATACCTCATATGTGGTCATAAACTACTGTATGGGCGCACATTCGTGCTCGGAAGGAAAGGAGTGCCATTTGAGTTTTTGAATGGAAAATAAGCTCCAAAAGTCAAATGTCGCTCCTTCCTTTTACTGCTCTGCCGTGCGCCCAAACAGTGGTTTATGACCACATATGAGGTATCGGTGTACTCAGAAGAAATTGCTCAACAAATTTTAGGATATATTTTATCCTGTTGCTCATGTAAATATGAGAAAATTGAGGCTAAAAGAAAATGTTTGTGAAAAAAAAGTACTTTTTCATTTTTAGGGATCAATTTGTGAAGCGACTGGGGTTTCAAAGTGCTCACTATGCATCTAAGTAAGTTCCTTGGAGGGTCTAGTTTCCAAAATGGGGTCACTTGTGGGGAATCTCCAATGTTTAGGCACACAGGGGCTCTCCATACTGACATGGTGTCTGCTAACAATTGGAGCTAATTTTCAAAATGTCCTTTCCTTCTGAGCCCTGCCGTGCGCCAAAACAGTGGTTTATGACCACATATGAAGTATTGGTGTACTCGGAACAAGTTGCCCAACAAATTTTAGGATACATTTTATCCTGTTGCTCATGTGAAAATGAAAAAATTGAAGCTAAAAGAACATTTTTGTTGGAAAAATTAAAATGTCCATTTTTTCCTTCCACGTTGCTTTAGTTCCTGTGAAGCACCTGAAGGGTTAATAATCTTCTTGAATGTAGTTTTGAGTAGCTTGATGGGTGCAGTTTTTGGAATGGGTCACTTTTGGTTGTTTTCTGTCATGTACGCCCCTCAAAGGAACTTCAAATGGATGTGGTCACTAAAAAAATGGTTTTGTAAATTTTGCTGGAAAAATGAGAAATTGCTGATGAATTTTGAACCCTGAAGGTACCTTTACACGCCGCTACAACATGGTGGAAACAACCAGGTAGATGAGAGAAATGTATCTTGCACCGCCAAATCAACCCGAGGTAGCGGCATGTAAAGACGGTTGTTTCCACCCGTCACTTGCGGCACCTTTTCAAGCAGTGCTCTAAACGGTTGATTTCAACCCGATGGTAGCGGCCTGTATCGGGTGTAAATAAGGAACAGGAGGGTTGTTTCGACATCTTGTATCTACCTGGGGTGACACAGGCTCCAGGAAACCACCCCCCTTCAGCGATCATTGGAGGAAGCTCCTGCGTTACGATTGGTAGTTGCTGCATAGGGCGGCATATATAAGGAGCTGACTAGTCACACTACACAATTGCTCGAGCGTCATGTATTAGTCAGCCTCCTGCGCTGGCTGCCCAATCATGATGCTATTGCTTTGTCCTATCAGCGTACGAAATTCTCGTAATCCACAATTCTGGCACGCCTATGTGTTGTCCCTGCTGCACCAGGTCCTCCCATATTACCTTCTGTTACGGCGTGTAAATGAGGTAAGGTGCTCTACACAAGGTAACTTGTGGCACCCGCGGTGCATCCAGAGATAGATTCAACCTTCTGTAGTGCACCTTATAGCAGCGTGTAAAGGCGATGCGGGTACCGTTTGTAACCGTTGTTACGTGCTGTGCACGTGAAGCACCCGGTTGTTTCCACCATGTTGTAGCGGCGTGTAAAGGTACCTTTATAGTTTCCTAACAAACAAAATGTATTGATCTCCAAGGCTGTGGAGTATAAACGGTGGGTAGGGAGACAAACAAGAGAAGAGGGCGCATATCTAAGTGCAGTGCATTAAATCTGTTTTTCCGTGATTATTAATCTTATCGCTCACCTTGAAAATGTCTTGTCTCTTGCTTTCAGACCTATTTCGGTCTAGGAGATGTTGTCCTTCAATTATGGTATGCAGCTCCGTCCCGGATCACTCGGATCACAATGTCCCTGTGACCGTAACAGTAATAAACTGATCAGGCAACATCTGGAAAGGTGTAGGGTGCTCCCACAGTAACAGAGTTCGGACTCCTTTGTATTTTCAACCATTTATTCAGTATACCTGAGGAAGGCTGTTGTGTTCAAAATATTCAGCCGAAACACGTTGTATGACCACTTTTAAAATCTTTGTATATTGCACCATTTTTTATTTTGTTAAATTATTGATCCTGAATAAACAGTTGAAAATACAAAGGAGGCGGACTCCGCTACTGTGGGAGCGCCCTACACCTTTCCGAATGTTGCCTGATCTGCAGTTTCCTAACAAAAAAATGTTTTTTTTCAAAAATTGTGCTGATGTAAAGTAGACTTGTGGGAAATGTTATTTATTAACTATTTTGTGTCACATAACTCTCTGGTTTAACAGGAAAAAAAATTAAAATTTGAAAATTGATTTTTTCACAAATAAACGCAAAAATTATCGACCTAAATTTAACACTAACATGAAGCCCAATATGTCACAAAAAACATCCTCAGAATCGCTAGGATCCGTTGAAGCGTTCCAGTGTTATTACATCATAAAGGGACACTGGTCAAAATTGCAGAAAATGGCCAGGTCAGTAAGATCAAAATAGGCTAGGTAATGAAGGGGTTAAGCACCAAAAAACAGTCGATGTGCAAATTTGTCAATTACTATGGACAAAAGGCTTAATATGCAGAAGGAGGTGCAGGAGTATCAGGAGTAGGTACAGTGCCTTGTGAAAGTATTCGGCCCCCTTGAACTTTTCAACCTTTTGCCACATTCAGGCTTCAAACAAAGATATTAATTCTATTTTTTTTGTGAAGAATCAACAAGTGGACACAATCGTGAAGTGGAACTAAATTTATTGGATATTTTAAACTTTTTTAACAAATAAAAAACTGAAAAGTGGGGCGTGCAAGAATTTTTCGGCCCCCTTGAGTTCATACTTTGTAGTGCCACCTTTTACAGCTGCAAGTCGCTTGGTGTATGCTCTATCGGTTTTGCACATCGAGAGACTGAAATTCTTGCCCATTCTTCCTTGCAATACAGCTCGAGCTCAGTGAGGTTGAATGGAGAGCGTTTGTGAACAGCAGTTTTCAACTCTTTCCACAGATTCTTGATTGGATTCAGGTCTGGACTTTGACTTGGCCATTCTAACACCTGGATACGTTTATTTTTGAACCATTCCATTGAAGATTTTGTTTATGTTTGAGACCATTGTTTTGTTGGCAGATAAATCTCCATCCCAGTCTAGGTCTTTTGCAGATTCCAGCAGGTTTTCTTCCAGAATGGTCCTGTATTTGGCTCTTCCATCTTCCCATCAATTTTAACCATCATCCATGTCCCTGCTAAGAAAAGCAGGCCCAAACCATAATACTGCCACCCCATGTTTGACAGTGGGGATGGTGTTTTTAGGGTCATGAGCTGTGTTGCTTTTACTGCCAAACATATCGTTTTGCATTGTGCCCAAAAAGTTCAATTTTGGTTTCATCTGACCAGAGCACCCTATTCCACGTTAGGTGTGTCTCCCAGTTGGCCGTGGCAAACTTCAAACAAGACTTTTTACGGAAATCTTTGAGAAATGGCTTTCTTCTTGCCACTCTTCCATAAAGGCCAGATTTGTGTAATGTTGTTCCTATGGACAGACTCTCCCACCTCAGCTGTAGATCTCTGCACTTCATCCAGAGTGATCATGGGCCTTTTGGCTTCATCTCTGATCAGTCTTCTCCTTGTTCGAGATGAAAGTTTAGAGAGATGGCCGGTCTTGGTAGATTTGCAGTGGTCTGATACTCCTTCCATTTTAATATGGTCGCTTGCACAGTGCTCCTTGAGATGTTTAAAACTTGGGAAATCTTTTTGTATCTAAATCCAGCTTTAAACTTCACCACAACAGTATCTCGAACCTGCCTGGTGTGTTTCTTGGTCTTCATGATGCTCTCTGCACTTGAAACAGAACCCTGAGACTATCACAGACAGGTGCATTTATACAGAGACTTGATTACACACAGGTGGATATATTTATCATTACCAGTCATTTAGGACAACATTAGGATTATTCAGAGATCCTCACTGAACTTCTGGAGTGAGTTTGCTGCACTGAAAGTAAAGGGCCGAATAATATTGCATGCCCCATTTTCAGTTTTTCATTTGTTAAAAAAGTTTAAAATATCCATAAATCTCATTCAAATTCACGATTGTGTCCCACTTGTTGTTGATTCTTCACAAAAAAATTTGAATTTATATCTTTATGTTTAAAGCCTGAAATGTGGCAAAAGGTTGAAAAGTTCAAGGGAGCCAAATACTTTCACAAGGCACTGTTTGTGCTCAGAGAGCCCTGCTCAAGTCATGAATCTCACACAAGAAGACCCTAACAAGAGTCCCCACTTTTCCAAAAATTTGTGTCAGACCACAATAAAGTGCTATGCATCTTATACAATTTTGTATTGGGCCTTGATGGCAGCAAGGCAGGAGGCAAAAGCCCAGCATTTTAAGGTTGATTAATTAGGAAGAGTTGCAGGAGTGAGACAGGTATTCTTCCTCAATAAGCCCTGCTTAAGTTATGCACCACACAGCAAGGAGACCCTAACAAAAGTCCCCCTTTTACCAAAAGAAAAGTGTCAGACCAGAGTAAAGTGGTATCATCTCATAGATTTTTGTAGCAAGACAGGAGGCTAGGCCCAGCATTTCAAGATTGATTATTTAGTAAGAGGTGCTGGAGTCTCAGGAGAAGGTATTGTGATGAGAGAGCCCTGCTGAAGTCATGGAACACATAGCAAGGAGACCCTAACAGAAGTCCCACTTTTCCAAAAACTAGTGTGACACCACAGTAAAGTGGTATCCATTTATACATTTTGTATTGGGCCACAATGCCAGAAAGGCAGGAGGTGGGGCCCAACATTTTAAGACTGATCATTTAGAAATAGGATGGAGGAGTGTCAGGAGTAGGTTTGTGCTCAGAGAGCCCTGCTCAAGTCATGCACCTCACAGCAAAGACACCCCAATAAGACTCTCCCTTTTAAAAAAATTAGGCACAGACTCCACTAAATTGGGGACAATTGCCTGAGAATTGACATTTTTGGGAAAAGCAGTATTGAGAATGTATAAAAGCTTCTTTTGATGTGCCTGCATGATGGCGGGTAACATTCCCTCATGCTTCTTCCGCCCTCTCCCGCTAACCTTGCACAACAGAAATGTGATAAATGTTTCCCTCATCTGCTGGATCTTCAATGCCTATTGCCTTTTCCTCCTCCATTTCTTCCTTGCCTTCTGCACCTTCAACGGTTTGGCTGCTACCATAAGCCCTCATTGAGCCCTCTCATCCAGCCTCCCATGCCACTCGTCTCTGTGCTGATGACAGTCAGAACCTTTCAGATCTTGTTATCTCTTCCACATACGCCTCCTCTACTCCCTGCTGTTGCTCTTGAAACACTATCTGACTCTTCATATTGGTTAAAGTTGCTCCAATATGTAGATGACCAGAATAGTCATGCTGATAATGGCATCATAAGTGCTAAACATCTTAGTAGCCATTTCAAAACTGTGCAGAAGGGTGCAGAAGTCCTTGATATGTGACCACTCCAGCAGAATGATTTGCCCAGCTTCAAAACTGTGTTGGCCCAGGCCCAGGCTATAAGTCATGAAATACTGCAACAGCGCTCGTCGCTGTTGCCACAGTCCTGCATCATGTGCGGAATGGAGTTCCATTGTGCCGGCACATCTCCTATATAGGTTTAACGAGCAGGCCAAAAGACTTTTGCAGGGATGCAAGTCATTGAATCGCAGGGTGCAAATGCCGTAATTCAGCACAAAGTGATCATGCCTTCTGCAGCAGCACATCCAGACTGTGGCCCAGATAGTGGCCCAAAAATTGCTGGACAACTAGGTTCAGGACGTGAGTCCTGCAAGGCATGTGTGTCACCTTGCCCCGATGTAGGGCCGCACCCAGGTCTGCAGGTTCAGTAGACAACCATTGATCAAACTCAGTCTCCAAGGCTGACCACAACTCCTCAGCTGTGTGACCCACATTTCTCAGGCATTGTAATATAAACATAGTCTGATGGCATTGAGCTTTGCTGGCAGCAAAGTAAGGAGGTGTGCTGGATTCCTTCTGCACAGTTAGAAGTCATGTCACATTAATGGAAAGGTGTTGGGTGCAGGGGGAGGACCTATAGGAGGTGGAGGAGGTAGATGCAGTTGAAGAACTGGTTTGTACCCCTAAGCCATAGGGATGTCAAGACTTGTACAGCAGCTCCTTCCCCTGAAACCACCAGTGCCACCCAATACCCAGTCAGAAACAAGAAATGCCCCTGGCCATGCTTACTTGTCCACTTGTTAGTGGTGGAAGTGCACCCTTTCACACACAGAGTTTCTCAAGGAAGCTGTGATGTTGTCTGTGATATTCTGGTGTAGTGCAGCCACAGCTTTTTTCGAGAAGTAGTGGCAACTGGGTATCTGATACTAGGATACTGTGTTGGCCATGAGCTTTAGTAAACCCTCTGTATCCATCACACGGAAAAGCAGCATTTCCATGGTCAACAGCTTGGAGCTGGTGAAATTCAAGCTCTAAGCTTTAGCATGGGTAGGAGGAAATGGTGTTTTACTTGACCACTTCTGCCGGACCGAGGGCTGGCTCTGTGCTGAGGCAGGGTGGAGTAGGGTGTACCAGACAAACTGCTGCACTATAAGGGAGGTGCGGCAAAGATATGATGTTGCCTTCAGAAAGAGGTGGTGCTTTTGCTGTCTGAAAGCCCTCAACACCAGCAGGTGTATCCACTTACAAAACAGCTGATGGTCTGCCTATCACACTGGCTGTTGCAGCTAAAAAGGTAGAAGTTCTGTGGCTGAAGGCCAGTATGACAACAGAACTCAATCACAGAGGGTGAAGAAGCCGCAAATGCACTTGATGGGGTGGTCAGTGGTTGGCCAGGCTCGCTATGCTACATTGTAGCACAGTAAGATTCCCACTGTATTTTTTGCTGCAAGTCCATGTGACAGTAATGCATTTAAACACTCAAATTATTGATTTTGTTGCCTCTACTCAGATTTTGCATACAAATTTGGCAGACAACATGCGTTGGATCGTCTGAAAAAGTCCCAGGCAAACTTAGCACGTATGCGACCTGCACAGCTGCCACAGCTTCAGCACAGAGGCATTGTTGTGGCTGACGACGCAGTGCTTAGTGTGGTTGCAGCACTCCTTCTCTGTCCAGGATCCACAATTTAACCTCATCAGTTTCATCCTCTTTGAGGAGCAGTGTACCCAGGGCTGGATGGTGACCTTCTTCCTGAAGAAGAGGTTTGGTTTCCTAGCTGAAGACAGGACTGATGATTGATGCTATGTCAACCGGTCCACCCTGCAGCCTGATCATCTGTCTTTCCACTCCGCACACATTATGTTTGGGAGATGGTAACCTTCATGAAATTAAAGGGCCGCAAGGAGGGACACGGTGGGGGTAAGTCGGATCACCATGGCAGAGGATGGTAAAAGTGGCAGCAGAAGGCTGACATGGAGAGGATGAAGCATTGGCAGTTGGCCATGCCTTACCATGTTAGCCAGCCAGGTACAGTGAAAATTAAAGAGGACAGGGAGCCCGAAGGACCTGTTCGGGATGCCAATATTCCTCAACGTGTGTGCAATAAGGGGACATCCCCTAACTCTCTGTCCCCTTCCCAACCTTGGCCTTGATGGAGTTTGCTTTGGAACAAGTGGTGGTAAAGAATGACCCTGGAGTAGTAGCACCTGTTGACCCACTGAGACATGAAGGAGTGGCCTACATAGTGGAACAGCCATGTACATCCTGTGAAATGTAGATGGAATTTTTTTTTAGAAGAGTAAAGCTTCCAAAAACATTTCAGATTATGAGTCTGAAAGACTCCCTAAAAAAGTCCTAATTTTGAGTTACTGACCCATTAGGAAATGCCACTGTTGGGACAACAGGAATACACTGTGAAAGAGGGAGAAATGGTGCACATAGGGTCTGTGTAGTAAAGGATATAGCTCGGTGCGTGTGATACACTCACCTTTGGAGGTTGTGCCAGATAACAACATATTGATCACAAAGAGCAAGGCTGCTGCACCTCCTAAAGGATCCAAGGTGTGTAAAACGAAAAGGAGTTTCCACGTGCGCTACCCCGAGTATTAATTTAACTTGTAAACTTGATCCAAGAATCTTTATTTGTAAAATCTCAACGCGTCTCGTTAGGTTCTCCTCACTTCATCAGGAGTAACAAGCTTGTATCTCCTGATGAAGTGAGGAGAACCTCACTAAACGTGTTGAAATTTTACAAATAAAGATCCTTGGATCAAGTTTTCAAGTCAAATTAATACTTGGGGCAGCGCACGTGGAAACTCCTTTTCAGTTTTACACACTGTTGGGACAATGCATCTTGTCCTGTTGGCCAAATGAAGACAGTTTGTTGTTCTGACAAGATCAAGGAATATTTTTCTGTTTGCCATGTAGCCGGGTAGGCCTAATTAAATTTTTACCCCTCCCCAGTTTAGCCAGTTGCACTGCCCTGCTAAATTACTGGGACTGTAGCCTTTAGGCTACATATCAATGCACTAAATGGACTTTGCCTTTAACTCTGATGTTCTGCAGGTCCATAATACTCAAAATGAAATGCAAATTATTTATTATGCGGCTCTGAAACTTGTGATTAATTGACTTTTCCTCATTTGAGGGGTTCTTACTATGAGCGTTGGTGTTTTTTGCTTTTTTGTTTACTTTTTGCTATACACTGATTGTTAAACTTGTATTGTTTGGGTCAATATGACCCAATAACATTTAAAGGGGGTGTCACACGCGTCAATATCGCCTGCACGATATCGGCTGCACGTGACGTTGCAGCGATATTGACGCGTGTGACATACTGCATCAACCAGCGATAAATCGCTGGTTGATGATCGCCAGGTTTCAGAACCAGCTCAGAAACCTGGCGATTGTCGCCCGGTGGACACGCAGCATCGCTGCGTGTGACACCGGGACTAGCGATATTCCAGCTCCCAGCGCCTGTCACAAGCGCTGGGAGCTGGTATCCAAGGTACACTGCGGGTAACTAGGCAGCGCGCGCTGCCTAGAGACCCGACTGTGTACCTTAGTTACCAGCCTCCTCCGCTCACCCGGTGAGCGGAGGAGGCTGGTAACTAAGGTACACAGTCGGGTCTCTAGGCAGCGCGCGCTGCCTAGATACCCGACGTGTACCTTAGTTACCAGCCTCCTCCGCTCACCGGGTGAGCGGAGGAGGCTGGTAACTAAGGTACACGTCGGGTATCTAGGCAGCGCGCGCTGCCTAGAGACCCGCAGTGTACCTTGGAGACCAGCCTGCTCCCGCTTCCAGCAGGCTGGCAGCGGGAGCAGGACATCGTGGAAACGATATTTAAATCGTTTCCATGATGTCACTGGTCAATTGATCGCTGGTGAGTCTGCCTGTGTGACAGCTCACCAGCAATCAGCCGTCAATGTCGTCAGCGATCATCTCGCTGACGACATTGACGCGTGTGACACCCCCTTTATACTGTTCAACAGGTGGCTAATTATTTCTGCCTGCAAAATGTATTAGTTTTTCTGTGTACTTCATCTCACTATTCAAAAGGGTGGAGTTTTCACTGTTCTTATCACTCATCCAGCAAAGTATGGCATCAAGATATGGACACTGCAAACGTTCATACATTGTACATGCTCAAGTGTATACAGGAAGAAACCCTGTAGAAAGACCTGAAAAAAATCAGTGTATGCCAGTTGTTCTCGATTTGACTCATGGACTTAAAGAACAAAATGTCACATGTGACAACTTTTTCACATCCTACCAACTGGGTCAGATATTGCGAAAAAGGCAATTTACCATGCTGGGTACTATAAGGAAAAACAAGCCAGAACTGCCCCAAGGTATCCTTAGTAAAAGAGATGTGTATAGTTTTACTTTTTACTTTACGATACAACAGTTGTGTCTTACGTTCCAAAAAGCAAATAAACATGTAATTCTAATGAGCACAATGCACCATGACAATGCAATAAGTAATCGAGAAGACAGAAAGCCAGACATGATATTAGATAATGCCACAAAAGGGGCAGTTGACACACTAGATAAAGCAATATCGGCATACACATGCAAATGAAAAACTAATCGTTGGCCAATTCTAATACTTTTCAACATTCTGGATGTTTCGGCATACAACACATTAGTTTTATGGAGAGAAATCAACCCCAATTGGAATGTAAATAAGCTGCATAAAAGAAACATTTTTATTGAAAAATTAGGAAAATCCCTAGTTAGGCCGTATATCGAAGCCAGAAAAGTAAACCCAAGATGTGAAGGAGCTACAGCCATTGTGAAGAGTGTCCAGCAGCATGCTCAAGAAAGAGACTCCACGGCCTCCACCAGCACAGCTACCAGCCAATAAAGGAAGAGATGTAGCTTCTGTCCATCTTCTTGTGACAATAAAAGAAATCTGACATGAGCTGGGTGTGCAAAATATGTGTTTTATTATTGTGTTCAATATAAAAATGCATGAACCTGTTCACCCTTTTTTAGAGATAAAAAAGAAAATCTGAAGTTTTCATTGTTTTTAATTTGTTGTTTTATAAAATATGTTAACACAAAGTTATATTTAGTTAGATTTCATATTATAGTAATAAAAATCTAAATCATGTTTGTTATTTGTGTGCAGAATGATATATAGTGAACATAATTTCAAACAGCCTATGTAACCTTTTTCTGTAAAAAATAAATAAAAATTGAGTTTTAATTTAATTTTTTATTAGTTTATGATCAACCGTGTCCACATACAGTTGAATAATGAAATAGGTATTCAAATAAAACACAGTAGCTAAAATCAACATTTTTATAGGTCGGTTCATATTGACCCGAAACAGTACAAGTGTATAGTAAATACGATCAGAACAGCAGTGTTAATGGACTGTGCTCTAAATGGACTGTGCATCATTTTAATGGACTCTGCCGATCCTTGTGGGACTTGCTGGTTCTTATGGAATGCTGTGAGAAAAGGGGAAAAATTGGAGTACCCAATGCCATTAATTGGCCTTGTCATTTATTGGCACTGTGAAGGACTTACTCATATGCTGATGCTCCCTGTGTTGTGTTACTACCACAATGAGAGAATGGACTCCAATGCCTATGTGAGCCTGTGTGGTCTATGAGCTCCCGTTAGCCTATTTTCCTGTTTTATGAAAAAATGTACTTGGACTCTATAGTTGTAGGGTCTCAACTAGACAGGAGCGAACCTGTCCTGCACATGTTCACCAATTTCACATTCAACAGAAATGTTGATGATTTGGCTCGGGATTGGAAATCCGAGCAATTTCCCATAATTTCGTCGAATTATGTTCGGGAAAGAAGTTCAATATTTAAAATGGTTTTAAAACTTTCCCTTGTTGCTTGGGGCCAAAACACTTGCAGGAAGAATTTTACAGTTAGGACTTTCCCTAGCCGTCGGGTCTATTAAAAATAAAAAAATAATACATTTAAAAAAAAAAAAAATATTCCAAAAAAAATCTCTCCAAAATATTAAGCTCCCTTAAACAGATGCTTTAAGGCCATAGTAAGCTTCCTGGATTTCACTGCTGCAGCCACATCTGGCACAATTTCCAAAATTCATACACTGTAGGTGTTAAAACACCCGAAAACTCCAGCAAGCTTAAAAAAATTTATTTAAACCTCAAAAACATTCTACAGCTTGAAACAAGCCGATTACCTTGTGGAGACACGGGGGTCAGTGGGTGCCACCTTTAGAAAGACAGCATGAACCAGGGCTCATCCTAACGGAACGCCAAACTCCTATATATATTAAATTAATACTAAATTAATAGCAGCACATTGGTTAAGCCAATACATGCTATTTGTAGGTGTTACTAGATATTTTTTGAGAAAAAATAAAAACTATAAAGTTTTTTCAAAAAAACTCAGAAATTTTTTGTTTTTTGTTTTGTTATGTTTCTTAGCGCATGCATTGGCCAATATATGCTATTTATTATATGTGGAGCAGCCTGGTTCCACTGCTGACTTGCACTCCTGCCTCCCTACCTTAGGGTCCAACTGAAGAGGTATGTCTCCTGCTACTGCCCATTGCAACAGAGACCCCTAGGGTACGAGAGAGGCTTATAGTGTAGACAGGGACCCTTCAGAATTATGGTCACCGAGACGTGGTTGAAGGGCTGGCATATATTGGCCAATGTATGCGCTAAGAACCATAAAAAAAATATATATATATTTCTATCTGAGTTTTTTGAGAATACTTTATAGTTTTTATTTTTTCTCAAAAAATATCTAGTAACACCTACAAATAGCTTTATTGGCTTAAGGCTACTTTCACATAACGATTTTGAAGGGAGCCGATGCTGTCCGATAAATTCGGACAGCATCGGCTCCCTTCTGATGCCTGGAATCGGATGCCAAATAGGCATCCGATTCCGGCATTAAATCGTAGCCTCCGGTCCTAAAAAAAAAAAGTTTATGCTCACCTCTCCCCGAACCCCCGTCGGCTCCCGCAGGCTCCCGGTGTCTGCAGAGGTCTTCTTCATCTGTACAGGAGCTGCGGTGATGTCACTGTCACGTGACAGCAGGTTACACCATGGTAACCTGCGGTCACGTGACTGTGACATCACCGCAGGTCCTGTACAAAAGTAGAAGACCTCTGCAGACACTGGGAGCCGGCGGGAGACAGCGGGGGCTCGGGGAGAGGTGAGTATAAACTTTTTTTTTTTTTTTTAACCCCTGCCTTCCAGTTTGGAGCAGTTTTACTGTACTGAGCATGCTCAGTACAGTAAAATCGGGTCCGAGGAGACATCCGATGTTTCCTCGGACCCTGCTCCATAGGGCCCCATGATAAATTGATCGGACAAAATCGGATGTGCACTAAATGCCATCCGATTTGGTCCGATCCGATTTGGTCCGATTTTATTTTCAGTGCAAAAATCGGAGCATGCTCCGATTTTTGCACCGATAAAAAATTCGGACAGATTGATTGATTGCTATAGGCAGCCTAATAAATCTCCAGCCAACAGTAAACCCTCCCCCTGGCCGGGTAGTATATGTTACCTCACACATACACATAATAGACAGCTCATGTGACTGACATCTGCCTTAATTCCCTATATGGCACATGTGTTGCACATTGGCTGTTTTTAATCAGATGTTTATGTTTGGAAAATAAAGATAGCACACGTATGAGGCGAGTTGTGTGAGGTGATTTGTGCACATCTGTGTCTGTCTGTGTATGTGTGTGTCCCTGTGGGATGGGGTCTGTGTGGTGTGTGTGTCTGTTGTGTGTGTCTCTTTGTGGTGTGTGTGTCCCTGTGGGGTAAGTGCATGTGCCCCTATAGGGTGTGTATGTGTGTGTGCCCCTGTGTGGGGGTCTGTGGTGTGTGTGTGTGTATCTGTGTTGTGTGTGTCTCTTTGTGGTGTGTGTGTCCCTGTGGGGTGAGTGCATGTGTCCCTATAGGGTGTGTATGTGTGTGTGTGTCCCTGTGGGGGGGTGTCTGTGTGGGGTGTGTGTCTCTGTGTTGTGTGTGTCCCTTTGTGGTGTGTGTGTCCCTGAGGGGTGAGTGCATGTGTCCCTATAGGGTGTGTATGTGAGTGTGTCCCTGTGGGGGGGTCTGTGTGGTGTGTGTGTGTGTCTCTTTGTGGTGTGTGTGTCCCTGTGGGGTAAGTGCATGTGCCCCTATAGGGTGTGTATGTGTGTGTGCCCCTGTGTGGGAGTCTGTGGTGTGTGTGTGTGTATCTGTGTTGTGTGTGTCTCTTTGTGGTGTGTATGTGTGTCCCTGTGGGGTGAGTGCATGTGTCCCTATAGGGTGTGTATGTGTGTGTGTGTCCCTGTGGGGGTGTGTCTGTGTGGGGTGTGTGTGTCTCTGTGTTGTGTGTGTCCCTTTGTGGTGTGTGTGTGTCCCTGAGGGGTGAGTGCATGTGTCCCTATAGGGTGTGTATGTGTGTGTGTCCCTGTGGGGGGGGGGGTCTGTGTGGTGTGTGTGTGTCTCTTTGTGGTGTGTGTGTGTCCCCGTGTGGTGAGTGCATGTGTCGCTATAGAGTGTGTGTGTGTCCCCTTGGGGGTGTGTGTGTCTTTGTGGTGTGTGTTTGTTCGGGTGCGTGGTGAGTATCCAATGTTGGGGCTGCACCTTAGCGACTATACACTTGCTGTTACTCTTTGTGTGCGTGTGATGTGTATACATGTCCCTGTGCGTGGTGAATATCTCATGTTGGGGCCCCACCTTAGTGACTATATGCTGGTATGTGCTGTTTGTCTTTGGCGCTATCATTAAGTCCCTCTCATTCACAACTGTCAACTGGTAACGGTCACTTTTTCCCCATTATGTAGATAGGGGCAAAATTGTTTGGTGAATTGGAATGCGCGGGGTTAAAATTTCGCCTCACAACATAGCCTATGACGCTTCCGGTGTCCAGACGTGTGACTGTGCAAAATATTGTCTCTATAGCTGACATCTGTCGAATTTCCTCCCACACGTTTCCTTTCCCTTTTTTCCCATTATGTAGATAGGGGTAAAATTGTTTGGTGAACTGGAACGCGCAGGGTTAAAATTTTGCCTCACAACATAGCCTATGACGCTCCCGGGGTCGAGACGTGTGACTCTGCAAAATTTTGCGGCTGTAGCTGCGACGGTGTAGATGCCAATCCTGGATATACACACATACACACATTCAGCTTTATATATTAGATATATATATACATATATATACACATATATATCCATTAATAAGGGGTCCAGTGCTCCAATCCCTGAGTTATGGTGTGGCAATTGTTGATATCCCAGTCTGGTGGTTTGAAGCAATCCCAGGGATAGGACCAATATGACGGTGCACCCCTGGCTTTGACCGTGTATGGGTGGCTCAGGATGAGAGGGGTCCACTATTTTATAGACCATTTGATATTGAGCCATTGGTTTACACTAATTCACTTTAACCTATAGTGCTTAGGCACTTTATTTAAATATTGCTTGGCCCATAATATAACTTCTATATTACTAGTGCCTTTCCCTTATGCATAGATATATTGTTTATACAATTAAGTTTTAATCTGATAAGGTGTCAGGACGCTGAGATTATATGCCTATTATACATGGAGTCGACAGCCATGGAAACCGGGTGCATTAGGGCTAACTGCACAGGTGTCGGCCGTCTGAATGGCGTCCCAGCTCCGCCCTCAATTACCAAGGCAGCAGTGATGCTATGACATCACTGTCGCTTTCGCAGATGCCACTTACGGGACGCCGGTCTGAGACCACGAGTGAGGGATCTGGAAGGGGCGGCACACGACCATGAATCATTTATTGATTACAATAATAAGGTACTGGTGTGACGTGGGTCCTCCAATTAACTATACCTCCACTGTACTTTTACACTATTTGTTTATATTAGGCTTTAACCTCTCGTATACTGATTTTCACTGTCACTATGTTGATATTGAACTTGTTTTAAATAGACATGCTGTATTTAGTGTGGTTCTGGCTTAATTAACTGCTTCATGATCTAATTGCTGTATGTGCACAAAAACTTGGCAGTGTGAGATATTCCTTGCTAGACAAAGATATATAATCTGAGACTGTGACTGACAGATGGAATGAATCTCTTATTTTTTGCAGTTTATAGAGGATGGGGGGAGTATAAATAAAAGGAATACATCAACGCTATGAATGGAATTTTAATAAAAGCCATTTATTATAATTACCTCCGGAGAAGTAGCTGGAGAGATGTCTTGCATATATCTTTATGGACTGTATATATATATATATATATATATATATATATATATATATATGTATATATACAATAAGAAAGAAAAAAAGCAGGCAGTACTCCAACAAAATCTGTGATGAAACGTGTGGCTTTACTGATCCATCTGTGGCAACATTTCGGTGGATTTCTCCAACTCTCTGAAGGCTTGACACAGGTGGAGAAATCCACCGAAGCGTTGAAACGTTGCCACAAATGAATCGGTTAAGCCACATATTTTTCATCACAAATTTTGTTGGAGTGCTGCCAGCAATTTTTCTTTTACGATTTAATAAGGTTTGGACATCACCTTGCTAGTAGGTTTTTGCACCAGGTTTATATTGGTGGTGCAGCCAGATTTTTTTCATATATATATATATATATATATATATATATATATATATTTTATATATATATATATATATATATATATATATATTATATACCGTATATACTCGTGTATAAGCTGACTCGTGTATAAGCCGACCCCCCTACTTTTGCCCCCAAAACCTGGGAAAACCTATTGACTCGTGTATAAGCCGAGGGTGGACCCCAGCACAGGTATACAGCCCCCAGCAGTGTGGTATACAGGCCCCCCCAGTGGTATACAGGCCTCCCCAGTGGTAGTATACAGCAGACTCCCCAATGGTAGTATACAGCAGCCTTTCCAGTGGTAGTATACAGCAGCCTCCCCAGTGGTAGTATACAGCAGCCTCCCCAGTGGTATATACAGGCCCTAGCAGTATATACAGCAGCCCCAGTGGTATACAGGCCCTAGTGGTATACAGGCCCCAGTGGTATATACAGGCCCCAGTAGTATATACATTCCCCAGTGGTATACAGGGCCCCCCTTGCTGCCGCACACCTGTAAAGTAATAGATCATTATACTTATCCCTGTCGCTGTCGCCGCTCTGACACTGCGCTCCTCCGGGTCTTCATGCTTCTTCCTGCTTGTGACCGGCGGGCGCAGGCAATGACATCACTGCCTGTGCGTCGGAGGAGGAAGCATGAAGACCCGGAGGAGCGTGGTGTCAGAGCGGCGACAGGGATAAGTATAATGATCTATTACTTTACAGGTGTGCGGCAGCAAGGGGGGGCCCTGTATACCACTGATGGGGGGGCACCTGTATACCGATGTATATGACTCGTGTATAAGCCGAGGGGGGGACATTTCAGCACATTTTTTGTGCTGAAAAACTCGGCTTATACACGAGTATATACGGTATATATATATATATGGACAAGTTCTTGTAAGGCATCACACTTCCCTTTTATTACATTTGGATTTTCTAGCTGTTTTTGAAAATAATGTAAAAACTGCTAGAAAATCCAAATATAACAAAAGGGGAGTATGATGCCTTACAAGAACTTGTCAATGGCGACAGCTTGGTGATAAAACCTGTTGATAAGGGAGGAGCAGTTGTCGTCATGGACAAGTTGACAAATTTAAAAGAAATGATGAGACAGCTCAATGATAAAGAAGTTTATAGAAAATTAGAAAGAGATCTGAAATTTGAGATTCAGAGAAACATAAAGAAAATTATGGAAGAAGCAAAATTAGGTGGCATTGTTGATGAGGACTTAGCAGAGTTTTTAAGTGTAAAGATACTAATAACCCCAGTTATATATTTAGTACCAAAAATATATAAGGGTTTGGTGGATCCCACAGGGATGTCCATAGTATCTGGTATTAATTCTTTATTCAGCAATATTGGGATGTTTTTGGAAAAGGTGTTGGCCCTCTTAACATATTCTGCAAAATTGCACGTTACAGAAATGGGGGATTTTTTGGAAAATCTGAACGGGGTTAGAATCAAAGGGGAGGAGCTATTAGTGTCTTTTGACGTTACGTCTCTTTACACTTCCATTGACCACAATAGAGGTCTGAGTGCCATTGATAGCAAATTGCAGTACACTGAATATTCTGATGAGGCTAAACAATTCATCCTAGAGCTGGTATTGAGATCAAATTATTTATTATGTGGAGACACGTAATATATGCACTTAAGAGGTACTGCTATGGGGGCTCGGATGGCATGCAGTTATGCAAACACAGTCATGGCCGTACTGGAGGAGAGGTATGTCTACATGTCCCACCACTTTGAAAAGGTGATGAGGTGGTAGAGATATGTGGACGATATCTTCCTGCTGTGGACAGGGACCATGACTGAGTTACAAGAGTTTCATCTGCATATGAATGAAGCGGAAGATACCATTACATTCACTATGGTGGTCTCCCCCAAATAATTACAATTTCTTGATGTTCTGGTTATAAAAGAGAATAATAATTTACGGACCACATTGTATGTGAAAAGTACTGATAGAAATAAGCTTCTCCATTATAACAGCATCATGCTCAAAAGATGAAAAACTCAATACCATATGGGCAAATTAAAAGGGTTGAAAGAATTATTAGTGAGGAGTCGGAAGAAGAAGGAAAAATAGAGATCTTACTAGATAAATTTAAGCAAAGGGGATACCCTAAAACAATACTTGAACAACAAAAAAGAAAAGTATTAGAAGATAGGAGGAAAGCAAATAAGACTGTGGTACAAAAAACATTCATAAACGGCTACCTCCAGTGATGACATATGGGGAAGAGTAAAAAAAGATCAGTAAAATTGTCATGAAACATTGGCATGCACTGGGGAAGTGCTTAACAGAGATTGAGGAATATAAGACCACACCCCTAGTATCCTATAGGAAAAATTGAAATCTGAAGGATATTTTAGTTAAATCTGGCTTTGGTCCAGTAAAAAAAACACAACACAGAGGACACTGACAGGTACTTGGAGAGTGGGATGTTACCCATGTGTGGGATGTGAAGCTTGTACACATATGATTAAGGGCTCTAAATTCTCGCACCCACAGACAGGGGAAGTTTTTAAAATCCAGCATTTCATGAACTGTGATACAGATTTTGAAATGTATTTGTTAGAGTGTCCATGTGGCTTGTGGTATGTGGGTGAAACCACGGAGTTCAAGATAAGACTTAGCCAGCATAGATACATGGTCTGCAAAAAACAACCAAACTTCCCCGTCCCTAACCACTTCACTGACTGCAAGCATATGGAGAAAGACCTGAAATTTAATCTCATCGATAGAGTACCCCCTATAAGAAGGGGTGGGGACAGAGAGAAACTTTTCAAATATAAAGAATTAAAGTGGATACATAGGTTGGAAACTTTGAAACCCAAAGGGATACATGTAGATAACAAAGCTACACACCCTAATCTTGGTATGGTTGGATTAATCTGATGTGTAATGGTTTTTATGATCACTTTGCATAGGTGGAGGTAGCAATAAAGACATTTTTGTAACTAATGATTTAATTTAGTCCTGTTTCTTCCCATTTTCTTTTTCTCTTCTAGATGTTTATGATTTTCCCTATTGAGAATTCCAAAAACCTGTGGCACAGTCTGGGACATTATAGTGATACCTATCTCATCCAAAAAAACATACACTTATTTTGTTTGTACAAAGACATGCAAATAAAAAAATCAGTTAATACATTTTGTTGTAGTATCTTTATGATTTTCATTGGCTAGTGCTAGCCTAATAAAGGTGGAGGGCTCACCGGATACAAGAGGTCTGGTTGGGTCTGAGAAGGGAATAGTGACTTCATAGACCCCCTGTTATCAAGGGTAGCTGTAGTGATATGGCTCCCAAGAGACATTTAGAGAACTGGAAGCCCCCTGTGATAAGTGGGGCTCTTGGAATCCCGGGGGTGAGGGGTGTTGACTCTAGAGAGCCCTTGAAGCCATGCCATAAATTGTTCTGGTGGGGATGCCCTTGAAACCCTAAATTGCAGTTATGCACATATGAAAGCCAATTCACAAAAGTAAATGTACCCTAGAACCTAAATGGTAGAGATGCACATATGATAGCCACCTTATAGAAGATAATGCACTAAAAGCGTTTTTTTTCTTACACTAATTCAAGTCGGAATGCAATGGAAAATGTATTTGCACATATTTTTTTAATTAAAAGAGTTTGAGTAATCAAACTGCAGCACAGACAAACGCAGCACTGTGACCGGCGTGTATTGGAAACGCTGGACACACTACGCATACGCAGGAGTCCTAAGATGGCGGCCACACTGCTTTCTGTGTTCCTGGGCCAACCAGGAACAACGAAGGCAGCGTGTTTGTTTTCTGAACACCGATGAGACGATATACAGCAAAGAAAGGAGGGGAAAAGTACACTCGGTTATTAATCCTGTAACTGTGTACAAGTGAGAAGGATCAACAATTAGAGGAAATTATACTTTAGAGAAAAAATATTGAGAACTGAAAAGCGAATAAATGGAATATAATTAGGAAATATGGGAAAGGAATATGAAGCGCTAGATTGAAGATGAAAGACAATGGAATTGTAAATGTCCAATATACACTGACACACACAATGGAGAAGATGGAGAATCTATGCTCTTCATCTTCTCCTCACTCTGATTCTTGCATGTGAGAGAATCAGAGCACAATGAATGAATGACACTTGTTTCAAACTTGGAGCAGAACTTGAGACAACTGTTATTTGCAAAACGCATCTGATTTTCTTGCATCATGAGAGCAAATTGTAAAATGTCTGCTGCTTTTCATGCCTAAAATTTTTGTACAGGTGGTGATAGTTTTCTCTGAATGGCTGGGGTATGTCATTTGATGCAAAACATTATGGGAAAACCCATGTGGTTGTGAAGAAGATCATGTAAGCGTTTTGTGTCTGATTCTATATTCTGCAATGTCTTTTTTTTTGGTGATGTCTTGGGTAAATCAAAATACCCCATATTATGCATATGTACTAATATTATTATTTATTTTTTACGGCAACGTATGTGCTCATTTTGTTTCTTTCTTTGTCTATTAAATGGCCACCATGTGAACATTCTTCTTTTTAGTTCATATATAACAACTAGTGATGAGCAAGTAGCAAGATCTTGGGGTTCAGATAGCTCTAACATAATACTTTGAACTGTTTCAGTATTCGTAACGAGTAGCAAATAATAGGCGAGTCAATGGGGAACTCACTCGGATACGAATACTGAAACATTTCAAATGTAACAAACATGAAAAAATGGTTCAGCTCACCTGGGTTCAGACTGCCTGGTCCTAATTCTCATGAGTCACGGTGCTCGGAAGAAGATAGATAGAGTTTAATCCGGCAACACATTACGATATTACCCTTCATTAAAAAAAGCCTGTATTGTGAAAAATTCTTTAAAACTTGATTACAGCATGCAAGTAAAAAGGTGACTGAGATCTATCTCCTTCCGAACACCATGACTCATGAGAATTAGGACCAGGCAGTCTTAACCCAGGTGAGCTGAACCATTTTTTCATGTTAAACTCCTTCTACACCTAAAACATTTTAAAGTATTCGGTTACAATTCTCCAAACCCGAATATCTTACCACTGAAATCATCACTAAGGCTAGGGTCACACTTGGCATGCTTTTTTTTTGGTGCCTTAAAAATAAGCATGCGTTTCTGCATGCTTTTTTCATTTCTGCATGTTTTTTTAGGTGCCTTTAGGCACCCATGCGTTTTTCTTGCGTTTTTGAATCAGCAGCAAAAAAAAGTTCATGCACTATTTTTTTGGTGCTGTTTCAAAAACGCATGCGTTTTTTAACATGGGCCCCTATGGAAAACATGTGCGTTTTTGGATGGTACTAAATGGTACTAATGTACCATGCGTTTTTGCATGTGTTTTTGATGGCAGCTACTCACTTACCGTAAGTGCAAAAACGCATGCCAAAAATGCATGGCACTTTAGGCATGCGTTTTTGCTATTGGGGCATGCATTTTTACATGGGGGCCTATGGGTGCATTTTTACATGCGTTTTTAAAAATGCAGGTCTCCAAAAAAGCATGAAAAATCTGTAAGTGTGACCCTAGCCTAATACCAACTTAGGCTAGGGCCACTGGGTCACTTTTGTGTTGGATTTTTTGCATGCCGGATCCAGCATAGAGCTGCATGAGGACAGCGTTACCACAGTCTTACCGTATTGTAATGGTATCTTAACACTGCCACAGACTAATATGGGTGTCAGGACCCAAAGCGCTTGCAAACAAGAAAATCCAACGCAAATGTGGCCATAGCCTTATACAACGTGTACTGTTTTTGTTTTTCTTTGTTTTATTTTTTGGCCATATATATTTAAACAGAGGTGTGGCCCCCTTCTCCTTGAGCTGGATATTCCATTTATGTAGCTTCCTGTGGCAGAGTGTCCATACTTTTGGGTCCTGGTGCTTCTCTACCCCCATCATTATGAATATTGTTTTGCTGTAAATTCTAATAATTAAAGACTGTCCCATTGGGGTACTCCTTAATCCAGTGAGTCTTTACACTTTAAAAAAAAATAAAAAGCAGTATGTTCAAAGTACTTTATGTTACTTATATGAGCTATTACTTTTACTAATTTATTTCAGCAGGTGTAAACCTGACAGCCCCGGACACGATTTTGACATAATACATCCTTAATACAGCACTATGGAGCTGGATGGAACCGGATGGCAGCTATCTGCCATCTGGTTTCCATCTGTCTGGGAGGATCTGAGTGAATTCGGATTTTCCTCCTGGACACAAAAATGTTGCTTGCAACGTTTTTGTGTCCGTGGTGAAAATCTGCCCAAATGGGATCCCCCCAGATCCGGGGCGATCAGGCGCTCCCTAACATGGGAGTCTTTGGTGCAGGTCCGCCAAAAACATTGGATCCGCTGCTAAACTTCATCACCACCATCTGTCCCTTGCAGAGATTTCAGGATCGTGGCTAGCTACCCGCTAGACTCGATCTTGAATTTCAGCAGCTGCGGCTGTGATCAGAGGCATCCGACTGCAAACCGGACCGGAGGGCATATTTGCCCGCCGATTCTGTTTGCAAATCCGGTCCAGGGCTGTCCGATTCACATGGTGTGAAGCTGGCCTTAGGTTTTGAGTGTTAAATGTCCAAAGAGTGAACGTATGTCTATGCAATGCAAGTATACGCTGGCTCATATTTTTTTTTGTATTTCATTGAGGCTAGCCTCTTCCAGTTTGAATAGCACTGTCATGTACAATACAAAATATATCAGAGTATGTACACTTAATTTTAAACATGTATGAGTATATAGGATGAAAGGTGTATATGCTGCATTCACACTTACATGAATTTAGAAAGCGAACCATGAATGAAAATTATATGTTTACAAAAATGTTTAGTTCACAATGCAAACTCAGTACAAGAATAATTTTTCATCATTGTATTTAGAAGTTCCATATTGTCTATCCTATCTTTGAAAATACTGATAAACTTCACAAATACAGGAGCAATATATGTCTATATTCATGTCTAAATAAATTATTTAATATTTGGTCTCATCCATTTGCTCTCTTATAAGCTGAAAAGGTGATTGATGAAAAATACAGACAATTGCACTGAAATCATACAAAAGCTTTAGTCCAGTACCAAGGGAATTAGGTCAGATACTTTGAGAATTTTTTTCTGCAAAGCCCAGCTGACCATTCATCTCTCTTTTTTAACTAGTGTCAATGCTGGTTTACTTGATAATGATTTGATGCTTTGCAATTGCTCCCCTTTGCGCACTGAAAATGAGTGATGACAGAGACTTTATAATGCTGACTGAAGTGTTGCAGGCAATGGTAAAAATGAAAAATGCCAATTTGGATTGAATGGTAAAATGTACGTTTAACGGTACAATACTGAAACTTGGTGTAAAATGCTATATTCTCCAAATTATAAAGCTTAGAATACAAATACTTTAGTTATTTGGGATTGTTAATGAATTTAAGCATGCGGGTTAGAACATTTTCTAAATTAAGCAACCTTTAAAAACCTTTTTATTAGGAACGTTTAAAAATGAGTTTGGAAACTCGTAAGAAGACAAACTCATACCAGACAAACACAAAACAGATAAGGCACTTCAATGGTCCGATCACCAGTAAACCAACACACTGGTATTCACATACAGAGCAAAAGATGGTCTAAAGTACAAATATCTGTATACCCATAGTTAACCGTACCACGGAAAATATTAAACTATGTTCAAATACATAAGTCAATTATAAAAGAAATCAGATTGATGTCACCCAAGGGTCCAGGAATTGATTAAGCCATGTATGGATGCAGCAGCGTAGGCGATTATCCAAAGGAACATAACCCTATATCGGTCCCTGCATCAAAAAATAAACATACTTGCCCTCATACAAACAACTCCCACCCTTACAAGGGTAGTCCACAGCTGCTTCCTAAACATGACCATAATCATGTCCCTATAGTCCTAAACCCGACGAATTTCGTCACAGGACTCTTCAGGGGATCAGCATTTCAGACTTTAACAGTTAGAGCTGCAACCATATTTCATCATGGGTTAGAAGTGGGGGTAGATAGTAAAAATAATACTTAAATGGAAAAACAAACACTATTAGGTTCTACATCTTTACATGTCCATATATAATAAGCAACTAAAGTTGCATTATTACTAAGTTTCATTATGGAACATGCTTCCTGCATTATACAATATTACCATAATACTGATGTATAAACAGTAGTGGTTCTGCTGGACCCTAAAAAGAGGTCTGGGAGTGCTGTAAAATGGCAGAGATGGCTGAAGCAGTGCTCAAACTGCATGGGAACAGTAGGCAGACATGATGTGCACAGTCTGCCTACTGTTCTGCCATACAGCTGTGACAGAACCTGTCCCTGAGGAAGGAGCTGGGAGGTAGCTCCGAAACGCGTCGGATTAAAGAACCACTTCAACCAGACGATCCATTGTCCTGGTCTTTCTTTGGTAGCAGCGCTGATCGTACGACACTTCGTCCTTATATGCTGATTTCTGACCCCGGTGACCCGTGGATGCGTGGATCCAGCAGCAGCTACTGACTAAGCATTCATACTGGTTGTGGTTTAAACAACCAGATCAGGTGAGCAGGCCCTTGTCGCCATACATATACCTCTATCTAATAGAGATAAGACCCTATTGCGCATTTGTCTCATTTCTATAGAAGGGTAGGCGAGTGTCTGACGTGCTGGGGGAGAGAATTCCAGAGTATGGGGGAGGCGCGGGAGAAGTCTTGTATGTGGTTGTATGTGGTTGTGGGAGGATAAGGTAAAGGGGGAGGAGAGGAGAAGTTCTTGTGAGGAGCGCAGGTCGTGTGCGGGTAGGTATCGGGAGACCATGTCAGAGATGTAAGGGGGGACAGGTTGTGGATGGCTTTGTAAGTCAGGGTTAGAATTTTAAATCGAGATCTTTGGGGGGTGGGGAGCCAGTGAAGGGCTTGGCGGAAGGGGGAGACAGGGGAATAGCAAGGAGGCAAGTGGATTAGACGGGCAGCTGAGTTTAGGATAGAGCAGAGGGGTGCAAGGGAGGAAGCAGGGAGACCGGTGAGCAGTAGGTTGCAGTAGTCAAGGTGGGAGATGATTAGAAACAAAGCCCTTTTGGGCTCAAAAGTAAGGGTTGACACTCCCCACATATTAGTGTATGTGAGGGGGTCACCTTATGCATCCACATATTCACAGAACATTGTATACAAAGGAGAACAGAATATGATGCAAAAACTAGGTTTATTATTGGAACATGACGTATTAAAAATCTGGAGGTGACATTACAAGGTGCATACAAAAAAGAGCCGTTCACAGGATTTCAGGGAGTAAAACAATCAAAGGTGCAGGGCATTTTCAAGATATGACAAAGTTGTCACCATATACAAACATTGCAGGTGCCACAGTACAAATACACACATTAAGGTAGAACAAACAAATGCATAATAATTGCACCCTAACAAAAGGCAGTAGTAAAGTGCTAAGTGCTGTACAATTAAGCTAGACATGGACTAGCATAAAAGCTGCCAAAGCAAGGGGAGCATCAAGAATATAATATATGTATAAGGTGAGAAACCAGCAAAGAGTATTTCAGTAGTCAAATATCAGAAGTTACCCATGTGCACACATATATAATCCCTTAGGCCTGGTCACGGCTAGGAGCCCCGACGCGGCGTTTCGCTGTGAATGTTTGGTAACCACAGCTTCCTCAAGGGGATGTGTCCAGCAGGGACACATTGCCCCAATACCTCCTAATATAGTGCCTGCTATCAACGTTATAGTGTCCACACCTCCGTCATTGCGTTATCAGGACGCGCCGTCGACCGGAAGTGACGCGACCGGAAACTGATGGCTGGCGAGCGCGCATGTCGGGAACCATGGTTCCCGCGCATGGGCACTCCAGCCGTACCACAGGCCCGCGTCACCTCCGTCCAGGGCGGCTACCAGGCGCGGGGAGTGTGAAGAAGGATGAACGCAGGCAAACCCATTAGATAATCAAAGAGGTGGGACTTACAGTCTCCCTTAGGATGAAAATGATGTGAATGAAAGGTGCAATCTATAAAAACATAAAAGGGGAACAGCAAATTACACCCCTCCATCGCCAAAGATTTTACGCTCCCAGATTTATGATGGAATTAAGCCTCATTCTGGATAGTGCTCGAGAAAAAGGCATTATCTCCAAAAGGCAGTTCGATGGCCTCCTGGTAGCATGTCCCCATGTGCCCACCTTCTACCTCTTACCCAAGGTCCACAAGAATGCCCTCTGTCCACCGGGGCGCCCGATTGTCTCTGGCATCGAGTGCCCCATTGTAGTGCGAACCCAAACCTTTGATTCTTCTGATGGGGGAAGACAGTTTACCATAAGGCAGCATGTCACTTGTGGCAGTACGCATGTCGTCTATTACGCTACATGCGACTGCCACCTGGTATACGTTGGACTTACCTCCCGCGAGTTCTGAAAAAGGATCAGGGAACATATCAATGACAT
Source organism: Allobates femoralis (assembly GCA_033576535.1). NCBI lineage: Eukaryota > Metazoa > Chordata > Amphibia > Anura > Aromobatidae > Allobates > Allobates femoralis. Next base: position 196,600,191 of record JARQOC010000005.1, on the reverse strand, counting down.
AGAGGGAGCACGAGGGGCTGTGGATGGTACCAAGCTGCGGACTTTGCCACGCCATTTTTGGCAGGTCCACAACTGTGATCCATCCAGTCTTAGATTCAGGGGGATCGACATGGTAAGGGCTGGAAACAGGGGGGGTAATTTGAAAAGAATTCTGGCTCAGATGGAGACGAAATGGATCGTGACACTTGACACACTTAGCCCCAGTGGAATAAATGAGTCCTTGTCTTTCAAATCATACCTATAGTGCTGATCACCTGTTACTTCTCTTTTTTGCATCTGTATGTTTTGGTGTATACTTGTCTTTCCACTTTGTGGTAAAGGTTTTTAATCTTTGTTCTTTTCTCTATTTTTAAATTACAGCTTATCCTCCACTTGTGGGAATTTCATTCCCACGCTTTATTTTTTTGTCCTCAAGTAATATTTGATCCAAGTTTGGTTACATCACAGTGAAGAACTTCTATCTATTTGGGAATGAAGTGGTTAAAAACATCAACCAAGTATACTTGTCTTTTGGATTGTATACCCCAATGTATGAAGAAAATGCACAGACTTGTACTGTGATGACATTAATTGTTTAGAATGTATACTGAGGAATTTGCTGTTACCCTTTTATGTTTTTATAGATTGCACCTTTCATTCACATCATTTCATCCTAAGGGAGACTGTAAGTCCCACCTCTTTGATTATCTAATGGGTTTGCCTGCGTTCGTCCTTCCTCACACTCCCCGCGCCTGGTAGCCGCCCTGGACGGAGGTGACGCGGGCCTGTGGTACGGCTGGAGTGCGCATGCGCGGGAACCATGGTGACGCGTCCCGGGTTCCCGACATGCTCGCTCGCCGGACATCAGTTTCCAGTCGCGTCACTTCCGGTCGACGGCGCACATACGCACATACATACACTAGGTAACCGGCTGTGATGTGATTATGACATCACGCCAGGTCCTGGCAGCACATCGCAGGAGAGACGTGCTGGGACCAGAGACGCTGCAGAGACCGGACACCCACCGGGAGCGTACGGGACGTGCAGGAGCGAGGACTGGTGAGAAGAATGGAGGAGGAGGAGGAGGAGAGGGGGAGCAGAGGAGAGACACAGGGGAGCACATAGGAGGACGGGGGAGCAGAGGGGAACACTGCGAGGGGCATACTGTGAGGGGGGGGCCGCAAAACTGTGAGGGGGGCTTGTATACCTACGATGGAGCCTGTATTTATGCTGGGGGAGCCTGTATAACTACGGTACGGGGGGAGCCTGTATTACGGGATATGCACTGCATCCCCCCCGCTGATGAGGATGAATGCAAGCTAGGCTCAACAAACACAGAGCCAATATTAAAAACTAGATGGTGGCCCGATTCTAAAGAATCGGGTAGTCTAGAATCTATATATAGTTTATTTAGTAATAGGGGAGTGCTGTGAAAGTAATTGTGAGTATACGGTGGCTCAGTGGTAAGCAGTGAGTGCGGTGGCTCAGTGGTCAGCAGTGAGTGCGGTGGCTCAATGGTTAGCAGTGAGTGCGGTGGCTCAGTGGTCAGCAGTGAGTGCAGTGGCTCAGTGGTAAGCAGTGAGTGGGGTGGCTCAGTGGTCAGCAGTGAGTGCGGTGGCTCAGTGGTAAGCAGTGAGTGGGGTGGCTCAGTGGTAAGCAGTGAGTGGGGTGGCTCAGTGGTCAGCAGTGAGAGCGGTGGCTCAGTGGTAAGCAGTGAGTGGGGTGGCTCAGTGGTAAGCAGTGAGTGCGGTGGCTCAGTGGTCAGCAGTGAGTGCGGTGGCTCAGTGGTAAGCAGTGAGTGGGGTGGCTCAGTGGTAAGCAGTGAGTGGGGTGGCTCAGTGGTCAGCAGTGAGAGCGGTGGCTCAGTGGTCAGCAGTGAGTGCGGTGGGCCAGTGGTCAGCAGTGAGTGCGGTGGCTCAGTGGTTAGCAGTGAGTGCGGTGGCTCAGTGGTCAGCAGTGAGTGCGGTGGCTCAGTGGTCAGCAGTGAGTGCGGTGGCTCAGTGGTCAGCAGTGAGTGCGGTGGCTCAGTGGTCAGCAGTGAGTGCGGTGGCTCAGTGGTCAGCAGTGAGTGCGGTGGCTCAGTGGTCAGCAGTGAGTGCAGCACAGGCTGGAGGGGGCAGAGGAGGGAGGAGGCAGAGGAGGGAGGAGGCAGAAACTGGAGGGGTTAGAGGAGGGAGGGGTCAGGGGAGAGCGGAGGCAGGGGAGAGCGGAGGCTGGAGGGCAGAGGAGAGCGGAGGCTGGAGGGCAGAGGAGAGCGGAGGCTGGAGGGCAGAGGAGAGAGGAGGCTGGAGGGCAGAGGAGAGCGGAGGCTGGAGGGCAGAGGAGAGCGGAGGCTGGAGGGCAGAGGAGAGAGGAGGCTGGAGGGCAGAGGAGAGAGGAGGCTGGAGGGCAGAGGAGAGCGGAGGCTGGAGGGCAGAGGAGAGCGGAGGCTGGAGGGCAGAGGAGAGCGGAGGCTGGAGGGCAGAGGAGAGCGGAGGCTGGAGGGCAGAGCGGGGGCAGGGGAGAGCGGGGGCAGGGGAGAGCGGGGGCAGGGAGAGGCGGGGGCAGGGGAGAGCGGAGGCTGGAGGGCAGAGGAGAGCGGAGGCTGGAGGGCAGGGGAGAGCGGAGGCTGGAGAAGAGCGGAGGCAGAGGAGAGAGCGGAGGCTGGAGAAGACGGAGGCAGAGGAGAGCGGAGGCAGAGGAGAGCGGAGGCAGAGGAGAGCAGAGGCTGGAGAAGAGCGGAGGCAGAGGAGAGGGGAGGCTGGAGAAGAGCGGAGGCTGGAGAAGAGCGGAGGCTGGAGAAGAGCGGAGGCTGGAGAAGAGCGGAGGCTGGAGAAGAGCGGAGGCTGGAGAAGAGCGGAGGCTGGAGAAGAGCGGAGGCAGGAGGGCAGGGGAGAGCGGGAGCAGGGGAGAGCGGGGGCAGGGGAGAGCGGGGGCAGGGGAGAGCGGGGGCAGGGGAGAGCGGGGGCAGGGGAGAGCGGAGGCTGGAGGGCAGGGGAGAGCGGAGGCTGGAGAAGAGCGGAGGCAGAGGAGAGCGGAGGCAGAGGAGAGCGGAGGCTGGAGGAGAGCGGAGGCTGGAGGAGAGCGGAGGCTGGAGGAGAGCGGAGGCTGGAGGAGAGCGGAGGCTGGAGGAGAGCGGAGGCTGGAGAAGAGCGGAGGCTGGAGAAGAGCGGAGACAGAGGAGAGCGGAGGCAGAGGAGAGCGGAGGCTGGAGAAGAGCGGAGGCAGAGGAGAGCGGAGGCAGAGGAGAGCGGAGGCTGTAGAAGAGCGGAGGCAGAGGAGAGCAGAGGAGAGCGGACGCTGGAGAAGAGCGGAGGCAGAGGAGAGCGGAGGCTGGAGAAGAGCGGAGGCAGAGGAGAGCGGAGACTGGAGAAGAGCGGAGGCAGAGGAGAGCGGAGGCTGGAGAAGAGCGGAGGCAGAGGAGAGCGGAGGCTGGAGAAGAGCGGAGGCAGAGGAGAGCGGAGGCTGGATAAGAGTGGAGGCTGGATAAGAGCGGAGGCTGGAGAAGAGCGGAGGCAGGGGAGAGCGGAGGCAGGAGGGCAGGGGAGAGCGTAGGCAGGGGAGAGCGTAGGCAGGGGAGAGCGTAGGCAGGGGAGAGCGGAGGCTGGAGGCCACAGGAGAGCGGAGGCTGGAGGCCACAGGAGAGCGGAGGCTGAGGGGCAGAGGAGAGCAGAGGCTGATGGGCAGAGGAGAGCGGAGGCTGGGGGGCAGAGGAGAGGGGAGACTGGGGGGCACAGGAGAGGGGAGGCTGGAGGGCAGAGGAGAGCGGAGGCCAGAGGAGAGCGGAGGCCAAAGGAGAGCGGAGGCCAAAGGAGAGCTTAGGACAGCGGAGGCTGGAGGCCAGAGGAGAGCGGAGGCTGGAGGGCAGGGGATAGCAGAGGCAGGGGAGAGCGGAGGCAGGGGAGAGCGGAGGCTGGAGGCCAGAGGAGGCTGGAGGCCAGAGGACAGCGGAGGCTGGAGGCCAGAGGACAGCGGAGGCAGGAGGCCAGAGGACAGCGGAGGCAGGAGGCCAGAGGACAGCGGAGGCTGGAGGCCAGAGGACAGTGGAGGCTGGAGGCCAGAGGGAGAGCGGAGGCTGGAGGCCAGAGGAGAGCGGAGGCTGAGGGGCAGAGGAGAGCGGAGGCTGGAGAAGAGCGGAGGCAGAGGACAGTGGAGGCTGGAGGCCAGAGGAGAGCGGAGGCTGGAGAAGAGCGGAGGCTGGAGAAGAGCGGAGGCTGGAGAAGAGCGGAGGCAGAGGAGAGGGGAGGCTGGGGGGGGCACAGGAGAGGGGAGGCTGGGGGGCACAGAAAAGGGGAGGCTGGGGGGGCACAGGAGAGGGGAGGCCGGGGGGCACAGGAAAGGGGAGGCTGGGGGGCACAGGAGAGGGGAGGCTGGTGGGGCAGAACACTCACCGGGCTGTCGGCGGGGCTGTGTGCGGGGCAGGTGGCGGAATGGTGGTCCCAGATGGAGGAGGAGAGTGGGCGGTGCCGGCGGAGGCCGCACACCGGAGTGTGGGCCGGGCCCCGGATGTAGGTGGGACTCAGGGTGCATCTAGGCACCCTGCCGCCGGAGCCGATCGGAGGGCGGGGGGGTGCTGGCGGGTCTCAGGGCCGCCGCCCCTGCAGCGTCCGCTCGGCCCCGCAGCCTACAGTGCCACAGCGTCCGTCTCTCCTGAGGGCGGCGCTGATGTTGGTGGCCCCGCCCCCTTCTGTCATGCCGCTCCCCCTGGCTGCCGCCGCTCTGGACTCAGGGCTCACACTGTCCAATGGACGGTGCGGCCCTGGCGTGGGAGCACACGGCTCTGTGTGAGGGGGCGGTGGCGGGATAGCGGCGAGTGGTGGCGCTTTAGCGCCCACTGCGAGCCGCTATGCAGGTTTGACAGCGGCTCGCGGTGAGCGCGTAGCGCTCACCGCTCGTGGGTCTGGAACTTCCGTTTCCGGTCTGTGACACAGGGCAGAGACCGTCACGGAAGTTGGCCAGATTCCACAGGAAGTGGCCTTCGGGTTTTATATATAAGAAGGCTTCATGGCACATAGTGTTTCCTGTCACTACACACAGGTGCATGACAAGGACCCCACTAGTTTGAAATTAATAATAATTGACCAGATCGAAGAAGGGATACATAACAGAATGGCAGCTCTCTGTAAGAGAGAATTGTTCTGGATCTATAAATTGGGTACATTAACACCTGAAGGCCTCAATTTAACAATAGAAAAACCGATGAAGTAGAGGTATCCTTATATAAAAAAAAAAACACTAAATATAGAGTAATGAGTGGATCGGTAGTGAGAGGAGCAATGGTGATAGAGTTTAGGTGCTACTGTTAATTTAGTGTGTGGTTATAAATAATTAATTGAAAGAATTGCCTGAGATAAATAATCATCAACATCTACGGATTATTATTGGAAATATCTGATTATTGACATGATTATAAGACTGACCTGGAAAGGATCTTTTATGATAATTAGTGGGATTACTAAAATAGCCCTGTGAAGCCATAATAAACACTAGAATTTATATTTAATTGATTGTATGCACAATCTTGACTTGTAAGGATAAGAAAATTTTAAATAAGTAACCAACTCCTGGAAAAGTAGTGTAATGAAGAAATAAGATAACTGGGGCTAGTAGAATTATTTTATTGTTTTTAAGCTGAAGAATATAGAGATTCTGGAATTGTGATTATGGGTTCAAAATGATCATTTATTTCAACAGAAAAATTCATCATATTATTATGCTTATTATTATGCTTATTCGTTTTATTGGTTATTTAACTGATGGTTTTTAATCTTTGTTTAAATTATCTTAAAACTGTGTAACCTCCACCTTTCAGTTGTCAGGGAGGCTGCACTGCTGGTTGATTGGTTGGAGGAAGTATATAATGGTCTGTTATTAATAGCTCCTCATCCGCTTGAGGAAGACGTCTGTACGTCGAAACGCGTTGTGGTCTGGAGCTTTTTATTAATAAAGTTACGAAGATTAAGATTAAAGTATCCCGCATTATCCCTGCGCTCTACTATAGAACCGCATGTTCTATCTGAATTCTATCATTTCTATTCCCAGTCAACACAAACTCCCTATCCTGCTAAAATCCCACCACTGACCCTTCTGCTGCCCTATGTTCATGTTGCTTGACCTATTTTTTGTTAGAAAAACTGTTTTTTACTGCTCTATATAATATTTCCCACCACTTTGCCTCTTACAAAGTAAAATGCCTTCTTCGTGCTCTGTAGATGACAAAAGTGCCCATAGAAAATATTAATGTCCTGTGCAAGTATTTCAGAAAACAGTGCTCACATTTAGCGCCATAGCAAGTAATAATGGCCATTATCTAGTCCTTGCAAGTCACAATATCCTGAGTGCCATAATAACAATAATGCTTTTTAAGTGCCCACTTAAATTTAATAATGTTCCATTGGTCGGCCCATGTAGATTAATAATTTTTCCTTATTTCACCCACATATGGGTCATTCCATGTCAAGTGAACCAATGATTATTACCTCTATATTTTTAATTCTTTTGAGATTTTGTTATTTGATAATATCATGTCAGACAATGCAAAATGTGAAGAGAAAAATTTTTTAAAAAATTTATTTTTTTTAAAAATGATTTTCAAAGTTCGGAAAAAGTGTGAATTTCGCTGTTGCCTGCCTTTACGTTTCTCCTCATAACTCAGGCTAGGAATAAGATAGAGAGACAAAATAAACACCAATCTACTCAGAACTATACAGGCTTTCATCAGATATGTCACAAGAGGATCTTTGTTAATATTTTACCCATGTGATCGCAAGCGCAAAACTTTAAAACGTATTTCCGAAAAATCGGCGCGCTTTAAATATTTCAAAAACTGCCCATGTGTCTGCTTTGCTCTTAGCCACATCTGTACCAAATTTCAAGTTGGGATCGCAATGGGATCATATTTTAACATATTTTACTATTAATAGCGTCAATGGGTCATTCCATATCAAGTGATCTAAATATGAATATTTTTTTTATCTGACGTCTTTACATTTTTTTTTTTTTTTTCCTTTATGAAGTACTACTTTAGTTAATTACAAATTAAAAGTTTGGAATTTTTTTCTTCATCAGTTAATTTTTTACAGATTTTTAAAGTTTAAAAAAAGGGTGAATTTTGGCCTGGTATGACTTTACATTTTTTTATCTCGGGCTAGAAATAAGATAGAGAAACAAAATAAACACCATTCTACTCAGAACTGTCCAGGCTTTTACCAGATATGTCACAAGAGTATATTTGTTAATTTAAATTTTTTACCCATGCGAATGCAAACGCAACATTTTGAAACGCATTTCCGAAAAAACGTTTTAATAAAAATTTTCCAAAACTGCCCATGTGTCTTTTATGCTCTTAGCCACATCTGTACCAAATTTCAAGTTGGGATCGTGATGGGATCATATTTTAAAATATTTAACTATGGTTAATCTCATTTTTATTAAATTTTGAAAAAACATATGAAAGACATACATTCAATCTTTTAACAAAATCTTGAGACATATAAAATATACAAAAAGAGAATTCACAAAGTTATTAGTAACTTTAAGATAAGCTGCAAATTTACTTTTGCGCTTATCTCTGGTGCAATATATACTACAATCTAAATATAATTCCAAACACTCAAGTATACAACCTTTCTCAGGGTTTTGAGATGTTCTGATGTCAAGGGGACAAGCAGCCCCAGCAGAATGATTTTTATTACTTGGCCCCTTCTAACAGGTTGACCACGTAAGTGGGTCATTACCCGTTGAGGCCTAGTTGGAATAGTCTATCGACTGGTGTACCGGAAAGGAAGGCCGAAATATTAATGATCTACTCACAGCTCAGAGTTTCCGATACCTGTCTAATGTTCACTAGAATTCTGAAGGTATAGGTGTAGAAGGGAAATACCTAGACTGAATGTATCAGATGGGAAGAAAAGAGAGATAGAAAAGAAGAGAGAGAGAGAAGAGAAACAAAAACCATTAGAAAAAGTTATACTGGGAAAGAAAAGCCATGTAAGAAAAAAAGAAAAAAAGGAGGGGGGGACGGGTGAGGTATGGGAAGGAGAAAGGGTACTCATCCCACTGGCTCCCCATCAGCCAGAGGTCGAGCCATATTATCTGTGCTGGAAAAGATACTCCTAAATTCTGCAGAGTCGTGAAAAAGAATCCATTCAAACCAAATCCCTAAGAATTTGTTCCGAGATCCCGACGCATCAGCTGCGAGCTCCTCCATTCGATATGTGTCCATCAATTCTTTGAACCAATCAAGTAGAGATGGAGCCCGGCTTGATTTCCAGAACCTCGGGATCACAGCACGAGCAGCCGAGATGCAAAGGCGGAGAATATCCCTCTTCTGTAGCCCAATAGGACCTGGAAAAATGGATAACATTGCCGATTCTGGGCAGCATTCGGCTTGTTTAACTGTTATCCGGGCGTATGCATTGAAAACCTCAGACCAGAACCGCCGGATTTCTCCACAACTCCACCAAATGTGTATCATTGTACCCTTCTCTTCCCCACAGCGTCAGCAGGTATCAGGGGTTCCAGGGAACATGTTCCGGAGTGTCGTCGGGCACAAGTACCATCTAGTGAGCAGCTTATAGCTTCTTTCTTGTGCAGAACAAGCGCTAGCTAGTGAGTGAGTAAATATAAAGCATTTCTGCCAATTAGCTTCTGAAATGCTACACCCCAATTCCCTCTCCCAAGCACGTTGGAAGTAAAGGGTGCCCTGCTCTCTCATGGACCCTAAGGCCTGGTATAGAACTGATATTTTGCGCCTCGGTGGAGCCTCCAGTTGGAATAACCTCTCCAATACGTTGGGCGTCAATCTTACCCTGCAAGAGTGGTCAGCTGAATATAAGTATGCTCTGTATTGGAGAAATTCGAATCACTTAAGAGGTCTCGTAGGTTCTTTGAGTTGTAGCTCTGCCATCGGGGGCAAACCACCACTGGACAGAGTCTGTCCTACTCGGGTGTCATCCACAATCCGCCAACATAAACATCTCTGCCGGTCAAATCTGGGTGGGAAAGATGGGTTGGAAAAAAGGGGAGTCAAAGGGCTAAGTCTGTCGTTTAAGCGGAGGGTTTTCGTCACTAGGTGCCATACCTTCAAGGTGTTTCTGGTCATGTCTGTCAAAGGTACTAGGTCTGTGGAGTCTTTAGGGGAAATCCAAAGCAGGTGTTTCAGCGGAATCCCCAAACCCTCTTGCTCCACCCCTACCCATTTCTTGGAGGACGCATGATAATGCCAATCTAGAGCTCTAACAAGAGAGGAAGCCACAAAGTACGCTCGTATGTTGGGTAGTCCAACCCCTCCTCTGGTCTTGGGCAAGGATAGGATATTCATTCGCAATCTGGACCTCTTGCCCCCCCAGACAAATCTAAGGATCATAGAACTGTCTGAAAAGTATATAAGAGTCGGGGCAAGACATCCATCTTGACTACGTTTATTCTCCCGAACCAGGATAGCTTTAATTGTCTATAGGAGGTAAATGCCGATTCCGCGTTAGTCAAAAGGGGTTGATAATTTAAATTTAATATTTGTTTAAGATCTTTTGGTATAAGGACTCCCAAGTACTTAATGGCTTCTACTTTCCATTTAAATGGGAACTGTTTAGACAGATGAGAAACCAATTCTCCAGGCAAAGAAATATTGAGTGCCTCGGTTTTGGAGCAATTCACTTTAAAGTTGCTCAATTGTCCGAACAGTTCAAACTCCATTAAGACCGAAGGGATGGAGACCAGGGGCTGGGAGATGTAAAGTAGCAGGTCATCTGCAAATAAGGCTAATTTGTGATGACTCTGTCCCAGCTTGACCCCATGGACGCATTCATTGGACCTAAGTGCAAAATATTTAACTATTATAGTGTCAATTCAAAAATCACCAAGAACACAATCAGTCATTTTTTCACAATTGCCCGTCAATAGTTTGAATTTGATATAAAGAAACATAGTCTTGTAACATCTCAAATGAAAGCTGTTACCGTTCTGAGTAAAATGATGCCTCTCCCACTTCATTATCTTATTTCTAGCCTGAGATTAAAAAAAATGTAAAGTCATACCAGGCCAAAATTCACCCTTTTTTTAAACTTTAAAAATCTGTAAAAAATTAACTGATGAAGAAAAAAATTCTAAACTTTTAATTTGTAATTAACTAAAGTAGTACTTCATAAAGGAAAAAAAAAAAAAAATCTAAAGACGTCAGGTAAAAAAAAATATTCATATTTAGATCACTTGATATGGAATGACCCATTGACGCTATTACTAGTAAAATATGTTAAAATATGATCCCATTGCGATCCCAACTTGAAATTTGGTACAGCTGTGGCTAAGAGCAAAGCAGACACATGGGCAGTTTTTTAAATATTTAAAGCGCGCCGATTTTTTGGAAATGCGTTTTAAAGTTTTGCACTTGCGATCACATGGGTAAAATATTAACAAAGATCCTCTTGTGACATATCTGATGAAAGCCTGGACAGTTCTGAGTAGATTGGTGTTTATTTTGTTTCTCTATCTTATTTCTAGCCCGAGATATGATAGAAAATGTAAAGCCATACCAGGCCAAAATTCGCACTTTTTTAAAACTTTAAAAATCTGTAAAAAATTAACTGATAAAGAAAAAAATTCAAAACTTTTTTTTTGTAATTAGATAAAGTTGTTCTTCATATAGAAAAAAAATTTAAAAAATCTGAGGACGTCAGGGAAAAAAAATATTCATTTTTGGATCACTTGACATGGAATGACCCATATAGTAATAAAGCCCTTCTGTATACAGTGTAATGCCCCATATATAGGGTATGATGCCAAACTAGCTCTTCTATACACAGTATAATGACTTCCACATTGTATGATGCCTCCACAGTTGTCTCCACACTGTTATGACCCTAAAGTCCTACTACAAGCATTATTCAAATAAAAAGTAAACATAATTTACTCAATTATACCTGAATCCTGGCACGTCTGCTGGCAGACAGTGGCAAAGAGTGAGTGTAACAATAAGTTATGTTATCATTCTGTGGAATGCATGAGGTTTCAAAGTACTGGTGTAATTATGTCATTATTATGATCTGCCCCTACCTAGGACTCGTTCAGTGTCTCACTGCCTTTCTGTAGGCGGTAGGCCTAAAGCAACCTGGGACCTACAGAATAGAGAACTGTGGAAAAGGGAATCATGGTCTCTACCTTAGAGATTAAAGAGATTCTGAATCTCATCTGAGAGCAGCATGTTGTATGCAAAGAGATTTTGATTCCAATTCTGTTTAACTTAGATTAATGGGTTCAGCTGTTCTACCACAGTCAAAGAATATGTAGCAGAGCACAGAAAGCTGCCCCCACCTACACTAGACTCTCAATAGAAATTACACATTGACTGTGAGGTGTCAATCACAGCAGGGGGCGAATTAGACTGCCCTGCACATTACAAAGTACCCAGTAATTATAATTACCAAGGGTTATATACTTTAGTTTACATAAACTATAGCACACAGACTGATAAGAGAGGCACAGTTGATTTTTGTTTTGTAACCCCTCCAGCATATTATCAACAGTTTACTTAGGCCGGCTTCACACCACGGTGAAATCCGATCCGGGGCTGTCAGGGATAAAGCTAAAGCTGTATAAAGCAGCCAGTACCTGTGGGGCCTGTACCTTATGTACCGGGACCGGTACCGAAGACCTCCGGACGTTACAAGACCTCAGATCACCGGGAGAAGATGGGCTGAAGGACCTGTGAGATTTCAGCCAATCAGCATGCGGCAGAGCGGTCTCATGGGTTTGTCACGTGGCCGCACTGCCAGCCAATCAGATTGGCCAGATCGCTCATTGACTGGCAGTGCGGCCACGTGACAAACCCATGTGACTGCTAGCCGCATGCTGATTGGCTGAAATCTCACAGGTCCTTCAGCCCATCTTCTCCCGGTGATCTGAGGTCTTGTGACGTCCGGAGGACTTCGGTACCGGTCCCGGTACATAAGGAACAGGCCCCACAGAAGGTGAGTATGAATGTTTATTGTTTTTAACACCTTAGATTAACTTTTAGGGTACTTTTGTAGTGTATCTGAATAGATACACTGCAAAAGTACAGGTTACTATTCGGACTCGCTGGACTCGCAATGACTACCGAGTCTCGGACCCGGACTCGTTAGAGTCCAGGGATCGCGAGTATTTCAGGATTCGCCCATCCCTAGTGCTCATGTATTCTCATTTGAACAGTTTTAATGTGGCAAACCACGACCTCCTAACTTTTCAAAAACAGAATTGTCTGCCAGGATGCCACCTGATTTGCAGTCTCACAACACACTGGAATTCAACCCTGCATACATTGGAGCATCTTCACAAACAGCATAAAGTTTGGATGAATAATATCTTCTAGCAACCAAACTAAACCATGCGAAACTTTGGGATCCAAAACTTGATGAGGAAAGAATGTTAACTACTGAAGTCCTTTGAAAAGGTTATGACATGTGTCAATAGGGATAAGCATGACATCAACAATGTCATCCCCTCATATATTGGTACAAAACATTTACAGAATGTAATGGACATGAAAGAAGACTTGAAATTTGTACATGTTCGTTACCATCTTATGTTTATTGGGACCCTAGTGGTCCATGTTACATGCTGTGAGATATGGAAATGAAGGAGGTAGAAAGGTAAGATGAGGAGGAGCAGCAACAGGTGTATGTGAAGTGAGACACTGCGTTGGTACAAGCAGGAGATGAATGTAAGTGATGATGACGTTGTCCATGGCAAGCAACTGTCGCAGTAAAATGTGTAAAGTTATAAAATGTGGCTGTCAATTTTCAGGTAAGCATAGAAAGCTGTACACTGAAATAGTTATGGGATGACAAGTGAGTTGTTACCATAAAAAAAAGATAACGATTGGATGGCCATGCTATAAAAGCAAAATGGAAGATTGTTTCCACCTTTGTAAATTGGCATATTGCCATTCTAAGATGTGTTCACTGCTCAGCAAACCTATCGCACAGATTATGTGGAGACTGCTCTTTTTTCCACATACAGCCAATACCTCCTGCCTGTATGAGCATTAGGGCTACAACAAATATTCAAGGTAGCAGCCATAAATACATTGTATTTGACATACTCGTCAAATATTTTCTCTACTGCAGTGCCAACCTGACTCACTTCAGTATGCCATTTCTCTAGTAGGCAACATGAGCAATGATCCCAGGGACTTCTTTTTTAAAAGATTAAACCAGTGTCAAGATCTGGCATAGTATGCTATTCTTCCAGTGTACTGTAAGAGAGGATGGTCAGTAAGGCTGGTGACTTTGTCCCACCCAAGAGGAACAGGGTTACCTTCAAAAGCATGGAACATCAAAATTAATCAAGCATGGATCAGTGTCAACTTGCATTCAATGATGGCAGATGCCATCAGACTGAATCTGCCACCCTCAGTTTAAAATAAAGATTTTAAAACAATTTAACCCCTTCACAACCTGCCGATTTTTCATTCTCCATTTTTGTTTTTTCCACCCCTTCTTCAAAGAGCCATACTTTTTTTATATTTCCCTCAATATAGACATACGAGGGCTTCTTTTTTGCGGGACGAGTTATACTTTCAGATTAATTTATTTATTTTACCATACAATGTACAAGAAAGTGGGAAAAAAATTCCAACTGTGTGAAATTGCAAAAAAAGTGCAATTACACATTTGTTTTTTGGGTTTTGTATTCACCATGTTCACTATATGGTAAAACTGATGTGATGGTATGATGCCTCAGGTCAAGTTTATAGATACCAAACACCAAATGCCATATACCATATACCAATATACCAAATATATACCATATACTATATACCAAATACCATATACCAACACAAATACCAAACATGTTACTTTTAGGGTATCTTTAGACGCCGCAATTTTTGGTGGCGATCAGAGGCGATCTAACGTGCGCATGCACATTTTTCATGGTCGCCTCAGATCGCCGATGGCCCTTTTACACGCTGCAATTTCGCCCTCAACCTAAAGCAATGTTGTGCCGCGAAAATCGCCTACCCCACAGCGGAACCAATCCGGTGGAGTTCCCTCGCCGCTTCACACGCGGCAATCCCCAAAGGAATGTGGGCGTACATGTTCAGCGCCGTGAGAATGTAGGCGTGGCAGACTGGTGTATACCGCACCCCAAACATGCTGATTAGACAATGCAAAGCATTATGATTGGGTAGCCTGGAAGGCTGGCTAATACATGACGCCATTGCCATTGTGTGGTGGTGAATGGACAGCTGTTCAAACGTGGCGCGGTGTCAAGTGACAGCCAATGGAAACACAATAGCCACCACCAATCATCACTGACGGGGCGCGGACTCCATCACGCTGTAGCACGCCTACGGGAAATCAATAGGCGACCCAGATTCCATCACTATTGCCCCTTCATACGCCAAAAACAAGGAATCTCGCCTTCATGATTGCCTCTGATTTTGGAGCAGTGCTGTGAAATCGGAACCAGGCAACAGATTTTTTATCGCCTCAAAATTCCCATATTACACGCCGCAACTGGGAGGCAATTTGACGGTGATGCTGCCAGGGCGACATATAGCCAGCAAGAATCCTCGCTGTAGTTGCGGCATGTAAAGGTACCCTAAGGGTACCTTTACACGCAGTAACTTTTCAAGGAATTTCACTTGTAACTTAAGGGTTGCAGTGAAATCATGGACACATTGTTCTATCTTGTTGCTGTGTACAAATGAAACAATGTCTCCATGATTTCACTGCAACCGGTAAGGGCCACTTTACACACACCAACTTCTGTGACCAACTTCTGAACAGATCTCTGGTTGTCGTGAAATCATGGACACATTGCTCCATTTTGTGGCTGTGTACAAATGGAACAATGTGTCCATGATTTCACTGCAACCAGAGATCTGTTCAGAAGTTGGTCACAGAAGTTGGTGTGTGTAAAGCGGCCCTAAGTTGCCAGTGAAATTCCTAGAAAAGTTGCCGCGTGTAAAGGTACCTTTACTGTTATCTAAGTGGTGAAAAAAAATTCAGAAGTTTGAAAAAAAAAATTGCACTTTTTCTGCCACATTCTGTGACAGGTAGTGTCCTTATTATTCGGGATCTGGAGCTGTGTGATGGCTTTTTTTTTTTTGCAGCTTGAGCTGACGTTTTCAATGATACCATTTTTGGGTAGATGTGGTTTTTGATCGCCCATTATTGCATTTTATTACAATGTTGCGGCAACCAAAATATTATAATATTGGCGTTTGGACAATTCTTTTCTGTTATGCAGTTTACAATTCTGATTAATGATTTTATATCTTGATAGATTGGGCATTTCTGAACACGGCAATACCAAATATGTGCATTTTTTAAACACTTTTTTATGAATGGGGCAAAAGGGGGGAGATTTGAACTTTTGTTTTTTTTCATATTTTAAAAACGTTATTTTTGAATTCATTCTTTATTTTACACATACCCATAGGGCGCCACAGTACTGCACAATCCGATTGCTTGTCCCATGTCCCAATGAGCTGAAGCACCTCAGGACATGGCACAAATTATCACTGTGCCAACCACTCAAAGGAAGTGAACCCTGATAGCATCCAGGGTCACTGCAGGACCCTGGGCTATCAGGAGATGCAGTTTAGTCAAGCACAGATTGCTTTGATAAGTAGTGAAGACTGGGAAACTGATACTGGGGAGCTGCATCAGCTATCAGCTTTCGGAAACCGTTTGAATCCCGAAGGTTGAAAGGCAGCATTTTTGTGGTCAACAAATGGGAAATGGTCAAGTTCAAGCTCTTTGGGATGTGTAGGAAAAAATAATCTTTTCTGTGACAATAACTGCTGGACCAATGGCTGGCTGAAGGGCCATGTGGCGTTTCATGCATGTAGTATTCAAAATAGGGAGATGTTTGCCTCTATTCAACTTTTGTTTACAAAAATTGCAAATAACATGAGTTGGGTCATCTTTTGAAAAAAGACCCAGACTATGCAACCCTTGCCATCTCGGAAAACTGCAGACCCGCAACTACTGCTGTCATGATGCAGAGTTGGGGCTGAGGATGCAGCACTTGTCATGCTTACAGTCCTCAATCTCTGTATGGGAAACACACAACCTAATCTCATTGTCTTCCTCCTCTTCTGCTGAGCCACTCAGCTTCATTACTATTGGTTCATTCCAAGCTGATCTATAACTTCATTATCATCATCATCATCTTCTCTGTTGTCCATCTCTTCGCCATGTGAGACACCCTCCTCCACTTGCTGCCACAAAGCACTGTACAGTGCGGGTGTTCCATGGGTATCTAAGTTTCATCACCATCATCGTTATCACCCCAACCCCCGGGGGTTAATATCTGGTGAGAAGGTTCTGGATTTTTCTGGGACCATACTTCCACTCTCCCTGGGTCCAACTACAAAAGACTTTGGGCATCAGTGGAGATGGTTTCCTCCTCTGGAGTATGTTTGGAGCAGACCTCTTATATCCATAGAATAGAATGTGTGAATATCTCTGCGAAAGCACCTGTGTTTCCCCACAATCAGTTATGTCATTGGACACTTTTTGTGACACGGGGTGACACATGAGTAATAGGGGTGGCACCTTTGAGGACTGTACTGTTTGTGATGTTGAAGTGAATGAACAGGAGGACTGGCCGCTTTATGCAGCAGTTTCCATGAACTGTAGAAAAAGCTGGGACTCATAAACAACTTGTATCAATCTGCTGCTGGCAAATAAAGAGACTAGTGTAGGCTGTACAGTAGTAGAAGTTGTCACTTCACTAGGGATATGACTGCGAGCCGATGATTGGTTACTACAGCTTTCAGTAATATTTGCAGTAGCACCTCCCCCACATAAACGTCCAACACCAAGCCTACTCCCCTATAAAACAACCTCCACTTTCCCTTTCCACCATGACCTTGGGATTTCACATTCATCTATATGCACACAGATTAGGAAAAGACTTGTTTGTGGCAAAATCACCATTTTTAGGGAAAGCTAAAACTGCTTAAAACTAAAACTTTAATCAGTTTCATCCCACCATCAACTTAACACTCAACTGCTCCTGCACTGAAATAAAGTTTCTGGACACCATTATCAAGTTATGGAACAATGAAGTAGAGACATCCCTGTACCAAAAGCAAATTGACTGTCCAACATATGTTCAGTGGGACAGTTTTCATCCAAAACACATAAATAGCTCTATTGTGTACAGTCAGGCTATCAGATACAATTAGATAGATTCCAACCATACAGATAGAGACTATCATCTTGTGGTCTCAGAAATAACTTTTTGAACCAGTGCTTCCATCCAAGAGCAATTGAAAACCAGATTACAAGAGCCACCAGAATGGCCAAGGTCATACATGCCCATCAGTTTTTTCCCATTTTCAAAACCTGATTCCATTTTTGAGAAATTACATTTTTGCATAAAAAAAAATGCATGCGTTAACGCATGGTACCTACATGTACCATGCGTTAACAAATGCATTCCAATAGGGCCTCATGTTAAAAAAAGCATGTGTTTTTTTACTGCTCCCAAAAACGCTGCTAGCAGCGTTATTTGATGCAGTTTCAAAACGCATAGCTTTTTTTAGTGCACTCTTGACAATGCGTTTTTTGCTTTGGAGCCTATGGATCCGTTAACGCATGCATTTTTCACAAAATTCTAAGATGAAAAATTGATGCTTTTAGCGGATCCAGGGCTCATGTATGACCCTGGCCTATGTCAAGTAATCATCTCCTACATTAAAATCTAAACAAGAAAACAACTGGCTCCCACTCATAGTCATCTACAATCCAAATCTGGAGCTGTTAAGAGGAGCTGCAGGGAAACTACAACCACTATTAAAAAAAGATGCCTGACTAAAATCTGTATTTCCAGACTCCCCCCAATTCTCTTTTAGGCAACCCCTGAATCTAAAAAGCATCATTGTCAGAAGCTCCCTGTCCTCTCCAAACACAACAGGAACATGTCCGTGCAAGCAGAAGAGATGCAAAACCTGTCCATTTATAATGACAGCAGACAAGATAAAGATTCCCAGCACAGATCAAGATTACAAGATCCAAGGTACAACCAATGTGATGTATTCAATTATATATACAAAATGTGTGAGTGGGAATCTGTATGTAGAGGAGACAGGGCAGAAACTTAGAACAAGAATTAATTCTCATCGCCACACAATAAAAGAAAAAAGAATGGATCTAACTGTGGCCAATCATTTTTTTAGCCCTAATCACACCATAATGGATATGAAAATTCTAGTTTTGAAGGGTAATTTCAAATCTCAAAGAATCAGGAGAGTCTGGGAATATAAACTCATGATGATCTTTCATGCATTCAGAGTGGGAATGAATGTGTCGCATGGATTTATGTCTTTTTACATCAATTGAGGAATCTTCAAACATTGGACCAACAACTAACCAATGGGCAATGAAGCTATCTGCTTCTTATCTCTGAATGTTGAAGTTTACTGCCTCAGATGCTCTCTCCCCCCTCCCAACTCTGACTGTTCTGTTTTATGCTTCACCTCATTTGGTTTATGTACTGCATTATTCAACTCTCTATATGTATTTGTGTGTATGTATGTGTGCAAGTTCAGAATTTGTGTCATTATCAGCCTAATGAAGAGACCTTAGAGTCTCAAAAGCTTGCAATTATTTACCATCTTTTCAGTTAGCAATTAAAATGTATCAACCACTGAGGACTCTCAGATTCCAATATTTTTCTAGGGAAAACTAAAGGATTTGAGATTCACTGGTTAGAGGCCAAACAAAACCTCTTTAGGGGAAACTAAAGGATTACAGAATCAAAAGTTACAGGCCAAACAGAGCCTTTTTAAAAGAAACTGCAGGATTTGAGATTCACAGGTTACAGACAAAAATGCCTTTTTATAGGAGCTGAAGGATTTGAGATGCACAGGTTACAGACAAAAATGCCTTTTTATAGGAACTGAAGGATTTGAGATGCACAGGTTACAGACAAAAATGCCTTTTTATAGGAACTGAAGGATTTGAGATGCACAGGTTACAGACAAAAATGCCTTTTTATAGGAACTGAAGGATTTGAGATTCACAGGTTACAGACAAAAATGCCTTTTTATAGGAACTGAAGGATTTGAGATTCACAGGTTAAAGGCAAAAAATGCCTTTAAGGGGAAACAAAATGGTTAAATGATTTGGCAACACACACAGGTTTAACAATTACACTTGTTCTCAGCGCAAAATGCCTATGACCAGATGGACACTATCGACCTTCTATTCTAGCAAAAAAGCTATGAATTAGCTGGCTATCTAATTATGTAACACAGACGGAGCAGCACAGAGCAGAGGAAGCACTGTCTCTAACCAGTACCACTCTGAAAATGGTGACTACGGCAAATGGCCACTTCTTATATCCCTAGGGACATGTGACCTTGGCAGCCAATAAAAGAAGGTATCCAATGACGCAAGGTCCTGTGTCTTCAACTTGTGAACGTTTTATGCGCCCCTGATAGGCTGCAGACCAAGTGCATCCCCACAGAAAATTATGGGAAAAAAATGGAGTTCAAAGCTACTCTGACCTCTCCACACTCCTTTCCCTCATCAAACATATCCCGCACGCTATTCTACACTATCAGAAGGTAAGATAACAACATCACTTAAACGCAGTAATGCTTTTATTAAACTAATCACTCACCAAACAAATCCGAGTTTGCCGACTTTTTGGGAAATTGACTAGGTTGCTCTTCACCTTTTTTCATATTGATGTCTGTTCTGACACATGGTAAGGTTTTCATTATTAGAGAGTTAGATACTGTCCTAGTATGGGTACACCTTGTTGTGCTGGGATGGCTTTATGTTTTTTGATCCAAAGCATGTTTACTAAGTACCCCATATTATTTATATGCACTTGATTATAACTTATTTATTTGCAGCAGGGCATTTTTTAATATAATTTTTCATCTCAAGTTTTTTCTGTTTAGTGGCCAGTGTAAGGGTATGTGCACATCAGTCATTTTGTGGGCTGTTTTTTAGCGTTTTCCGTCGGCGTTTTCCGCTGAGTTTTATGTTAATTTATGTTAATCCTAGCCACCGGTTGGATTAACATGCTAGTCAATGGCTTTTAGAAAACGCTGTGTACATTAGAACGGTTTTTTTTCTTCTCCTTTCCACTTTTTTCACCGGTTTTCCACCGGTTTTCAAAGATAGAGCAAGTGACTTGTTTTGAGCGTTTTTCCAGCGGATCTAGCTTACAAGTGCACCAACAACCAGTCTGGAAAACGCTAAGAAAAACGCTGGGGAAATCGCCAAGAACACGCTGTACAAACGCTATTAAACCGATCGCAAATCGTTAGCAAAACGCTAACAAAACGAGGGACACTGCCGAGTTCAGAAAACTCAGTTTCTGCCATTCTCCACCGGTTTCCGGACGGTCTGCAAGGATGCAGAAACGTCAGATGTGCACATACCCTAAAGATTCTCTTATATTTTGTAGGTATAATAAGTCATATTTTGGCTTAGTTTTATTATTTTTTTCAGCATTTTTGGTGCATAGTACAGTGGGTACGGAAAGTATCCATGCCCCTTTAAATTTTTCACTCTTTGTTTCCTTGCAGCCATTTGGCAAATTCAAAAAAGTTAATTTTTTTATCTCATTAATGTACACTCTGACCCCCATTTTAACTAAAAAAAGAGAAATGTAGATTTTGGCAAATTTATTTAAAAAGAAAGACTGAAATATCACATAGTTATAATTATTCAGACCCTTTGCTTAGTATTGAGTAGAAGAACCCTTTTGACCTATTATAGCCATGGGTTTTCTTGGGAATGATGCAACAAGTTTTTCACACCTGATTTGGGAGTCCTCTGCTATTTTTCCTTGCAGATTCTCTCCAGTTCCGTCAGGTTGGATGTTGAACATTGGTGGACAGCCATTTTCAGGTTTCTCCAGAGATGCTCAATTGAGTTTAGGTCAGGGCTTTGACTGGGCCACTCAAGAATTGTCACAGAGTTGTTCTTAAGCCACTCCTTTGTTATTTTATCTGTGTGCTTAGGGTCATTGTCTTGCTGTAAGGTGAACCTTCAACCAAGTTTGCATTCCAGAGCACTCTGTTAGAGGTTTTCATCAAGAATATGTCTGTACTTCGCCACATTCATATGTCCTTCAATTGAAACCAGTTGTCTTGTCCCTGTAGCTGAAAAACAGCCCCATAGCATGATGCTGCCACCACCATGTGTGTTTTTGTAAACTCTATACATGCTTTCATATGTCTTGCACTGATGAGAGGCTTCT
Organism: Allobates femoralis; assembly: GCA_033576535.1. NCBI lineage: Eukaryota > Metazoa > Chordata > Amphibia > Anura > Aromobatidae > Allobates > Allobates femoralis. The sequence goes on along the minus strand of JARQOC010000005.1, from coordinate 196,579,017 downwards.
GTTGGGCCACTCTGCCATAAAGGACCGACTGGGTTGAGGGCTGCAGTCATAGTTGACTTTGTGAAACTTTCTCTCATCTCCCTATTGCATCGCTGGAGCTCAGCCACAGTGATCTTGAGGTTCTTCTTTACCTCACTCACCAAGGCTCTTTTCCCATAATTGCTCAATTTGGCTGTATGGGCAGGTCCAAGAAGACTTCGAGTGGTCCCAAACTTCTTCCATTTAAGGATTATGGAGGCTGCTATGCTCTTAGGAACCTTGAGTACTGCATAAATTCTTTTTTAATCTTGGCCAGATCTGTGCCTTGCCAAAATTCTGTCTGTGAGCTCCTCGGGCAGTTACTTTGACCTCATTATTCTCATTTGGTCTGACATGCACTGTGACTGTGAGGTCTTATATAGACAGATGTGTGCCTTTTCAAATCAAGCCCTATCAGTTTATTGAATACAGCTGGACCTCAATTAAGGAGTTGAACCATCTCAAGGAGGATCACAAGGAAATGGACAGCATGTGACTTAAATGTGAGTGTCTGAGTAAAGGGTCTGAATACTTATGACCATGTGATATTTCAGTTTTCCTTTTTTAATAAATTTGCAAAAAATATCTACATTTCTGTTTTTTTAGTCAAGATGTGGTGGAGTGTACATTAATAAGAAAAAAATGAACATTTTTGAATTTACCGAATGGCTGCAATGAAACCAAGAGTGAAAAATTTAAAGGGGTACCGTACCCACTGTATATGTGACATTTGTCTATAATCTACTAGTTTGATAAAATTCGCCAAAAAAAGCGTAAAAAATGCACGTTTGCTTTTTTCTTGCAACATTTTTTCACTTTCTAATTTTTTTTCTATTCAAATGATAAATTTATTACCTCCTTTTCCTACCCTGGCGCACTAAAGCTAATAATCCTGACTAGAGATGAGCGAACCTTCCATCAACATATTCGCCAATTTCAAATTTGGCGTAAACATTGCAGATTCAATTTGCAATCGAAATCTCAAGCTTTTTGTAACTGACTGATTTCCAGCTACCACTTTGATCAGGGTGACTTCACAGTTACCACTATTCCAGCTGCCCTGTGGTGCTGACAAAGTAGGTAATAAGGGATTATTGCCAGCTGAATATTGCCATCTGGTACTAAGCCCAAAGTTCTTAATATTGTGCCAATTATAGACTTGTCCATTATGAACCTCTAAGTAGTCAATATTACACTACATCATGAAAAATCATTCATTTTAAAAATAACACAGACAGATCCCTCTTTTCCCATCTTTAATATCCCCACACAAACCCTCCATGATCCCCAGTGACGTCTGTTCACAGTGAGAACCGAAACTGACTGTGTGCCATTTGCATCACAGTTCGGTTAATCTAAGGTCAGTTAGAGCGATGTGGCTGAGGTCTGACCTCAGATGAACGTTTCACATCACCAAGCTCACAACAGTTTTGGGTCTCGCTTTAAATGGACATCACAAAGAATTGTGGATCCCAGTGGGGAGAGTGGTGATGATGTTTGTGAAGTGCTGCGAATTATGGTGGAGCTATATAAGCCTTGCATAATAAACAATACTGGAATTTTTCACAGTTTGTATGGCCTTGCTTTCTGACTGTATATACTTTAACAGTTTAAGATAATTTCCTGTAAATTACTTCTGCAAAACACTTGTTCTTTAATTGTACCACAGAGTATAATAGAAACAATCAAAGTAATAATAAGAAAATATATAATGCTTCCTAATATTTCATGCTCATTTAACCAAACTATTATGAATAAAGTACTCTTTTGGGAAACACTATTATAAAGAAAGACTCATAGCCGTGTGTCACTAAGCAATACTAAGTTATTGACAAGTGGAATCATCGAGAGAACAATATTTCATTGGTTAAACAGAAAGATAGTTTTATTTTTTTATTGGAAAAATGCCTGAAATGGAAAACAAGGACATGTTACAGCTAAATGATGACAAATGGGTATCTTGCTAAAATGCTCTGAGGTACACACTTGGGATTACAGCGCTTCAGCTTGCCCTTTTCCCATTCACTTTATGGTAACTTGACAGGTCTTTCATTCACTTGTCATTTACAAATTTGTCTCGGATATTGGTGCTATTCAAAAGCAATGCCTTTAAACGGCCACTTAAAGCTTTTTACAAGAATTTTTCAAGCAACGTTTGTAATTCGTGTAATGCTAGGTTTATAATCTGATGTGAAATGCTCTTACAGAAACATGAAGGTATTTACATTGACATATTTTGTGCTCATTTACCTATTTAATTTGTTCATAACTATGTTAAATTCTAAACTTTAATACAATGTACAAGTTACACAAGTATTATAAATGTATAATTCTAACATATTGGGCAATAAGTGACTTTTCTTGTTTTTTATTTAAAATGCACATCACCTCACAAAACAAACACACGTATGTTTGAAAAATCAATCCAATGAATGCATTACTAGAAACATATTTAAAAAGTTTGCGACTGAAAGGGAAACAATGAAACAAGTACATTACACCTCAATGGGGAGGGTGCAGCTGTGCTGGTAGAGAAAATGGCTAGAAAGTTGGAGGAGTGTTTAAACTAGGGATTGGGGGGGAGGGTATTCATTGTACAGGAGGGGATGATAGTGTAAATAGTAACCTGGGCACAAGTAATAAAATTGGGGGTGGCATGGGGGGTGGGGTTAGAACAGTCAATATAGTAGGAAGGAATAGAGGTAAAGAGAGATGCATAAAGTGCATGTACACTAATGAAAGAAGCCTCACCAACAAAATGGAGGAATTAGAATTGATTTTGTTGGAAAATAATTATGACATGGTGGGGATATCGGACACATGGCTGGACGAGAGCCATGACTGGGCTGTTAATTTACAGGGCTATAGTCTGTTCAGAAATGACCGTACAAATAAGCAAGGGGGAGGTGTATGTTTATACGTAAAATCATCCTTAAAACCCATCCTGCGTGATAATATAGGTGAATCTAATGGAAATGTAGAGTCCCTGTGGGTGGAGATAAGGGGAGGGGGAAAAATAATAAATTACTGATAGGGGTTTGTTATAAGTCTCCAACAATAATGGAAGTGGAGGAGAATATCCTCATAAAGCAAATAGATGAAGCAGCGACTCAGGGAGAAGTCATTATTATGGGGGACTTCAACTACCCTGAAATACAGTGGGGAACAGAAACCTGCAGTTCTAGCAAAGGTAATAGGTTTTTGACAACTATGAGAGACAATTACCTTTCACAACTGGTTCAGGACCCAACAAGAAGGGGGGCACTGCTGGACCTAATATTAACCAACAGGCCAGACCGCATATCAAATATACGGGTTGGAGATCACTTGGGTAATAGTGATCATAAAATAATAAGTTTTCAAGTATCCTTTAATAAGATGTGTAGTAGAGGGGCTACAAGGACACTAAACTTCAGGAAGGCAAATTTCCAAAGGTTGAGAGATAATTTTAGTGCAATAAACTGGGACGATATCCTGAGACATAAAAGTACACAAAGCAAGTGGAAAACGTTTATTAGCATCCTGAATAGGGCCTGTGCACAATATATACCCTATGGGAATAAGCATGCTAGAAAGAGGAGGAAGCCACTATGGCTAAATAAGGCTGTAAGGGGCGCAATAAATGACAAAAAGACAGCATTTAGGGAATTAAAGTAAGTAGGTAGTGATGAGGCATTAAATAAATACAGAAAATTAAATAACATCTGTAAAAAGCAAATCAAGGCAGCAAAGATTGAGACAGGGAGACTCATTGCCAGAGAAAGTAAAAATAATCCCAAAATATTTTTTAACTACATAAATAGTAAGAAACTAAAAAATGATGGTGTTGGCCCCTTTAAAAATAGACTGGGTGAAATGGTGGATGAGGATGAGGAAAAAGCCAATATGCTAAATGACTTTTTTTCAACAGTATTTACACAAGAAAATCCCATGACAGACAATATGATCAGTGATAAAAAAAACTGTCAATTAAATGTAACCTGCTTAACCCAGCAGGAAGTACGGCATCGTCTAAAAATCACTAAAATTGACAAATCCCCGGGCCCGGATGGGATACACCCCAGAGTGCTGCAGGAATTAAGTACTGTCATAGATAGACCATTATTTTTAATCTTTAAAGATTCCATAATAACAGGGTCTGTACCACAGGACTGGCGTATAGCAAATGTGGTGCCAATATTCAAAAAGGGAACAAAAACTGAACTTGGAAATTATAGGCCAGTAAGCTTAACCTCTACTGTGGGTAAAATCCTAGAGGGTTTTCTAAGAGATGCTATACTGGAGTATCTGAAGAAAAATAACCTCATGACCCAATATCAACACGGTTTTACGAGGGACCGTTCCTGTCAAACTAATCTGATAAGCTTCTATGAAGAAGTAAGTTCTGGACTGGACCAAAGAAATGCAGTGGATGTGGTGTATATGGACTTTTCAAAAGCTTTTGATACGGTGCCACACAAAAGGTTGATACATAAAATGAGAGCAATGGGGATAGGGGAAAATATGTGTAAGTGGGTTAAGAACTGGCTTAGTGATAGGAAACAAAGGGTGGTCATTAATGGAACACACTCAGAATGGGTCACAGTTAACAGTGGGGTACCACAAAGGTCAGTGTTGGGCCCGCTTCTTTTTAATATATTTATTAATGACCTTGTAGGGGGCATACAGAGTAGAATCTCAATATTTGCAGATGACACTAAACTCTGCAGGGTAATCAATACAGAGGAGGACAATTTTATACTACAGGAGGATTTATGTAAACTAGAAGCTTGGGCTCATAAATGGCAAATAAGCTTTTATGGGGATAAATGTAAGGTCATGCACTTGGGCAGAGGAAACAAAAGGTATAATTATGTGCTTAATTGTAAAACACTGGGCAAAACTGTCACTGAAAAAGACCTGGGTGTATGGGTAGATGACAAACTCACATTTAGTGGCCAGTGTCAGGCAGCTGCTGCAAAGGCAAATAAAATAATGGGTTGCATTAAAAGAGGCATAGATGCTCATGAGTAGAACGTAATTTTACCTCTATACAAGTCACTAGTGCGACCACACTTAGAATACTGTGTACAATTCTGAATAAAAAAGCCAAGAAGCCAGCGCCATGGGAGTAGTTCAGTAATGCTTCAGGTACGTGTGCATTTGATATGGTTCTGCTTTTAATGCATTCAGGAGGCCTTAATGGCACAGCGTATTAAAAAATGTAGAGTAGGACTGCCCATCTGAGAATGCCATGACGTGGCGGGGTAGCTCAAAGAATTGATCAATTGTTTGCCAAATGTCTCAGTTTAAAGTACAGTTAGAAATTATGTGCATATGCACTTTTTGTATTGCGTGCTAACCTTAGGCAGCGCTGGCTTCTTGGCTTTTTTATTTGTAATAGGTTCGTGGCTGACCACCACTTTTTGCCGTGTGTGCTTGGTTGTGCGTGCCCTTCTATCTGTTTTTAATGTGATTGATCTAGGCCGCTGTACACACATACAGCGGCCATACCCTGCCCATAGGCTCTGCTTGATTGTTGCACATGTGTTTGGGCCTGTTCTACCCTCATCCATGGTTGCTGGTTGGGCAGTGTGGGGGTCAGATCTGATAATGTCCGGATATCATGTCCGGACCTGGTCTGCCTTTATCTGAGCTGCTTTTCTGGCGCTATGGGAGTAGTTCAGTAATGCTTCAGGTACGTGTGCATTTGATATGGTTCTGCTTTTAATGCATTCAGGAGGCCTTAATGGCACAGCGTATTAAAAAATGTAGAGTAGGACTGCCCCATCTGAGAATGCCGTGACGTGGCGGGGTAGCTCAAAGAATTGATCAATTGTTTGCCAAATGTCTCAGTTTAAAGTACAGTTAGAAATTATGTGCATATGCACTTTTTGTATTGCATGCTAACCTTAGGCAGCGCTGGCTTCTTGGCTTTTTTATGTGTACAATTCTGGTCTCCGGTGTATAAGAAAGACATAGCTGAACTAGAGCGGGTCCATTGAAGAGCAACGGAAGGTTATTAGAGGACTGAGGGGTCTGCAATATGAAGACAGGTTATTAAACTTGGGGTTATTTAGCTTGGAAAAACGAAGGCTTAGGGGTGATCTTATAATAATGTATAAATATATGAGGGGACAGTACAGAGAACTTTCTAATGATCTCTTTACTCTTAGGCCTGAGATGGGGATAAGGGGGCATCCTCTACGTCTAGAGGAAAGAAGGTTTAATCATAATCACAGACGTGGATTCTTTACTGTAAGAGCAGTGAGACTATGGAACTCTCTGCCACATGATGTTGTAATGAGTGAGTCACTACTAACATTTAAGAAGGGCCTGGATGCCTTTCTTGAAAACTATAATATTACCAGTTATATATACTAGATTCTTTGATAGGGCGTTGATCCAGGGAATTAGTCTGATTGCCATATCTGGAGTCAGGAAGGATTTTTTTCCCCCAATGTGGAGCTAGTGTTGCCACATGTTTTTTTTTTGCCTTCCTCTGGATCAACATGTTAGGCTATGGGTTGAACTAGATGGACTTAAAGTCTTCCTTCATCCTTAAAAACTATGTTACTATGTTACAAATTGGAGTTACAAAGAGAAAATAGTAAGTGGAGGGGACAAAACATTAAACATAACTAAGAAATACTGAAATATAAATACAAATATAAATAGCAATATCAGAAAAATAAAAATACAAATAAATGTTACAATATCATCATTAAAAAGAAAACCAAGAAATTGTTGCGCCACACTGTGCAAATTAGCCGAAGCAAGGGGTTATATTGATATGTCACTCACCTTTTCTAGTTGCGCCCCCTGCACAACTAGGTTGATGATTTGAGGTGAGATTTAACCGCAGGCATAAATCCGTTGCTACGTGTAGAGAAGCCTTTCCTTATGGAACTTCAACGTCTCTCCCAGAGATCACGAGCCCAGGGAAGGGCAGCTCCTCTGTGTTGACCAAATCCTGTCCCAGAGCTGCTCTCAAACCACACTCCCCAAAGGGAGGATTTGAGCACGATATGAAGTAAAAAGGTATGATAAAATGAGCGCTAGGGACAGAAACAGGCATTGGGCTCTTATCGAATATTACCTTTCAAATTTATTGTGAACAGTAGATGTTATAGGTCTCCTTGCCACAACATGTTTCGACACTAAAGGTGTCTTTCTCAAGTTAATGAGAAAGACACCTTTAGTGTCGAAACATGTTGTGGCGAGGAGATCTATAACATATACTGTTCACAATAAATTTGAAAGGTAATATTCGATAAGAGCCCAGTGCCTGTTTCTGTCCCTAGCGCTCATTTTATCATACCTTTTTACTTCATATCGAATATCATCATTAAAACATTTTAGACATTAAAGTTTTTATCCGGGATTTTTATTTAAAAAAAAAAATGTGCCCAAGCACTAATGTGGTGCCCCTGCAGTCTGGTCGCCGCAGAGGTACTGCACCTAAGCCATAGGTGTGGTATCCCATTCCCAGGTAAGGAGGAGACACAAACCCAAGACACACGAACACCTGCTCCAAACACCCATCCTAATCCCAGGCCAGGGGATCTTGGGCGGACTTTATTTAGCGAAGGCCCCAACTTTAGGCTTGGGGAGGGAGTGGGTAGAGGGGGCGTGAGGAGAAGTAGAAAACCAGAGGAGGAGGAAGAGTTAAACAGTTGGAGAGAGAAGTTCTGAGGAGAGGAACACCTAGAAAAGATGGAGTTCTAGGGGAGGCTAGTGCCAGGGAAGGGGTGGGACCAGTGGGGAGGTCACCACAGAACCATGGCCAGAGGGACCCTGTTCCAGCAATCATCCCGAGGTTGTTGCTGGAGGAACAAAGGTGCAAGAGGGGACTAGCCTCAATTTGACAACAACATTTTTAGGCTGAGCCAGAAAACTGGAGGCGGCTGAGCTGCAGGCCCAGTCACCAACAACCGAGGATAATCCGCAGGATGGTCGCTAGACCTAGGGTCCGAGGACGCTTCGCCCATTGCTTGAGAAGGCCCACAGCCATCAGCCTGTGACATTGTAGCAAGAAGACACAGGGCTGGAGAGGAGAGTAGCCAGCATGGGAAGTCAACCTGAAGAGGCTTGCAGTGGGGTGTCTAGGTGGAGTGAACCCAAATTGCCTGGGGGTTGACCAGACAGCTGACCCAGAGGACATGGTTCCCCTGCTGGACTGGAGCTGCAAAACTGTGAGTAAAAGTTCAAGAACTGCAAACTCGGTGCCCTCCTGTTATTACCCGCGCCCTCCTGAACTGCTGCTACATTCACCCTTGTCCCCATAGACTGTCACACTAACTCTGGGGCCTCGCTAAACCTGTGGGGAGCGATACCATCCGGGCTGCCGCACCATCCACCCCAGAGGTCAAAATAAGCAGTGTTGGCCATCCCTGGCCGAATTCCACAGGTGGCATCACGAAAATACTAAACTCCCCTGTAAGTAAAACCTTGACTGCACAGCCAGGGCCACGGAGCTGGTCCACAGCCACCATGACCTCCCAAAGAACCAGCCGGCCCGGCTACCAAGTACCCTCCAGCCCTTGCGGTCATTGCACTAACAGGCAGGTAGCTGCCACATACCTGCCTGTTGTGCCTGGTGCCAGTAACTTCTATTCACCCAGCACAGAGCAGTCACAGATCACTCCTGCCATGGACAGCATGGAGGGGTAAACAGAGGAGTGGTGGCTTTTCTGCTCTGCTGTGTGGAAGAGGTTTACTGCTGATTCACAGCTAACTCCCGCAACCTGTTTGGGTGAGCCGGCTTTTAATCATTTGACGTTGGCTCTGACACTCATTGACAGAGGGAGACGCTGCCCTTCTGTTGATGTGATGTCAGCAGAAGCAGCAAAATCGAGTGGTCTGAGGTCACTCCGTTTTGGCGATGACTGTAGGTGAAAGGTCCCGAGCACAATAGGCAGGTATGTGGCAGCTACCTGCCTGTTAGTACTTAGGCGCAATTTTTTTTGTTTCAAAAATACCGGATAACTTCTTTAACCCCTTTCCAACATATGACTTCCATGTACATCATTAGTCATGTCTTTACCCTTGATGTAAGCCCAAATGTCCAGCTTGCACCTTTCCCTGCACATGATAGCTGTTTTAATCAGCCAACATGTGCTTTAAACAGCTGTGGGAGGAGCAGGGCTCTCGCTGTGACTGATAATCTGGCATATGCCTCTATCAATCTCTGACAGAGTCATTTAACATGCACCTGCAGGGAGAAGTGTCATTTCATTATGGCATGACATGTTTGCGGGGTGCCTACGTGTTTTCATGACAGTAGTGAGTTTGGTGATGACACCAGTGCCTGCCATTGATGACTCCTGGGAATAACATCCCATATAGCACAAGCAATCAGTCGATTACAGGTTCACGTTCTCTGAGAGGACTATTAACCTTCCTAGCGTTATTCCCGAGCCTGACTCGGGGTTAACATTTACTACCAGAAGCGTTAACCCCGAGTCAGGCTCGGGCTTACCCGCGTTCGCATCTGCCGCACTTGCCGCACTGTGTGAGGCTGATTGCGTCATAAAGGGGCGGGGCTACCGGGATGCCGCGATTTAGCCCCGCCCCTTTATGACGCAATCAGCCTCACATCACTATAGCAGGCTGAGAGGGGGCGTGCATAAGGGAGGGGAGAGCAGACATGATGAGCACAGCCCACAAGTGCCAGCACACACAGGGAGACGCCCTCAAGTACACAGGCATGTAAGTGTATAAAATCATTATCTCACTTCTACTGCAGCCACTTTTCACACAAAAACAGTGCTGCTAATGGTTTACTAGGCTGCAGGGGCACATATTAACAGTGTATGAGGGTCATCCGAGGTGGTTGGTTCCCTTTACTATGCAGATTACCGCAACCGCGCCGCAACCGCGCCGCAAGTGCGGCGCAAGTGCGGCAGCTATGCGGCAAGTGCGGCAGATGCGTTTTTTTTACCGTCAAAAACTAAGGCCCCTTTCAGGTACATCATCTCTTAACAGAAATATGGAGAGCTAAACATTACTGGCAGCACAAAGTCTCTGGAAAATATCATTCATCTCCCAATAGAAATCCAGCAAATTCTGTGCTTCTTAATCCAAATGCCACCCCCATCATCTGAGCCACACAGTGTGCTTCTACCACAGTTCTCATTCACATGATTGGTATTTCTGTTGTGAGCAGACCTTACTAAATATAATGGCAGATTTCCATTTTCACTCTGCAACATCTATTGCTGCTTGTTTCTGGAAAAAAACATGGACTTAAAATCATTACTACATCCATAGTTGATTTCCAAAAGGGGTGAACTTTTCCAAATTGTGGTCCTTCGAAGGAGATTTCTTCAAATAACACTCCTTCACGTTGTAGGCAATTGTACTATACAGTCACATGTGGGCTATTATCACGTTCACAAGAATTTGTGTAATAATTATGGGGCCATTTTGATCTATTTTCCTCTTGTGAAAAGGTAATCATGCTAGCCACAGTAACAGGAGTAAAAACAACATTTTAGTGATAAAAATGTAAGTACCGTATATACTCGTGTATAAGCCGACCCCCCTAATTTTGCCCCCAAAAACTGGGAAAACTTATTGACTCGCGTATAAGCCGAGGGTGGACCCCAGCACAGGTATACAACCCCCAGCAGTGAGGTATACAGCCACCAGGAGTATGGTATACAGCCACCAGGACAGGTATACAGCCACCAGCAGTGAAGTATACAGGCCCCCCCAGTAGTACACAGGCCCCAGCAGTATGGTATACAGCAGGTATACAGAGGTATACAGGCAGCCCCCAGAGGTATACAGGCCCCCAGAGGTATACAGGGACCCAGAGGTATACAGGGCCCCAGAGGTATACAGGCCCCCAGAGGTATACAGGCGGCCCCCAGAGGTATACAGGCGGCCCCCAGAGGTATACAGGGCCCCAGAGGTATACAGGGCCCCAGAGGTATACAAGGGGCCCCCAGAGGTATACAGGGGGCCCACAGAGGTATACAGAGGGCCCCCAGAGGTATACAGGGGGCCCCCAGAGGTATACAGGGTCCCAAAGGTATAGAGGCCCCCAGAGGTATACAGGCCCCCCACACTGTGCAGCCCCCAGATGTATACAGGCCCCCAGAGGTATACAGGGGGCCCCCAGCGGTATACAGGGCCCCAGAGGTATACAGGCCCCCCACACTGTGCTGCCCCCAAATGTATACAGGCCCCCAGTGAGGTATACAGCAGGCCCCCAGTGGCACTCGCCCCCACACTGTGTAGAGCCCCCCTCCCGCTGCATTAACTTACCATCCAGCGTCTTCATCACCGCCGGTCCTCCCGTCCATCCTCACGCGCTGCGTTCCCGGTCTCATCTGACCCGACGGTCGCAGTCGGATGACGTCATCGCGCCGGGTCACGTGAGACCCAAACACAGCGCGCGAGGATGGACGGGAGGACCGGCGGTGATGAAGACGCTGGATGGTAAGATAATGCAGCGGGAAGGGGGGCTCTGCACAGTGTGGGGGGGCGAGTGCCACTGGGGGCCTGCTGTATACCTCACTGGGGGCCTGTATTCATTTGGGGGCTGTATGCACGGCTCCCCCTGCCGCTGTGATGGGCGGGGGGGAGCCGTGCTTATCTAATGAGCGGCCCCATGTGACAGGCCGCTCTGTCAGCAGCCTCCCCCCGCCTCCTCCAGCCTCCCCAGCACCTGGACACAGCCCCCACACACCACATACCGTATTGACCCGTGTATAAGCTAAGGGGGGGACTTTTCAGCCCAATTTTTGGGCTGAAAAACTCGGCTTATACACGAGTATATACGGTATATTTTTTTCACTACCCAAAGTTATATTTTTTTTGTCAAATCTGAGGAATCAATATGGTTACTGCATCCCTAGATAAATTCATTGAGGGGTGCTGTTTGTAACATGGCATCACTTTTGGGGTATTTCTGATGTTCTAGCTCTTGAAGGGCTTTCTCTATGTGACATGGCACTCTCAAACCATTCTAGCCAAATGTTCACTGGGATTTGGCGCTCCTATACTTCTGAGCTTTGCACTGTACCTGAAAAGTAGTTTTTGATCATATATAGGGTATTGCCGCACTCAGGGAAAAATGCATAATGCAGTCCATTTTTTCCTGTTACCCTCAAAAAAATTAAAAATTTGTGCCTTTAGCGTCAATTTTGTAAAAGAAAAGCATACCGTATATACTCGTGTATAAGCCGACCCGTGTATAAGCCGACCCCCCTACTTTTGCCCCCAAAACCTGTGAAAACATATTGACTCGTGTATAAGCCGAGGGTGGACCCCAGCACAGGTGTACAGCCCCCAGCAGTGTGGTATACAGACCCCCCAATGGTAGTATACAGCAGCCTCCCCAGTGGCATATACAGGCCCCAGTAGTATATACAGCAACCCCAGTGGTATACAGCAGCCTCCCCAGTGGTATATACAGACCCCACCAGTATATACAGCAGCCCCAGTGGTATATACAGCAGCCCCAGTGGTATATACAGCAGCCCCAGTGGTATACAGGCCTCAGCAGTATATACAGCAGCCCCCAGGGGTTATACAGCAGCCCCCAGGGGTTATACAGCACCCCCCAGGGGTTATACAGCGGCCCCCAGGGGGTACCCAGCGGCAGCCCCCTGGGGGTACCCAGCAGCCCTCAGGGGGTACCCAGCAGCCCCCTGGGGGTACCAACAGCCCCCTGGGGGTACCAACAGCCCCCTGGAGGTACCCAGCAGCCCCCAGGGGGTACCCAGCAGCCCCCAGGGGGTACCCAGCAGCCCCCTGGGGGTACCAACAGCCCCCTGGGGGTACCAACAGCCCCCAGGGGGTACCCAGCAGCCCCCTGGGGGTACCAACAGCCCCCAAAAGCTGGCACTGTCCCCCCTTGTAAGGTCCCCCCCCCCCGCTGCTTATACATTACCATCCCGGTCTTCCGATCAGCGCCGCTCCTCGGTGCTTCTTCTTCATCCTCCCGTCCTCGCTGGCTGCATCCGGGATCTCCGGCAGTCGCGCGATGACGTCATATGCCTGCGACGGCCGGAGATCCCGGATGCAGCCAGCGAGGACGGGAGGATATAGAAGGAGCACCGAGGAGCGGCGCTGATCAGAACACCGGGATGGTAATGTATAAGCAGCGGGGGGGGGGGCCCTTACAAGGGGGGACAGTGCCAGCTTTTGGGGGGCATATATGAACTGCTTCCCCCTGCCGCTGATTGACAGGGGGAAGCAGTGCATATATAATGAGCGGCCCCACGTGACGGGGCCGCTCATACAGCAGCCTCTCCCCCGCCTCCTCCAGCCTGAGGTACCGTATTGACCCGTGTATAAGCCGAGGGGGGGACTTTTCAGCCCAAATTTTGGGCTGAAAAACTCGGCTTATACACGAGTATATACGGTAATTTTCATTTTCACAGCTCAATATTATAAAATTCTGTGAAGAACCAATGGGTCAAGATGCTCACCACAACCCTAGATAAATTTCTTGAGGGGCGTAGTTTCCAAAATTGTGACATTTTTGGGAGATTTGTGCTGTTTTGGAACCTCGGCAGCTTTGCAAACGCAACATGGCTTCCACAATCTGTTAAAAGAATCAAATAGTGCTTCTTCCTTTCCGGGCCATGCCATGAGCCCAAACAGTAGTTTTCCACCCCACATGGGGCATCAACGTGCTTAGTAGAAAATGCACAATAAATGTTATAGAGCTATTTCTCCTGGTGACCTAGTGAAAATGCAAAATTTGTAGCTAAAACAACATTTATGTAGGAAAAAAGATTTTTTTTATTTTCACGGCTCAACATTATTAGATTTGAGGAATCACCTGGGGTTTCAAGGTGCTCAATGCACATATAAATATATTCCGTGAGGGGCCTAGTTACAAAATTGGGTCTCCAGTGGGGTGGGTTTCTACTGTTTAGACACATCAGGTGCTCAGAAAATGCAGCATGGCATCCACAACCTATTCCAGCCAATTTGCCATTCTAAAAGTTGAATGGCTCTCCTTCCCTCCTGAGCTCTGCTGTGCACTCATATAGTAGTTTTTCCCCACATATTGGATATAGGTGTACTGAGGACTAATTGCACAACAAGCTGTATGGTACAACTTTCCACTTTACCTTTGTGAAGTTGCTAAATTTGTAACTAAATAAAGTTTTTTAAGGAAAAAAAATATTTTTTTATTTTCAGAGCTCAATGTTATAAAATCCTGTGAAGCACCTGGGTGTTCAATATGCTCAGCACATATCTAGATAAATTCCGTGAGGGGACTAGTTTCCAAAATGAGGTCATTTCTTAGAGGTTTTCTCTGTGTAGGCACAGCTCTCCAAGCGCACATGGTGTCAGCTAACAATTCCAGCTAATTTTCCATTCAAAAAGTCAAATGGCGCTACTTCCCTTTGGAGCCCTGTTGTGCGGCCAAAAAGTAGTTTTTTACCACATATGGGGTATCAGTGTACACAGGAGTAACTCCACAACAAATTGTGTGGTGCATTTATTTTTTCTGTTACCTTTGTGAAAATGCTAAATTTGGGGTTGAAGTAAAACTTATGAGGCAAAAAGTAAAATTTTAATTTCTTCCTTCCATATTGCTATAGCTCCTGTGAAGCACCTAAAGGGTTAATAAAACATCTTGCTTATGATTTTGAACAATTTTAGTGATGCAGTTTTGAAAATCATGTCACTCTTTGGTATTTTCTGTCATACAGGCCCCTCAAAGTAATTGCAAAGGTATAGTGATCTCTAAAAAATGGATGGGGGCTATGCGTGCAAACATGGATGCTATGTATACCAGCATGGGAGCTATGTGCACCAGGATGGGGGCTGTGTGTGCTAGTATCGGGGCTATGTGTAACAGCATTGGGTCTATGTGTACCAGCATTGCGGCTATGTGTACCAGCATGGGGTCAATGTGTACCAGCATTGGAGCTATGTGTACCAGCATTGGGTCTATGTGTACCAGCATTGCGGCTATGTGTACCAGCATGGAGGCTATGTATACCAGCATGGGAGCTATGTGTGCCAGGATGGGGGCTATGTATGCCAGTATCGGGGCTACGTGTACCAGCATTGGGTCTATGTGTACTACCATGGGGGACATATATACCAAGATGTGGGCTATGTGTACCAGCATAGGGAATATATATACCAGGATGGGAGACATATATACTGATTGCAAGACTGACAGTGGCATTAAAAGACAGACCCCATTTAACATTAAAAATTATTATTTTTTCTCTTTTCCTTCACCAAATTTTGGGGTGCGTCTTATAGTCCAGTGTGTCTTATAAAGCGAAAAATCTGGTATTTTTTCCCATTTAATTGAAGACGAAATAGGCTGAAATAATCAACATGCTGCAGGTGTGAAAAAAAAATGTGATGGTTTCATTCTGCAAAGAGAAAAGAAGCTGCACAAGCATGAGATTTCAGAAATTTCATTCACTTTGCTGGCATTGCAAATGCTGTATTTTTTCTATGGCAATAAAATGCAGGAACAACACTGAAAAAAAATATGCCATGTGAGTGACTCACCGTTGCCGAGTTCTCACGTCTCAGGCGATGCTTCACTTGTCACGGTTCCGCACCTGAGGCTGTGGGGCCCGGTGGTCAAATGAAAAGGGAATAAGGGATTGGGATTAAGTCTTGATTGTCGTGCCGCCACCTGTGGGAGTCCGGTGATGGCAACGGCGCTGCTTGGGCCTCCGGGGGATGTGCTGCAGCTATATGGGATGCTTCCCACAGGATGAGCAGTAATCCCCGGGGCCAGGAGCTGCACTGGATGGAATATGGCAGCTCGGTAGTTTTTAGGGATAATGCATGGGTTAGTAACAGTTCTGAAAGAAAAGGCACTGACACCATGCTCCTCTGTAACGGGTCTTTACTGTAGTTTCGGTGCAGTGCACAGTATACAGTTCTTTAGGTAACAGACCGGGTGGTCCCAGTGATGAACAGTCTCTGTCCAGAGCTCCACAGTGTTCCTTCTGTTACTAGCTGTCCTATTCTTGTTGCCGTCGCTGCCTTAGTCCACCAGTTCAAGGCACTGGGAATTTCTATTGGATTACCTTAGCCGGGTTTCCAACCTGGGCTGTAAAGGGTCCAGAGTCCCAATGGTGAGTACCCTGCTGGTAAGACTGCTGGGTGAGCGGCTGTAGTGAGGCGCTCCTAAAAAGCTACTCCGTCACTCCGAACAGCGGTAGACGACTGACTGCCTCGGAACCGGTGTCCGGTAGGACTGGGCTTGGGTGTCTTTGGACCCGTTGCTTAGTTGCTGTTTGCCCACGTTCTTGTCTGGGTCACTGCTTGTTGGTGCCCTCCCTGTTAGGTTGCTTCTCCAGGGCTGCACGGCACTGTGCAGACGCCAGCTCCTTTCCTCCTTCCTCCTGAACACGACTCCCTCCACCGACTCACTCACTTTCTTTTCCTATTCTTCCCCCACACTACACCTTACACTCCTTCCACCAGGACCTGATTGGCTCTCTACCTCTGAGCGGTGCATGTGATACATGGAGCTCTGGATTTAACCATTTCATCACTGAGACGGAAGATATTACATCTTCTATTAGGGATGCAATACCTTCCTGTGACGCACTCTTTGCGGGGCGCCACATGAGCATTTAAGATTTTTAAAACGTCAAAGCGGGTGATGGATGTTTCACAGAAAGATAAGGACAGTAAAGCATTTAAGTAAAAAATAGGTAGAGTATTGAAAATTTGCTATTATTTTACGTCTACTACTGATATACAGACCTATGTGCTTTCATGATTAAAAGTATCAAACAAATATTTTATATTTTTTCTTTTGAAAACCTTCTTATTTACATTTGTATTCTATTACCTGCCAGCTTAGGCCCCTTTCACATCAGCGGTAATCGCTGATCGCGACAGTTGCGGTGAACAAAACGCAACTGTCATGGTTACCGCATAACGGCAGCGCTTACGGTTCACTTGCGGCAGGTGCGAAAAGTGTGGTATAGTTGTGGTTTCGGCACTTGCTGCAGATTTGGCCGAGAAAAAAACGCGGTCAGCTGCGTTTTTTTTTGCGACCGCATCTGCCGCAAGTGCCGAAACCGCACTTGCCGCACCTGCCACACACTTACGGCAAGCCCCATAGATATTGCATAGGGCTTGCCGCAAGTGAACCACAAGTGCGGCCGTTATGCGGTAACTGCGGCAGTTGCGTTTTTTTCACCACAACTGCCGCGATCAGCGATTAACGCTGATGTGAAAGGGGCCTTACTGTAGTATTATTGGCCAGAAATAGAAAATGTAAAGTGTGGTGACTGTGCCTAAGGATTCATTGAGATGATTAAAATACAGTAGAATCTCACAAGTGAAGTTTTCTCTGATTACAGATATTTTCTCTAATATCTTCTCAATAAATTGTACTGCCAAAACACCCCCGGCTGCCCCCTTTCGTAGCAACCCTCAACCTTCAATGCAGCGCAAAAATATGTAGACCTCATCCTACAGAAAATACAAGAAAGTAGTACAGTGGCTTTAAGTTTTGTGCATTTTTCCTAATGACATATAACCAGGTAGGCATTAGTTCTTTGATGCTGCAAGTAGAGATGAGCAAGCTTCCCTGAACATGTTCGCCATTTTCAAATTCAGCACAAAAATTGCAGGTATTGTTCACGATCGGATACCCAAATGATTTACCAAAAAATCAGTGAATGCGACTTTGTTCAGGAAAAAATGTAAAATTTAAAATGGCCCTAAAACTTTCCCTTATTGTTTGGAGCCATAACGGTCACTGGATCACCCATTGGCTGGGAACAACACCCAAACTTGAGTTCCCAGTCATCGGCTCTATCATTTTATTTCAACCTGTTGAAGTTTCTGGAGCTTTAAATTATTTTTTTAAGCTTGCTGGAGTTTGCAGGTTTTTTTGACACCTGTATGTTGGGAATTTTGGAAATAGTGCCTGATGTAGCATCAGCCATGAAGTGTAGGAATCTTTAAAACATCCGTTTAAAAGAGCTTACTATTTTTTTTATTATTTTTGGGGGAATATTATTTTTTTTAATGAATTTTTTCAAATTATTATTTCTTTGGATGAGCAAACCTTTATTATTGCAGAAGCTCATACTTATGTGATATCAATTCATATAAAAATGTCATATGAATATTAGTACCGTATATACTCGTGTATAAGCCGACCCGTGTATAAGCCGACCCCCCTACTTTTGCCCCCAAAACCTGGGAAAACCGATTGACTCGTGTATAAGCCGAGGGTGGACCCCAGCACAGGTATACAGCCCCCAGCAGTGTGGTATACAGGCCTCCCCAGTGGTAGTATACAGCAGCCTCCCCAGTGGTAGTATACAGCAGCCTCCCAGTGGTAGTATACAGCAGCCTCCCCAGTGGTATATACAGCATCCCTAAAGGTATAAACAGCAGACCCCAGAGGTATACAGCAGGCCCCAGAGGCATACAGCAGGCCCCAGAGGCATATACAGCAGGCCCCAGAGGCATATACAGCAGGCCCCAGAGGCATATACAGCAGGCCCCAGAGGCATATACAGGAGGCCCCAGAGGCATATACAGCAGGCCCCAGAAGCATATACAGCAGGCCCCAGGGTTTATATAGCAGGCCCCAGGGTATATACAGCTGGCCCCAGGGTATATACAGCAGGCCCCAGAGGTATACAGCAGACCCCAGGGTATATACAGCTGGCCCAAGGGTGTATACAGCAGGCCCCAGGGTATATACAGCAGGCCCCAGAGGTATACAGCAGGCCCCAGAGGTATACAGCAGGCCCCAGAGTATATACAGCAGGCCCCAGGGTATATACAGCAGGCCCCAGGGTATATACAGCTGGCCACAGGGTATATACAGCAGGCCCCAGAGGTATACAGCAGGCCCCAGAGGTATACAGCAGGCCCCAAAGGTATACAGCAGGCCCCAAAGGAATACAGCAGGCCCCAGGGTATATACAGCAGCCCCAGAGGTATACAGCAGGCCCCAGTGGCAGTCGCCCCCCATCATGGGAAGAAGCCCCCCACACTTTGCAGAGCCCCCCCCCCCCGCTGCTTTATCTTACCATCCAGGGTCTTCTTCACCGCGGACCCTCGCGTCCATCCTCGCGCGCTGTGTTTACGGTCTCATGTGACCCGGCGGTCGCAGTGGAATGACGTCATCGTGCCGGGTCACGTGAGACCTGAACACAGCGTGCAGGACCCGCGGCGAAGACTCTGGATGGTAAGATAAAGCAGCGGGGGGGCTCTGCAAAGTGTGGGGGGCTCTTTCCATGATGGGGGGGCTAGTGCCATTGGGGGGCTGCTGTATACACTGGGGGGCTGTATGCACGGCTCCCCCTGCCGCTGTGATGGGCGGGGGGAGCCGTGCATATCTAATGAGCGGCCCCACGTGATGGGCCGCTCACTCATCAGCCCCCCCCCCCGCTTCCTCCAGCCTCCCCAGCACCTGCAAAAAAATCCCATATACCGTATAGACACGTGTATAAGCCGAGGGGGTGACTTTTCAGCCCAATTTTTGGGCTGAAAAACTCGGCTTATACACGAGTATATACGGTATATGCTGCACATACATAGACTAATAGGTATGTTCCCACTCATGAAACAAATGTGCAATAATTTTAGTTCATTTCACTCCATATGTTTTGAATACAGATTTTTGGTATGTGCACAAGTGTGTTATATGTATCAGGTAACTGGTGTGTAATTCCTGATGAAAGAGTGGTCTGCAGACTCAGTTATGTATGTTGACCCACAGTCAGTATGGCAGCTGGAGACTTTTGACATGCAAGAAAACTTGTGTGATTTGGTTGACACCAATGAGGACTGGATTATGTGTGCTGTTGACGTTGAGTTGGAGGAGAAACGAGTTGATGGAGCACTTGATATCCATTCTAGCACCTGCTTTTTCTGTTCTCATGTACAAGTCGTAGGGATGTGCTGCTGCCTAAGAAAATTATAATAGCAGATTGTCCCCTAAAAGAAGATGTAATTTTTCTTTGTGTTTGTTGAGCAGAGATATCAGTCTTTTTAGCCCCTTCCTTACGGATACCAAGTGTTTTCACCTTACCACCACACGTATTCCCCTTTTCACCACAACCACTGCTTTTATCACTCATATTTGATTTACAATTAAGTTTGTTCTAGACCCAAAAAAATCTGGGCATGTGAATACATCATACCTGAATTGTCAAATACTGGTACTAGAAAATAAGCATTTGGTGGCTAGATTTTGGCAGATCTAGGAATAAATGCTTTTTACCACAGAATTTGTGGAGATTTTAAGAGACCACTGCATCAGACTTAATTTGGCAAATACTCGCACTAGAAAATAAGTGTTTGGTAGCTAGATTCTGGCATATGTAGCAAAAAAAGGCTTTCTTACACTGAATTTGTGGAGATTTTAAGAGAGAGAGCACCACACCAGACCTGCTTTGGCAAATAGTGGTATGAGAAAAAAAGTATTTAGAGGCTAGATTTTGGTAGATCTAGCAAAAAAGATTTTGTTAAACACTGTGTTTCCTCCTTTTTAATGCTCTGCCAGGCCTTTACTGCAGCGTTTTTTAGTTGCTGTTTGTTTGTGGGCCTTTCTGTCCTATGTTTAGTCTTCAATAAGTTAAATACATGCTCTATTGGGTTAAGATTAGATCAGGTGACTGACTTGGCCATTCAAGAATATTTAACTTCTCTACTTTAATAAACTCCTGGGTTATTTTGGCTTTATGTTTTCAGTCATTGTCCATCTGTATTATGAAACGCCAACCAAATCAGCTTGACTGCATTTGGCTGGATTTGAGCACACAGTATGTCTCTAAAAACCCAGAATTCATCCAACTACTTCTGTTCTGTGTCACATCATCAATAAAACTAGGGGTCCAGTGCCACTGGCAGCCATGCAGGGCCGTATCTAGGGCGGGGCTGGGGGTGCATTTGCCCCGGGCGCAGCAGTCAGGGGGGGCACTGTCAGCCTCCTGCTGCAGTGCCCGAGGAGTCTCCCGCCTGCCATATATTGCGCCCCCCCCCTGCTGCCGCCGCCGCCGCCGTTGCCGCCGTCATGGGAGCCGGCTTTTCTCTGCTCTCCGTGGTCATCTGACAGCGGGGAGCAGAGAAAGTGGCGTGTGCCGGCTCCTGCAATCCCATAGCACAGAGTGTCTATCAGACACTCTGTACTATGGAAGCAGCCTGCGCCGTTCTTCCGCCCTGCTTCCCGCACTTCCGGGTCAGATAGGACCTCAGCAGCGTGATCAGATCACCTGACCACGCTGCTGACGACACCCAGCGGCCCTGCATTGACGGCAGGATGGGGAAAAGTGCTCCAGCTACAGGAGCTGAAGACCCTGAAGATTAATGTAATTAGGGGAAGGGGGTATATGTCAGTCAAGCTGGGGGAGAGAGGGTGGGGGTGATATGTGAGTTGAACTGGGGAGGAGGGTATGAGGGATTATATGTGAGTGAAACTGGGGGCAGTACATGTGTTCCAAACTGGGGGGGGTTGGTGATATGTGAATCAAACTGGGAGGGGGGGAAGGGTGTGAGGGATTATATGAGAGTCAAACTGGGGGGAGGGGGGTAGTATATGTAATCCTAACTGGAGGGGCATGTGAGTCAAACTGGGGGGGAGATAGTGGGGGTCATATGTGATTCAAACTGGGGGGGGGGGAGGATGTGAGGGATTATAAGTGAGTCAAACTGGGAGGAGGGGGGAGTATATGTGATCCAACCTGGGGGGGAACATGTGTGTCAAACTGGGGGAAGGGATGGGGGGATCATATGTGAGTCAAATTGGGGGGTGGAAAGTGTGAGGGATTATATGTGAGTCAAACTGGGGGGAGTGGGGGAGTATATGTGATCCAAACTGGGGGACGACGACATATGAGTCAAACTGGGGGAAGGGTGGGGACAGACTATCTGAGCCAAACTGGAGGGGAGATTATATGTGATCCAAACTAGGGGGGGAAAGGTTGGGGTAAATATGTGACCAAAGCGTGTAAATTTGAGGCGTGAGTGGGGATGGCTGCAGCACAGTATGTGGAGTGAGGAGAGATGGCTGCAGCACGGTGTGTGGAGTGAGAGGGGGATGGCTGCGGTATGGTATGTGATATAAGGGGGGAAATGTGTAGACACAATATGAGGAGTGAGGTGGGATGGTTGCTGACACATTATATGGAGTGAGGGGGGATGGCTGCAGCACATAATGTGGAGTGAGAGAGGGGGATGGCTGCGTTATGGTATGTCACGTGAGGGGGGAAGAGTGTAGACACAATATGAAGAGTGTGGGGGGATGGCTGCCGACACAGTATGTGGAGTGAGAGGGGTATGGCTGTGGTATGGTATATGCAGTAAGGGGGGAACAGTGTGGACACAGTATGAGTGAGGGGGGTGGCTGCCGACACAGTATGTGGCTTAAGGAGGAGATTGATTTAGACACATTATGTGAAGTGTGGGCGATGTCTGTGGCACAGTATGTGGAGTGAGGGGAGATCAGTGTGGATACAGTATGAGGTGTGAGGGGGATGGCTTCGGCACAGAATGTGGAGTGAGGAGGAGATCGGTGTGGACAGAGATGTGAAGTGTGGGGGATGGCTGCGCACAGTATGTGGAATGAGGAGGACATTGGTGTGGACACAGTATGTGAAGTTAGAGGGGGGAGTGAGGTAGTGAAGAAACAGTATGCAAGAGAAAAATATAAGTGGGCAGAGAATAGAGAGTGAGTAGTGTGAGGGTGTATGGAGAGGGGTCATCCTGTGTGGACAGTTTGAGGCCCCTGCCAGGAGGGGACAATATGTCGAGGAGGGGGAGTGTGATGAGGAAGAACAGTATAAACAGTGGACAGAAAAGGGGGACACAGTGTGAGAGGACAGTGTGATCAGGGAGTACGGTATGGAAAGAAGAGGGCAGGGTGATGAGCTGGCAGTGTGGAAGGCGTGCGCCAGAAGAGGGACAGTGTATAAATCATATTTTGTGCAGGGAAGACTGAGGAGTAGCAATTATTTATTTCGGGGTAATGTAGGGCAGATATTTTAAGTCATAAGAATTTTGATCATTCTGCTATTTGTAAGGGTATCGTGCCGGGATGTGCTGCAGAAGACCGGAGAAGATGGAAGTCTCCAGAGACGAGCTGTGGATGTGAAACGTCATCATGGTGCCTGGACAAGATGAAGAAAAGAAAAAGACAACCTCGATCAGAGGCAAGGTCATCTATAAGGTACCAGGATGTAAAAGATTATTTGTGATAATGACTATTTCTCATCAGTGCTGTGGTTCTTGTATGGTCTGATGATGACTGGTAACAACAACTCCCAGTGACTCCTTACCATTGTTAAGGATGTAATGGGAGTTGTAGATTCATTCAGCACAAATGTGTGACATGACATTACAATTGTTTTACCATGTACTGATGGTGGTTCTGATGATGAATTTCTGTACTAATGAGGATTTTGATGCTGTGATTCTATAGTGATGGGAGTTATATGGATATATTCCTGTTCTGATGGGGGTTCTAGTTGTGTATTCCTGTACCTCTGATGGGTCTGGTAATGCATTTCTGCACTGATAAGGGTTTTGCTGATGTATTTCTGTACCTCTGGTGGGTCTGGTGATGTCTTTCTGCACTGATGAGGGTTTTGACATAGTGTCTCTGTAAGGATAGGGGTTATATGGATGAATTTATCTACCTCTGGTGGGTCTGGTGAGCTCCGTAATTTAAACACTAAGCCCTGTAGCCAAATTCTAACAGCGTGTAATATACCGTAATTTGTTTTTCATTAAACATTAAGAGAATTAGGTAGAGCAGCTGACTGTAAGTGTGCAAATCGTATATGAATGATCGGCCACATGATGGGGGGGGGGGCGCCAAACTGAAGTCTTGCCCGGGTGCCAGAAAACCTAGATACACCTCTGCAGCCATGTATGCCCAAGCTATCACACTGACTCAGCCATGTTTAACAGATGATGTGGTATGCTTTGGATCACGAGTTGCACCATGCCTTCACCATGATATTTTCTTTCCATCATCCTGGTAGAGGTTGATCTTTGTTTCATCTGTCCAAAGAATATTCTTTCAGAACTGTGCTGTTTTTTTTTTTCTTTTTCAGCAAAGTCCTATTTAGCCTTCTTATTTTTGAGACTTATGAGTAAACCCCCTATATTTCATTTCATGTAGTCTTTTCTTTATGGTTGACTTGGATATTGATACACATACATCCTGTAGAGTGTTGTTCACTTGGTTGGCTGTTGTGAAGGGGTTTCTATTCACTATGCCAATTATTCTGCGATCATCCACCACTATTGTCTTCCATGGGCATTTTTATGTATTGTTGAGGTCACCAGTGATTTATTTCTCAGCTTTTACCAAAATGTTGATTTTGCTACTTCTACTGTTGCACCAATTTCTTAGATTTTTTTTCTGTTTTCACCTGTATGGAGAGCTCCTTTTACCACATGTTTACTTCTCAGCAAAATCTTTAAAATGCAAACAACACACCTCAAATCAACTCCAGACCTTTTATGTGCTTAATTAAGGATGAAGTCATTGCCAACACCTGCCCATGAAACAGCCTTTGAGCCACTTGTACAATTACTTTTGGTTCCTTCAAAAACAGGGTGGCACATGAAAAGGAGCTGAATCTCCTAAACTCTTCATGAAATTTTAATGTGGATACCCTCAAATGAAAGCTAAAAGTCTGGACCTTATGTCCATGTCCATTATAAAACTATAACTTGAATATGTTTAATGAAACAGGTTAAAAAACTTAATTTGTGTAAGTGTCCAAATATGTATGAACCTAACTGTAAGTCCTTTTTTACTGATCAAATAAAATCTAAATATGACAGCGTTTTATGTCATTTCCTCTTACATACAGAAATACTAGTACCATAAGCATCCACATATATTATTTCATTATTTTATGATCTGCTATTAGAATTATATTCAAAATTCTATAAACTGTGATTCTGACAACCCTGTATTAAAGCAGAATCACATTCACATAACAATATCGAAATAATAATAATAGTGATTACAAAAAATTAAGATATTACATTTTTATATTCAAATTATAATTCAAGAAAATTAAAAAGACCATTGATTATTCAACTCAATCATAGTGATATATAATATCCTGCTTTTTATTCATAGCAAATGGAGATTGTGTCTGCAGTATGAAAATCCACCATGATTCTCTATTTAAGAGAATTCTCTCATGATCACCACCTCTTACTGGTAGATGATTTTTTTTCTATTCCCTTAATCTTACATGGAAGCATTTCATTCATGCACTATGGAGAAATGTTGTGTGGCTGCCAAACTGCCTGTGATGAGGTTTACTTGTGGAGGAGGAATAAGTAGCAATTACCCAACAGGATAAAACCTATACATAAATCTGGGAATAATTATAGATGTGGCCAGGAATATGGGAATGGAGTCAATTTCACTGATACTGATATATCTTTGGATACTTTGGATGGCAATTTTTCAGAAAAATTCTAAGACAGTTCTGGAGAACAATCGAGGAATGATGATAGACATAAAAATCTAATAGGACTTTTTATAATCAACATCACAGCTTCTAACAACCTTCCTATAGAATCGCAATATACAAAAATGGAAAAGAAGTAAAAGGAGGAGTGGACAGACAGCATAAAAAACAAATAAAGACTTAGGGTACATTCACACGCTGCATATTAGCTGAGTATTTGCTGTATTGTTGTACACACAAGCTCATCACAAACCAGGAGTGGGAGAATAAATCCAGAAGTGGAGAACTTGTTTCTATTATACTTTTCCTCTGATTCTTCCACTCTTGGTTTGTAATGAGCTCAATAGTGTTGAGCGAACATGCTCGGCACTACTCGTTACTCGCACGAGTATCACTGTACTCGGGCGACTCGCCGAGCACCGAGTAATCTCGCGATAGTCGTGCTGTGCTCGTGGTCGTCATCTCTCCATGTTGGCGCTCTTTTGAGAGCCAGCCCACGTGCAGGGATTGGCTGACAGACCACTGCAATGCCACAGCCCTGTTGGTTGTGGTATAGCAGTGATTGGCCGGCCTGCACAGCGTCACCGAGCCTTTATAAGTCCCGGCGCGCTGTGCTCGGCACACAGCCTTCCAGACAGTGAGTGTAGGGAGAGTGTCTGCTGCTGATTAGGGACAGATTTGCGGCCCTCATAGGTAGATCCGGATCAGGGCTGCAAACTGCTGCTGCTGACCACAACAGTCCTTCTCAGGACTAATCTAGGAGGACATAGGCAGGGTGATCCAGATCGGAGTCCAAGATTTCCAGTGACCAGAACAGTCCTTCTCAGGACTAATCTAGGAGGATATAGGCAGGGTGATACAGATTGAAATCCAAGCTTTTCTGTGAGCATTAGAGTCACCACACTCTTGTACTTAGTACCTTATTACAGGTTAGGGACTAAAATCCTCTCTTCAAACCATTACAGTCACCAGACAGGTGTACGTACTACCTTAATACAGGTTAGGGAACTAAAATCCTAACTCTTGTCATCAAAACAGTCACCAGACAGGTGTACGTACTACCTTAATACAGGTTAGGGACTAAAATCCTCTCTTGAACCATTACAGTCACCAGACAGGTGTACGTACTACCTTAATACAGGTTAGGGAACTAAAATCCTAACTCTTGTCATCAACACAGTCACCAGACAGGTGTACGTACTACCTTAATACAGGTTAGGGACTAAAATCCTCTCTTGAACCATTACAGTCACCAGACAGGTGTACGTACTACCTTAATACAGGTTAGGGAACTAAAATCCTAACTCTTGTCATCAAAACAGTCACCAGACAGGTGTACGTACTACCTTAATACAGGTTAGGGACTAAAATCCTCTGTTTAAACCATTACAGTCACCAGACAGGTGTACGTACTACCTTAATACAGGTTAGGGAACTAAAATCCTAACTCTTGTCATCAAAACAGTCACCAGACAGGTGTACGTACTACCTTAATACAGGTTAGGGACTAAAATCCTCTGTTTAAACCATTACAGTCACCAGACAGGTGTACGTAGTACCTTAATACAGGTTAGGGAACTAAAATCCTAACTCTTGTCATCAAAACAGTCACCAGACAGGTGTACGTCATAAGTTTCTACAAGTTAGGGAACTAAAATCCTAACTATTGTCATCTCAACAGTCACCACACTGTTGTACGTCATAAGTTTCTACAAGTTAGGGAACTAAAATCCTAACTCTTGTCATCTCAACAGTCACCACACTGTTGTACGTCATACGTTTCTACAGGTTAGGGAACTAAAATCCTAACTATTGTCATCTCAACAGTCACCACACTGTTGTACGTCATAAGTTTCTACAGGTTAGGGAACTAAAATCCTAACTATTGTCATCTCAACAGTCACCACACTGTTGTACGTCATACGTTTCTACAGGTTAGGGAACTAAAATCCTAACTATTGTCATCTCAACAGTCACCACACTGTTGTACGTCATACGTTTCTACAGGTTAGGGAACTAAAATCCTAACTATTGTCATCTCAACAGTCACCACACTGTTGTACGTCATAAGTTTCTACAGGTTAGGGAACTAAAATCCTAACTCTTGTCATCTCAACAGTCACCACACTGTTGTACGTCATAAGTTTCTACAAGTTAGGGAACTAAAATCCTAACTATTGTCATCTCAACAGTCACCACACTGTTGTACGTCATAAGTTTCTACAAGTTAGGGAACTAAAATCCTAACTCTTGTCATCTCAACAGTCACCACACTGTTGTACGTCATAAGTTTCTACAAGTTAGGGAAATAAAATCCTAACTCTTGTCATCTCAACAGTCACCACACTGTTGTACGTCATACGTTTCTACAGGTTAGGGAACTAAAATCCTAACTATTGTCATCTCAACAGTCACCACACTGTTGTACGTCATAAGTTTCTACAGGTTAGGGAACTAAAATCCTAACTATTGTCATCTCAACAGTCACCACACTGTTGTACGTCATACGTTTCTACAGGTTAGGGAACTAAAATCCTAACTATTGTCATCTCAACAGTCACCACACTGTTGTACGTCATACGTTTCTACAGGTTAGGGAACTAAAATCCTAACTATTGTCATCTCAACAGTCACCACACTGTTGTACGTCATAAGTTTCTACAGGTTAGGGAAATAAAATCCTAACTCTTGTCATCTCAACAGTCACCACACTGTTGTACGTCATACGTTTCTACAGGTTAGGGAACTAAAATCCTAACTCTTGTCATCTCAACAGTCACCACACTGTTGTACGTCATAAGTTTCTACAAGTTAGGGAAATAAAATCCTAACTCTTGTCATCTCAACAGTCACCACACTGTTGTACGTCATACGTTTCTACAAGTTAGGGAACTAAAATCCTAACTATTGTCATCTCAACAGTCACCACACTGTTGTACGTCATAAGTTTCTACAAGTTAGGGAACTAAAATCCTAACTCTTGTCATCTCAACAGTCACCACACTGTTGTACGTCATACCTTTATACAGGTTAGGGAACTAAAATCCTAATCTCCTGTGACCTCCACAGTGACCAGGCAGTTGTCGCTCTATACAGGCAAAATGCGCAAAGGCGTTGGCAAGGGCGTTGGCAAGGAACAAGGAAGTGGACGTGATAGTGGTGCAGGCAGAGGCCGAGGTCGTGTGCAAGCACTCATTTCGCAACAACAAAGGGCCACATCTCCTCGCTCGCACGTCCTGTCCCAAATTCTTGGGGCCCGCAGCAGTACACCACTGTTGAACCAAGACCAGTGTCAACAGGTTGTTACTTGGATAGCGGATAATGCTTCAAGTCAGATGGGCACCTCCACAAACACCCTGTCTTCCGCACGGTCAACTGTCAGTAGCCGTGATACTGCACCGCACATTTCCCAACCTGATCCTCCTTCCTACCACCTGGCCGATTACACGTCCACGGACATTACAGATCCCACACTAGGACACTCGGAAGAGCTGTTCACGTATCCATTCGCAGAATCTGGCCTGTCGCCACCTCCTCTTGAAGTGGGTCATGAGGAGATGGTATGTACAGATGCCCAAATATTTGAGCAGCCGCGTTATGACGAACGGAACGTTGTCAAAGTGTCTCAACAAGGGGTGGACGATGATGAGACACAATTGCCAGGAAGTCAGGAGGAGGATCAGGGTGCGGAAGAGGAAGACGACGTGGTGGATGGTCCAGTAGCTGACCCTACATGGCAGGAGGATATGCAGAGCGAGGACAGCAGTGCACAGGGGGAGGGAGGCGTAGCATCACAACAGCCAGTACGAAGCAGGGGTGCGTCCGCAGGCAGAAGGCAGGCAACCGTTCCCCGGAACAACAACACGACTCAAGGTGCCTGTGCAAATGTTCGGTCTT
Source organism: Allobates femoralis (assembly GCA_033576535.1). Lineage (NCBI taxonomy): Eukaryota > Metazoa > Chordata > Amphibia > Anura > Aromobatidae > Allobates > Allobates femoralis. The sequence continues at coordinate 196,549,693 of JARQOC010000005.1, read as the reverse complement.
CCCGAGTCTGGGAGTTTTTTAAGTTGGCTCCAGAAGACTCTAAAAAGGCCATTTGCCACACCTGCCATGCCACTATCAGCAGGGGTACGAAAACTAGCAGCCTGACCACCACCAGCATGATCAGGCACATGTCAGCCAAGCACCCGACTTTGTGGGAAGTACCACAGAGTCGAGGAGTGGTGCGTGCTGATGTCACTGCTACGTCTTCGGCTGTTGTGCATGCAAGCCAATCCCCTGTCCATGCTGGCCGCGAACAAGCCTCCGGTCCTGCACCTGAAGTTGCTGAAGCACAAATTACGCCACCATCAAGCACGTCCTTGTCCCAGCGCAGCGTTCAATTATCCATTCAGCAAACATTTGAACGCAGGCGCAAATACGCTGCCAATGCCCCACATGCCACAGTCCTCAATGCTCACATTTCGCGACTCATAACGCTAGAAATGTTGCCTTTCCGTCTGGTGGAGACGGACGCATTCCGCGACCTGATGGCGGCTGCTGTCCCACGTTACTCGGTCCCAAGCCGACACTATTTCTCCAGATGTGCCGTCCCCGCATTGCATAACCACGTGTCCAACACCATCACACGTGCCCTGAACAATGCTGTTTCAGCCAAAGTCCACCTAACCACAGACACGTGGACAAGTGCTTGTGGGCAAGGCCGCTACATCTCCTTGACGGCACACTGGATTAATATTGTGGAGGCTGGGACCCAGTCTGAGCGAGGGACGGAACACGTCCTTCCCACACCAAGGATAGCAGGCCCTACCTCTGTCACGGTTTCACCGACACTCTACAGCTCCGGAATGTCATGCTCTTCAGCCTCCTCCTCCTCCACCTGCGCATCCTCATCCACTGTACCCTCCACACCAGTCCCAAGCTGGAAGCACTGCAGCACTGCCTCTGCAAAGCGGCAACAGGCTGTGCTGAAGCTAGTCTGCATAGGTGACAAACCCCACAATGCAGAAGAGGTGTGGACAGCTCTGAAACAGCAGGCAGATCACTGGCTCACACCTCTGAACCTAAAGCCAGGAAAGGTCGTGTGTGACAATGGCCGAAACCTGGTGGCAGCTTTGAGGCGAGGGCAGCTGACGCATGTTCCATGCGTGGCCCATGTGCTCAACCTGGTGGTTCAGAGGTTTGTGAAGTCATACCCGGAGGTGTCTGACCTGCTGGTAAAAGTTCGGCGTCTGTCTGCACATTTTCGCAAGTCACCTGCTGCTTCAGCCGGCCTTGCAAGCTTTCAGCGCCGTTTGCGTCTTCCGGCCCACAGACTGGTGTGTGATGTCCCCACGCGTTGGAATTCAACGCTGCACATGTTGGTCAGGATATGTGAGCAGAAGAGGGCAGTTGTGGACTACCTGCATCACCTAAGCCGTCGGGAAATGGGTCAAACTCCACACATAACACCTGAGGAGTGGAGATGGATGTCGGACCTATGCACCGTCCTCCAAAACCTTGAGGACTCCACCAAGATGGTGAGCGGTGATGACGCCATTATTAGCGTCACCATACCACTACTCTGCCTTCTAAAACGGTCTCTGCTGAAAATAAAAGAGGACGCATTGCAGGCAGAGCGCGATGACTTAGAGCAAGAAACTGTAGTGGGTGTGGGTGAAAACACACAGCCCAGCCTCATGTCATCACAACGTGTAGTGGAGGACTATGACGAGGAGGAGGAGGAGGAGGAGGATGAAGACATGGAGCAACTCTCAGGCCAAATTGGGGATATGACATGCACACCAGTCATACCCTCGATTCAGCGTGGCTGGCCAGAGGACAGGGGAGATGAGGAGGAGGAGGAGGAGGAGGAGGACAGCATGTTCAGTCATCGTGTTGGTCTGGATACTGATGTGATGGCTGTTAAGAGTCTGGCGCACAAGGCTGACTTTATGGTAAGCTGCCTGTCTCGTGACCCTCGCGTTCAGAACATCTTGGCCGACAATCAGTACTGGTTGGCAACACTCTTAGACCCACGCTACAAGGAGAACTTTATGTCTCTCATTCCTGAGGCGGAGAGGTCAGACAAAATGCTGCAGTTCCAGAGGGCCATAGTCACGGAAGTTGTGAAATCCTTCCCCTCACAAAACGCTAGCGGCATAGGTCAGGATTCGATGGACAACCAAGGCGTACGGCCGAGAGGGGCACAAGTCCAATCCGCCAGAGGCAGGGGACTGTCTTTACGATGTGGGACAGTTTTCTCAGCCCCTCACGTACCACAGCCCCTGAGGTGCGGGGTAGTGCCACCAGAAATGCTAAGTTCGGGCAGATGCTGAAGGAGTACCTTGCAGATCGAACAACTGTACTGCGAGATTCATCGGTGCCTTTCAATTATTGGGTCTCCAAGCTCGACACGTGGCATGAATTGGCTCTCTACGCCTTGGAAGTCCTGGCCTGCCCTGCCGCTAGCGTTTTATCAGAGCGTGTTTTCAGTGCAGCAGGTGGAATCATCACTGATAAACGCACCCGCCTGTCAACTGAAAATGCGGACAGGCTCACTCTGATCAAGATGAACAAGGGTTGGATTGGGCCAGACTTCACCACACCACCAGCAAATGACAACTGAATTTTATTTAGTTATTTGAATTTGACATGTACCTCCACTCACCCATGGGTACACACTTCCGTACTTTGGCTAATCGCTGGACTGCTACTCCTTCTCCTCATGTGACACCATGATGAGCGTTAGAATAGTTAGGCTCTTGTTTGAGGTATACCCGCAGTGGTAAATTTTTTAGCCCATTCTGTTAGAATGGGCATTACAACGACAGGAGACCCGCTCCTTTTCAATGGGAAAAATGTTTTTAGGTACTCCTACACGTCTCTATCCAGGGACAAAGAGGAGCCTCACAATTTTTGGCTGCCCTGACAAAAGGGCTACACTACAATACACCCTGTTCTTCTTAACAGGCCCTCCTGCACGTCTCCATCCAGGGACAAAGAGGAGCCTCCCAATTTTTGGCTGCCCTGACCAAAGGGCTCTACTACAATACACCCAGTTCTTCTTAACAGGCCCTCCTGCACGTCTCCATCCAGGGACAAAGAGGAGCCTCACAATTTTTGGCTGCCCTGACCTAAGGGCTATACTACAATACACCCACTTGAGGTTTACAGGCCCTACTACATGTCTGTAAGCATGGGTCATTGTTGAACCTCCCAATTTTTGGCTGCCCTGACCAAAGGGCTATACTACAATACACCCACTTGAGGGTTACAGGCCCTACTACATGTCTGAATGCATGGGTCATTGTTGAACCTCCCAATTTTTGGCTGCCCTGACAAAAGGGCTATACTACAATACACCCACTTGAGGTTTACAGGCCCTACTACATCTCTGTAAGCATGGGTGATTGTTGAACCTCCCAATTTTTGGCTGCCCTGACCAAAGGGCTCTACTACAATACACCCAGTTCTTCTTAACAGGCCCTCCTGCACGTCTCCATCCAGGGACAAAGAGGAGCCTCACAATTTTTGGCTGCCCTGACCTAAGGGCTATACTACAATACACCCACTTGAGGTTTACAGGCCCTACTACATCTCTGTAAGCATGGGTCATTGTTGAACCTCCAAATTTTTGGGCTGCCCTGAACAAAAGGTGGCTATACTTACAAACACTAACACCCACTTGAGGGTTACAGGCCCTACTACATGTCTGAATGCATGGGTCATTGTTGAACCTCCCAATTTTTGGCTGCCCTGACAAAGGGCTATACTACAATACACCCACTTGAGGTTTACAGGCCCTACTACATCTCTGTAAGCATGGGTGATTGTTGAACCTCCCAATTTTTGGCTGCCCTGACCAAGGGCTATACTACAATACACCCATTCTGTTACAGGCCCTCTACACGTCTCCATCATGGGACAAGGGAGCCTCACAATTTTTGGCTGCCCTGACCTAAGGGCTATACTACAATACACCCACTTGAGGGTTACAGGCCCTACTACATGTCTGAATGCATGGGTCATTGTTGAACCTCCAAATTTTTGGCTGCCCAGACCAAAGGGCTATACTACAATACACCCACTTGATGGTTACAGGCCCTACTACATGTCTGAATGTATGGGTCATTGTTGAACCTCCCAATTTTTGGCTGCCCTGCCAAAGGCTAGCTAAAATACACCCACTTGAGGGTTACAGGCCCTACTACATGTCTGAATGCATGGGTCATTGTTGAACCTCCCAATTTTTGGCTGCCCTGACCAAAGGGCTATACTACAATACACCCACTTGAGGTTTACAGGCCCTACTACATGTCTGTAAGCATGGGTCATTGTTGAACCTCCCAATTTTTGGCTGCCCTGACCAAAGGGCCATACTACAATACACCCACTTGAGGTTTACAGGCCCTACTACATGTCTGTAAGCATGGGTCATTGTTGAACCTCCAATTTTTGGCTGCCCTGACAAAGGGCTATACTACAATACACCCACTTGAGGGTTACAGGCCCTACTACATGTCTGAATGCATGGGTCATTGTTGAACCTCCAAATTTTTGGCTGCCCTGACCAAAGGGCTTAACTACAATACACCCACTTGATGGTTACAGGCCCTACTACATGTCTGAATGATGGGTCATTGTTGAACCTCCCAATTTTTGGCTGCCCTGGCCAAAGGCTAGTACTAAATACACCCACTTGAGGTTACAGGCCCTACTACATGTCTGAATGCATGGGTCATTGTTGAACCTCCAAATTTTTGGCTGCCCTGACAAAAGGGCTATACTACAATACACCCACTTGAGGTTTACAGGCCCTACTACATGTCTGTAAGCATGGGTCATTGTTGAATCTCCCAATTTTTGGCTGCCCTGACCAAAGGGCTATACTACAATACACCCATTTGAGGTTTACAGGCCCTACTACATCGTCTGTAAGCATGGGTCATTGTTGAACCTCCAAATTTTTGGCTGCCCTGACCAAAGGGCTATACTACAATACACCCACTTGAGGGTTACAGGCCCTACTACATGTCTGAATGCATGGGTCATTGTTGAACCTCCCAATTTTTGGCTGCCCTGACAAAAGGGCTATACTACAATACACCCACTTGAGGTTTACAGGCCCTACTACATGTCTGTAAGCATGGGTCATTGTTGAACCTCCCAATTTTTGGCTGCCCTGACCAAAGGGCTATACTACAATACACCCACTTGAGGTTTACAGGCCCTACTACATGTCTGTAAGCATGGGTCATTGTTGAACCTCCAAATTTTTGGCTGCCCTGACCAAAGGGCTCTACTACAATACACCCAGTTCTTCTTAACAGGCCCTCCTGCACGTCTCCATCCAGGGACAAAGAGGAGCCTCACAATTTTTGGCTGCCCTGACCTAAGGGCTATACTACAATACACCCACTTGAGGGTTACAGGCCCTACTACATGTCTGAATGCATGGGTCATTGTTGAACCTCCCAATTTTTGGCTGCCCTGACAAAAGGGCTATACTACAATACACCCACTTGAGGTTTACAGGCCCTACTACATCTCTGTAAGCATGGGTCATTGTTGAACCTACCAATTTTTGGCTGCCCTGACCAAAGGGCTATACTACAATACACCCACTTGAGGTTTACAGGCCCTACTACATGTCTGTAAGCATGGGTCATTGTTGAACCTCCCAATTTTTGGCTGCCCTGACAAAAGGGCTATACTACAATACACCCACTTGAGGGTTACAGGCCCTACTACATGTCTGAATGCATGGGTCATTGTTGAACCTCCAAATTTTTGGCTGCCCTGACCAAAGGGCTATACTACAATACACCCACTTGATGGTTACAGGCCCTACTACATGTCTGAATGTATGGGTCATTGTTGAACCTCCCAATTTTTGGCTGCCCTGACAAAAGGGCTATACTACAATACACCCACTTGAGGTTTACAGGCCCTACTACATGTCTGTAAGCATGGGTCATTGTTGAATCTCCCAATTTTTGGCTGCCCTGACCAAAGGGCTATACTATAATACACCCAGTTCTTGTTTACAGGCCCTCCTGCACGTCTCTATCCAGGGACAATGAGGAGCCTACCAATTTTTGGCTGCCCTGACCAAAGGGCTATACTACAATACACCCACTTGAGGGTTACAGGCCCTACTACATGTCTGAATGCATGGGTCATTGTTGAACCTCCCAATTTTTGTCTGCCCTGACCAAAGGGCTATACTACAATACACCCACTTGAGGGTTACAGGCCCTACTACATGTCTGAATGCATGGGTCATTGTTGAACCTCCCAATTTTTGGCTGCCCTGGCCAAAGGCCTAGGCTAAAATACACCTACTTGAGGGTTACAGGCCCTACTACATGTCTGTAAGCATGGGTCATTGTTGAACCTCCCAATTTTTGGCTGCCCTGACCAAAGGGCTATACTAAAATACACCCACCTGAGGGTTACAGGCCCTACTACATGTCTGTATCCAGGGGCATTGGTGAACCTCCAAATTTTTGACTGCCCTTGCAATGGAAGATACTACAATAGACCTAGTTCCTCAAAATGGGCACTTTATTTCTAGACAGGGCTTCATGTACGTCTCTTGTCAGGGTCATCGGAGTGTCGCACAATGTTTTCACGTAAAATCTTTTATGTAATCACAAAAAGTGACATACACCAGCTGTATCTCACTATTGGGTATGTGCCCTTAACATTTCCACCCTAAATATTCATTTTGGTGTCATTTTGGAAGGTTTTCTCGACACTCCGTAAAATTGGCGTGAAACTCGGACAACATTGTTCACAGCTGTGACTTTTGAGTGAGAAATGCTTCCAGGGGTCTTCCCCATGGTGTTGCCATGTCATTTCAGCACTCTTCTGAGACTTTTGTGACATTTTTAGGGTTTTTCCAGGCAGCCGGCAGTCATTTCATAAAAATACTCGTGTCTCCCATAGGATAACATTGGGCTCGTTACTCGGGCCGAGTACACGAGTATCTCGGGATGCTCGGCCCGAGCTTCGAGCACCCGAGCATTTTAGTACTCGCTCATCACTAGAGCTCAAGCGTAAAAACTGCAGCAAATACGCAGTATGTGAAAGCACTCTTACGTCCCAGTTACTGCGTCACAACATTCCTTGCTTTCAAAAGGTCTTTCATTTGCCCCCCAAAGTGGTTTTTACTCTTTATAAGACCAAAATTGGATGTAAATAGATTTTTGGCAGTCATTGACTTTACGTTGCCATTTCTTGCTTGTTGAATCATACTTGATCCAAGATTTGTACTATTGGGCAGTGAAGGAAGAATAGTTAGGTTTTTACCACAATCATTTGGTTTTAGCCCAATATTTTACATTTTCACAGAGGAAAATGGGGAAGTATGTCTACAAATTTTGGCACACAATATCTCTTGAACATGGCAATACCCTATATGTGGTTGTAAACTACTGCTTAGCCACAAGGCGAGACAAGGGGACAAGGAGCTATTTGACTGTGTACAAATTTTCACACAATAGTTTGCAGACTTCATATATACAAGTACTAAGTGTCAGAAGAGCATAATCACTCCTCCACTGACCCCATTTAGGAAATTCCACCCCACTTGGAATTTATCTATGATTTTGACTCCAAGAGTGCTTTCCAGAAACAAGCACCAATGAATGTAGTGCCCAGTACATTGTATTGCCCTGTACATTGTGCCAGGTTTGTGCTTCTGGAGTCACGCACTTCGTAAATGGCTCTCTTAACTACAGAAAATTCAAACATTTGGATGCTAAATATGGTTGAGGAAAACTGTGGGGCTTGGAAGGGAGGGGGGTTTTTGGATTTGGGAGTACATATTTTCCTAGATTTTATGTTGGGGGGAGAAATGGTGCTATTCTAGAGCCTTAGTGCTACAAGAGATATGGAAGTCCCCTATTTTTCCATTAACAGATGATAGATCTTAGTGAGCACTTTTTTCCTGTGGGGTAAGTTGAATGCTATATGGTTGCAATTTGGGGTACAGAAGTAAGGAAATCCGGCATTACATTTTTTAAAAAGAAACAAAAGTCTGTATTATTGGTATGCAGCATCTGTCTATATATGTGACATTTTAGTTAATTACCTTTTCAATCATACACAGTAGAGAAGAACACCATAACTAATATGGAGGTAGTGCTGTGAAGAATGGAAACTACCATCGCTGAAGGCTATGAATGCTTTAGCCTGCAGCGATGGTAGTTTTATTCTTCACAGTGCTGCTTGCACATATATTTTGGTGGACTTCTCTACTGTGTATGTTCTAAGAAAAATGCTGCATATCCATAAATAAAGCCTTATGTGTCTTTTATGCTTTTTGATGTCAGATTTTCTTACTTTCTGTCTACTGGGTTGGACCCTGTCCAGTCCAAGTACCTTATCTTCTGGAGTGCCATATTACCTCTATAATTTTGGGCACAGAACATTTTGGATCAGTTATTATTATTGTTATTATTATTTATTTATTTTAATAGCACCATATAATTCCATGGTGCTATACATTGAGAGGGGTTACATACAAAATTATAGATATAGTTTACAGTAAACAAATTAACAACGACAAACACAAAGGGGAGAGGACCCTGTCCTTGCGGACTTACATTCTACAGGATAACGGGGAGGAGACAGAAGATCTGGGTGTGACAGCTCTGGAGGTGGTGAGGCAGCAGCTCTAGTGGAGGTGAGGCGGCAGCTCTGGTGAGGTGAGGCGGCAGCTCCAGTGGAGTGAGGCGGCAGCTCTGGTGGTGGTGAGGCGGCAGCTCCAGTGGTGGTGAGGCAGCAGTGTGGTCATTGCAGGCTGTAAGCTTTCCTGATGAGATAGGTTTTCAGGTTTTCGTCTGAAGGATCTGAGCATGGTGGATAATCAGACAGTGAAGAGATTTGCAGAGGGGAGAAACATGGGTGTATCAAGGGGAGAGGTTGATTAGTCAGGCAGCAGAGTTGAGGACAGAATGGAGTGGTGCAAGAGAGTTGGCAGGAAGACTACAGAGGGGCATGTTGCTGTAATCGAAACGGGAGATGATCAGGGTGTGTACAAGAGTTTTAGTAGATTGAGGACTAATGAAGGAAAGAATTTGGAAATATTTTTTTAGCTGGACATGACAGGAGGTGGCAAGAGTTTGAATGTGTGGTTTGAAGGACAGGGCAGAGTCGTGAGTTACTTTGAGGCAGTGGATTTCAGGTGTTGGAGCGAGTGTTATGCCATTTACCATAATAGATAGATTGGTAGGAAAGATACATGAGATGGAAGAAAGATGATGAGTTTGGTTTTGCTACATTGAGTTTTAGGAAGCAGGAGGTGAAGAAAGAGGATATGGCTCTGGGATTCTGGACAGCAGAGAGGTGAGGTCTGGGCCAGAGAGGTAGATCTGAGTGTCATGAGCGTACAGGTGGTACTGGAAGCCATGGGACTTTATGAGTTGTATAGGGTATAGATAGAAAAAAGTCGGTGCCCCAGGACAGAGCCTTGTGGGACTCCAACAGAGAGAGAGCGGAATGAGGAGGTAGTGTGGGAGTGGGAGACACATTTCTACTGTGCTCTGTGCTGAATGTGTGGGTTAGAGCTACCATATACATCTCCAAAATACGTGATTCAGGTGAAGCCCCTGATGGATTAATTCTCTAATGAGGCAGCAGAGTTAATCTGGACTCAGTTTGGCCTCTGTTCAGCTGTGTCTTTCTTTTCAAAGGTTCACAAAGCTGTTATTGTTCACACTTTTTTGCACATTTAAAACTCACATAAAAGGATGGCCACCGCCTGACTACGGGCCAGTCAGGAGTTTAATGTGACTCTCTCTGCTTCATTACAGTGAATTCTACAGTGGGAATTTTATCTGAATCACTCTTTTAAGATATTCATACATAATCCTTGGTATAAATGCTCAAAGCAGAGCGCAGGATAAATGTGAGCCAAGTCTTACTATGAACTTTGGAAGACGAGAATAAACAAATCAGCAAAAATTAAAGAATTTAGCTTTTTTTTTACAATTTTTTACGCTGTTCACCCTACGGTATATGTGATTAGGCGGCTCTATTTCTTAGGTCAGTATTATTACAGCGATACCAGACATATATATATATTATGCATAAAAACCTATACTTTGTAAAAAAAAAGAAATTAAAAAAAAGCATTTTAGTATCATTGAATTTTGATGACTATAGTTTTTTTTTTTTTTATTTTTCTGCAATGAGTCATGTGAGGACTTGTTTATGGGGAGTGAGTTGGAGTTTTTATTGGTATCATTTTGGGCAACAATGTGTTTGATTGATACCTATTCTGCTTTTTGAGTGGCAAAATCAAGAAGGAACAGCAATTCAGGATTGTTTTCTTACACCATTAACCATGCCGAAAAAGTAACAATACAGCTTTATATTTCGGGTACCACTTCTCCTGTCCTGTATACTGGGTGTATTCCTCAGTATCTGTATTATTCTGTTTATATACATTGCACAGTATCACTTCTCCTTTCCTGTATACTGGGTGTAATCCTTGATATCTGATTATTCTATATATATGTAACAATGCTGATATTTCTAATACTAAGTTCAACACTGATAATGTAAATCTTCTGCAGTAACTCAGTTCGGCCACTGGAGGTCACCATTGAACACGAGTAGAAAGAACTGGAAACAGGAAGTAATTTTAGTCAGAGTTTCCTGAGGTAAATTGAGAGAGACATAGTTCTGAGGAGATTCCTGAAGGATCAAGATGTCGACGGTTCAGAGAGGCACGTGGAGCTGGGAACGCACTGAGTCCGAAGTGTGAGGATGTGCTGGGCCTGAGATGTTTTGGAGTTCCCCAGAGACTCGATCTGACAGTGTGCTTCAAGAGAAACTGTGCACTGTGAGTAACACAGAAATTGACTGGTCACTTTTTATATAGAGAGATAGGGTGAGCTAGACAGAGGTTGCTGAGAACTATTTTGTGTGAATTCCTGTTGAGACTGATCAGAATTGGACTATAAGCTGTGCAAGATCCTGAACACTGAGAGGAGCCAGTCGTGCATTACACAATAGAACTGAGAGAAAGATTGCAATCCATGTTGCACCGGACTATGCTAAGAAGCCTGGTGTAAGAAAGATCTGATATATCCCAGTGGCCGGGGTTTAGAGTTAAACAAAATATAACATTACCTGTTTGTCAATTATCAAATTTGAGTAAGTGCTTTACTCCTGCAGGAGGATGACATTGCATAGGTTGTAAACAATTTGTGGGATAAATATATAAAGGGGAATAAGGGGATCCCGAATCACATTATACATACCCTGTTTCCCTTAAAATAAGACCGGGGGGGGGGGGGGGATTTTGGATGGGAATATCAGGGGCTGCAAAGAGATGAAAGGGATATTGGGGGCTGCATGGGAATATTGTGGCTTGGAAGGGGATGATGGAAAAATAAGACATCCCCTGAAAATAATGAGGCGGTCGACAGGGTAGGGGGTACTCGGGTACCGGGGCTGATGGTGACTTGGATGGCGGATCACTGCTGGTCGGTCCCCGGTCCCGTGCCCTGGACCCTCAATGGCGGGGATGGTCGTGGGATGATGGTGGTAAAGGGATAGGTTACGTGATGCCACTTGTGGTACATGGTAACGTGTATACCAGCGCTGCGGCCGACCGCTGAGGTGATGGAGGTGTAGCTCAGTGTAGTACAGCTCCCCACAGGTGGAGCTTTATCTCAGGGTAGTAGGGATGGATGAGGGGAGTCGTAGTAGCATCTCTGTGGTTAACGCTGTGGATGGCGGCAGTTAAACAGGCACATGCACACACAGTAGTCTTTGTTTCGGTACATTTTACTGGTGACGGGTAACAGGTACAGTCCAGAGAAGTAACCAGGTCCCCGATGCAATTTGGGACCTTCACCTTGGAGAGTTGTGAAGCCTCCTCTGTCTCTGTGTACTGTGGTTTGGGGTAAATCCTGCTTGTAACTGAACTCACCGCTCCTTCTCCCTCTCAGGGCTTTATTCTATCACTGACAATGAGGTCCTTCTGCAGGGTCCCTATTCCTACTTTGGCCATGGTCCTGTGTTTGGTCAGGTTAGAGTGTCTGTTAGTTTGTTACCTCAGGGGAATTTGGTCCTCCTGGTCCCTCCAGGCTTTTACTGCTGCACTGGATGCTTTGCAGTGATGGATTCCGGTGTCCGGGTGAACTACAGGGAAACAGGATTTGTTCCCTCCTTTAAATTCTCTTATTCCTCGACTGGCCTCCGACCCTCTCCCAATGGTGCAGCACAGCTGGGTCAGTGTTCCCTGCTCCTCACTCCTGCTCTCTCCTCTGACTGGAACTAATTGCTTCTCACTGGACCAACTGGAACTAACTGACTCCTCCCCTCAGGCCTGGATCTTTTATAGGGAATCTGGCTTAAGGCAGCCAGTAGAGCTTCCACTTCAGGTCTGAGGTGGAGGTGTTGTGTGCTGTGTGTACCAAGGTGTAACTCCCTCCTTGCAGCGGTGGATCCTGTGGCAATCCCCTGCAGGGGTGCCACAATAAGAGATACTGCATTTTTTGAAGCAAAAAGTAAGGTAAGAGATTGTCTTATTTAAGGGGAAACAGGGTGTGGGAGGGGTGTAAGTTTATATCCCAAAGGGTACCTTTACACACGGCTACATTTGTAGCTTGTCACCAGGTAACTTACAGGTTGCAGTGAAATCATGGATACATGGTTCTATCTTGTTGCTGTGTACAAATGGAATCATGTATCCATGATTTCACTGCAACCAGTAAGTTACCTGGTGACAAGCTACAAATATAGCCGTGTGTAAAGGTACCCAAAGGGAACACGTGCCGTGGCTGCAGTAAGAGCCTGGTGGGCCCTGTACGGAGTAAGGGTGGGGTGGTATATTAGGGGTAGTTGTATTCCCTCTCTGCAAAACTGGCACGTGCGTTCCCTCAGGCTGCATAATTTGTATATTGTGGTTGGGCTATTGGGCTCATATCTTTGTTGAAATGTTATTTCTTTATTCTGTATATATACACTGCACAGTACCACTTCTCCTGTCCTGTGTACTGGGTGTAATCCTCAGTATCTGCATTATTCTGTATATATGCTCTGCACAGTGCCACTTCTCCTGTCCTGTATACTGGGTGTAATCCTCAGTATCTGTATTAGGCTGGGGTCACACTTGGCATGAGTTTTTTTAGTGACTTAAAAAAACTCATGCATTTTTGCATGCGTTTTTTTCATTTCAGCATGCGTTTTTTAAGGTGTCTGATGGCACCCTGCGTTTTTGCATGCATTTTTAAAACAGCACCAAAAAATAGTGCATGCACTATTTTTTGGTGCTGTTTTAAAAACGTATGCGTTTTTTAGAAAACGCATGCGTTTATTTAACATGGGCCCCTATGGAAAACACATGCGTTTTTGATGTCAGCTAATCACATAATTGCAAAAACGCACACAAAAACGCATGGTACTGTCACACATGCATTTTTGCTATTAAGACATGCATTTTTGCTATTAGGGCATGCGTTTTTTTAACATGGGGGCCTATGAGTGCGTTTTTACATGCTTTTTTAAAACGCAGGTCTCCAAAAAAGCATGAAAAAAACGCAAGTGTGACCCCAGCCTTATTCTGTATATATACACTATACAGTATAACTTCTCTTGTCCTGCATACTGGGTGTAATCCTCAGTATCTATATTATTCTGTATATATACACTGCACAGTACCATTTCTCTTGTCCTGTATAGTGGGTGTAACCCTCGGTATCTGTATTATTCTGTATATATACACTGCACAGTAACACTTCTGTCCTGTATACTGGATGTAATCCTCAGTATCTGTATTATTCTGTATATATAACTGGGTGTAATCCTCAGTATCTGTATTATTCTGTATATATATTTACAGTCATATGAAAAATTTTAGTCACCCCTCTTAATCGTACTCTTTTTTTTTTGTTTAAAATTGTTTTTTTGCAACAGCTATTTCGGTGTGATATATGTAATAACTGACAGACACAGTAATATTTCAGGATTGAAATGAGGTTTATTGTACTAACCGAAAATGTGAAATATGCATTATTTCAAAAATTGACAGGTGAAAAAGTATGGGCACCTAAACAGAAAAGTGACATTAATATTTAGTAGATCCACCTTTTGCAAAAATGACAGCCTCTAGTCGCTTCCTGTAGACTGTAAATGAGTTCCTGGATCCTGGATGAAGGTATTTTTGACCATTCCTCTTTACAAAACAATTCCAGTTCAGTTAAGTTTAATGGTCGCCGAGCATGGACAGCCCGCTTCAAAACATCCCACAGATGTTCAATGATATTCAGGTCAGAGGACTGGAATGGCCATTCCAGAACATTGTAATTGTTCCTCTGCATGAATGCCTGAGTAGATTTGGAGCGGTGTTTAGATCATTGTCTTGCTGAAATATCCATCCCCGGCGTAACTTCAACTTTGACACTGATTCTTGAACATTATTCTCAAGAATCTGCTGATACTGAGTGGAATCCATGCGACCCTCAACTTTAACAAGATTCCCGGTGCCGTCCTTGGCCACACAGCCCCAAAGCATGATGGACCCTCCCCCAAATTTGACAGTGGGTAGCAAGTGTTTTTCTTCGAAAGCTGTGTTTTTGTGGCGCCATGCATAACGCCTTGTTGTATGACCAAACAACACAATCTTTGTTTCATCAGTCCACAGGACCTTCTTCCAAAATGAAACTGGCTTGTCCAAATGTGCTTTTGCATACCTCTGGCGACTCTGTTTGTGGCGTGCATGCAGAAACGGTTTCTTTTGCATCACTCTCCCATACAGCTTCTCCTTGTGCAGTGTACGCTGTACTGTTGACCGATGCATAGTGACACTATCTGCAGCAAGATGATGCTGCAGGTCTTTGGAGGTGGTCTGTGGATTGTTCTTGACTGTTCTCACCATTCTTCTTCTCTGCCTTTCTGATATTTTTGTTGGCCTGCCACTTCTGGCCTTTACAAGAACTGTCCCTGTGGTCTTCCATTTCCTTACTATGTTCCTCACAGTGGAAACTGACAAGTTAAATCTCTGAGACAACTTTTTGTATCCTTCCCCTGAACAACTATGTTGAACAATCTTTTTTTCAGATCATTTGAGAGCTGTTTTGAGGAGCCCATGATGCCACTCCTCAGAGAAGATGCAACTAGGAGAACAACTTGCAAGTGGACACCTGAAACAGCTTTTCTCATGATTGGATACACCGGGCTATGAAGTACAAAGCTCAATGAGGTTACCAAACCAATTTAGTGCTTCAGTAAGCCAGTAAAAAGTAGTTAGGAGTATTCAAATCATGAAAATCAGAAGGGTGCCCATACTTTGGCACCTGTAAAATTTTGAAATAATGCATATTTCACATTTTTGGTTAATACAATAAACCTCATTTCAAACCTGAAATATTACTGTGTCCATCAGTTATTACATATATCACACTGAAATAGCTGTTGCAAAAAAACCATTTTAAACAAAAAAAAAAAAAAAAAAAAAAAAGAGCGATTAAGAGGGGTGCCCAAACTTTTTCATATGACTGTATATTTACAGAGTGGGCCACTTATATGGATGAATCTAAATAATATGGGACTGGTTGATGATATCAACTTCCTGTTTGTGACACATTAGTATATGGGAGGGGGAAAACTTTTCCAGAGCGGTGGTTACCATGGCGGCCATTTTGAAGTTGGCCATTTTGGATCCAACTTTATTTTTTTCAATGGTAAGAGGGTCATGTGACACATCAAACGTATTGAGAATTGCAAAAGAAAAACAATGGTGCGCTTGGCTTTAACGTAACTTTATTCTTTCATGAGTTATTTACATGTTTATGACCACTTATAAAATGTGTTCAAAGTGCTGCCCATTGTGTTGGATTGTCAATGCAACCCTCATCTACCACTCTTGACACACTAATAGCAACACTGCAGAAGAAATGCTAGCACAGGCTTCCAGTATCCGTTGTTTCAGATGCTGCACATCTCGTATCTTCACAGCATAACAATTGCCTTTAGATGAGTGATGAGGCAAACTTTTTTGTGAATGGTGAAGTTAAGAAACAAAACCACAGCTATTGGTCTGACACTAACCCACAGTGGATAGATTCAAGACTGTTGGAACGAAAAAATTGATGGCATTTTGTAGTATATGGGGTACAAAGATAGTGGGGCATTCTTCATCAATGGAAACTTCAATGCCACTGGATATCTGAATCAGGTAGCAATTCCAGATATCCAATGGCCCACCCTGTGTATATATATATATATACATACAGTGCCTTGTGAAAGTATTTGGCACCCTTCAACTTTTCAACCTATTGACACATTTCAGGCTTCAAACATAAAGGTATACATTCTAATTTTTTTCTGAAGAATCAACGAGTGGGACAACAATCATGAAGTGGATCTAAATTTATTGGATATTTTAAACTTTTTTAACAAATAAAAAACTGAAAAGTGGCGTGTGCAATATTATTCGGCCCCCTTGAGTTAATACTTTGTAGCGCCACCTTTTGCTGCGATTACAGCTGCAAGTCACTGTATGTGTCTATCAGTTTTGCACATCGAGAGACTGAAATTCTTGCCCATTCTTCCTTTGCAAAACAACTCGAGCTCAGTGAGGTTGGATGGAGAGCGTTTGTGAACAGCAGTTTTCAGCTCTTTCCAAGATTTTCGATTGGATTCAGGTCTGGACTTTGACTTGGCCATTCTAACACCTGGATACGTTTATTTTTTAACCATTCCATTGTAGATTTTGCTTTATGTTTGGGATCATTGTCTTGTTGGAAGATAAATCTCCGTTCCAGTCTCAGGTCTTTTGCAGACTCCAACAGGTTTTCTTCCAGAATGGTCCTGTATTTGGCTTCGTCCATCTTCCCATCAATTTTAACCAAACCGATGCGGCAATTGCGGTTAAGTTGGAATGCAGCAGATCCGGCACTTGCAGCTGCAAAAAAATCCCGCTGCTTGCAGCTTTTTTTCGCGGCCACAAGTGTCGGATCTGGCCGATCTGGTGCAACTGCACTTGCCACGCCGGACCGCATTCCCCGTAGACAATGCATGGGGCTTGCCTGATCTGGGCAGCATGTTGGCCATTAAACCGCAGATCCGGCAGATGCGGCGCCACCTGCACCTGATCTGCCACACATCAGCAAAAAACGCTGATGTGAAAGGGCCCTTACTCTGTTTCTCAACTGCTAAGTAAACATCAAATTGCCTACCATATTTGTAAATCAATCTTTTCAATTGTACAATTGTAAACAAATAATTTTACAATAATATGAATTTAACACAATTGTTATTGCTATTCATGTAAAGTCTGAGAAGTGTTGTGTAGATTCCCTGTTTTCTATTTTTGAAAAACCAATAAAAGTATTTTGTGACACTATATAAAAAGACACATATGCATGTTTTTCTCACTGTATGACATGAAATCAGAATTAACCTTTCCAATTTTAGGTCAATTAGGATTACCATAATTATTAATATTTGCCAAATGCCAGAATAATGAGAGAGAGAATGTTTTAAGGCTTTTTTTATTACCGTATGTACTCGAGTATAAGCCGAGTATTTCAGCATAAAAATTGTGCTGAAAGTGCCCCCCTCGGCTTATACTCGAGTCAGTATAGGGCTGAGTGGGGGGGGCAGGGTCCGGGGGTTGGAGGAGGCAGGGGGAGGCTGTAATATGAGCGGCCTGTCACGTGGGGCCGCTCATTAGTGCAATGCAATATGCACTGCATCCCCTGTCCATCAGCGGCAGGGGAGTGTGCATATTACATTGCGCTCCCCCCCAGTGGTATATACAGGCCTCCCGCTCCCCCCAGTGGTATATACAGGCCCCCCCGCTCCCTCCCAGTGGTATATACAGGCCCCCCGCTCCCCCCAGTGGTATATACAGGCCCCCCGCTCCTCCCAGTGGAATACAGGCCCCCCCGGTTGCTGCCGCACACCTGTAAAATAATAGCTTTCATACTTAACCTCCTCGCTGTCACCTTGTCTCCTTCCTGCTTGTACCCGCCGCAGCCGCAATGACGTCATTGCTTCTGCGCTGTCACATGATGCCGGGTAGAAGCAGGGGGAAGACGAGGATGCACGGTTACAGCGAGGAGGGTAAGTATGAAAGCTATTCTTTTACAGGTGTGTGGCAGCAACCGGGGACCTGTATACCACTGGGGGGGCTGTATACCACTAGGGGGCCTGTATACCACTGGGGGGCCTATATACCACTGGGGGGGCCTGTATACCACTGGTGGGGCCTGTATACCACTGGTGGGGCTGTATACCACTGGGGGGGCCTGTATAACACTAGGGGGGCCTGTATACCACTGGGGGGCCTATATTCCACTGGGGGGCCTGTATACCACTGGGGGGGCCTGTATACCACTGGGGGCCTATATACCATTGGGGGGGCCTGTATAGACAACTGGGGGGAGCCTGTATATACCACTGGGGGGGCCTGTATATATCACTTAATGGGGGCCTACATATACCACTAATGGGGCCTGTATATACCACTGGGGGGCCTGTATACCACTAGGGGGCCTGTATACCACTGCGGGGGCTATATACAACTGGAATGGCCTGTATATACAACTGGGGGAGCCTGTATATACCACTGGGGGGCCTGTATATATCACTTATGAGGGCCTGTATATATCACTGGGGGGCCTGTATATATCACTGATGGGGGCCTGTATATATCACTGGGGGGGCCTGTATATACCACTAATGGGGGTCTGTATATACCACTGGGGGGCCTGTATATACCACTAATGGGGGCCTGTATATACCACTGGGGAGCCTGTATATACCACTGAGGGGGGCTGTAACCTCTGATGGGGGGCCTGTATATACCACTGATGGGGGCCTGTATATATCACTGATGGGGGGCCTGTGTATTCCACTGAGGGGGGCTTGTATATACCACTGATGGGAGGCCTGTATATACCACTGATGGGGGCTGTAACCTCTGATGAGGGGCCTGTATATATCACTGATGGCGGGCCTGTATATACCACTGAGGGAGGGCCTGTATTCCACTGATGAGGGTTGTAACCTCTGATGGGGAAGAACTGTATACCAGTGATGGAGGTCCTATATACCAGTGATGGGGGATTATATAACAGTAATGGGGGACCTTTTATCATGAGGAGAGGGGCTGTATACCATGATGAGAGTCTGCTTCATTTCCCCCTAGGCTTATACTCGAGTCAATAAGTTTCCCTAGTTTTGGAGGCTAAAATTAGGGGCCTCGGCTTATACACGGGTCGTCTTATACTCGAGTATATACGGTACTTTCTGCAAAGTCACAAATTTGCATACACTAAGATTGCTATGCCTTTAAACAATATGATGATATCATATAAGCTTCTGATAGGTTTGTTGGCAACGTCTGAGTTAGTTATTGACACCTCTGTGGATGTATTTTAATGCACACCTGAAACACACTGCTTCTTTGTATAATCATGGGAAATTCTCAAGAAATCAGCCAAGATATCAGGAAGAGAATTGTGGACTTGCACAAGTCTGGTTCATCCTTGGGTGCAATTTCCAGATATCTGAAGGTGCCTTGTTCCTCTGTACAAACAATTATACACAAGTACAAACAAGATGGGAATGTTCTGTTATCGTACTGATCATGAAGGAGACACCTTTTGTGTCCCAGAGATGAACATGCTTTGTTCTAACATGTGCATATCAACCCAAGCACAAAAGCAAAAGACCTTGTGAAGATGATGGCAGAAGCTGGTAAGATTGTGTCATTATCCACAGTGAAATGAGTACTGTATCAACATGGGCTGAAAGGCCACTCTGCCAGGAAGAAGCCATTACTCCAAAAGAAACATAAAAAAGCTAGATTATTTTTGCAAATGTACACCGCAACAAAGACCTACATTTGTAGAAACAGTTCCTGTGGGCTGACAAAATTAAAATTGTACTGTTTGGCCATAATGATCATTGTTATGCTCGGAGGAAAAACGGAGAAGCTTGGAAGCTTAAGAAGACCATCCCAACTGTGAAACACGGGGATGACAGCATGATATCGTTGCTGAGAATATGGAATATGGTGCTGCTATGGATGAATCCAATCACAAAATGATAATCAACCAACCTTTTTTTAATGATGTATGATTTCAATCAAGATATGGGCCACCGCAGCCATGAACCACAGAGTACAAGTTATACAGCCTGGGAGATCCCAAGTGTTAGCTTCAAAGGGAAATATTATACCCAAGGCTATGCCACTCCCACACTTCGCCAGTATTGGGCCTACCCGGGATTTTGCCATGATTGTTGCATGTGGTTCCCCAAGTATACAATCTTACACTCACCCATCACAGTAACTACAATGAATTGTGGGTACCCCTTTTCCCCCCTAATATTCCTTATCACAGCTAACAAAGCAAACAACAATGTGTATACGTTCATTATTTTCACCATGTGTATGCTCGGAGTAGACACTCTAAATAGATATTCAATCACCCCACCAGCAATAAGCAATGCCATATAAATTAACTTACTTCTTTAATGTCAAGCCACTAAGTTTAAAGAAGCTTTTCCTGGGTTACAGAGTCCTGTGGTACATGCAGATGCAAATGGAGAATGAAGCCTTTACATTGCTGAGCTCCTCTGCAGTCCTTGCGAAGATATGTCTCTTGAAATGTTTTAAACCCCAACTACCTTTCCCCACCTGACTAGATTAACTGTGACCAATCACACAGCCAGGTTTACTCACAGGGGCTGATTTCAATTCACAACACTGTCTATCTTTAGTTGGAGAAGGAGTACAGAGCTGACGATAGGGACACCTCCAGGTGCCTCTCACTAAATCTGTACTCCTTCTCCAATCGTCTTCTTCAACCGCCTTCTCATGTGCAGGATTTAGGAGCAGCTTTGGTATCCATTGTTACAACCACTCATATCTTGCTGTCTGATGACTCCTAGTGACAACACTAAGTTATTGGAGTAGCAATTTGTTCATTTAAAGGACAGAGTGGTATTACACTTGCAGATATCAACCTGCTACATGGACCATTCATATTTAGGCACCCCTTTGTTTTGCTTTTTCACAGTTTGATAACAAAAATTCAACTATAGGCTTTAGGACTTTGTTTTTATCTTGTGTAGCAGTAGTGAAATAATGGAATTCATATATTTATTTATTCTAGTATGCTGACAGCTAGTTTATATATTACTGTGGGAAAATTCTTACAGTAAAAAATTTCTGTAAATAATTGTCAATATATTGAAAATAAGTTTACCCTTCTGATTATTTATTTTCTATGTTACTACTGTATATACTCGTGTATAAGCCGACCCGTGTATAAGCCGACCCCCCTACTTTTGCCCCAAAAATCTGGGAAAACCTATTGACTCATGTATAAGCCGAGGATGGACCCCAGCACAGGTATACAACCCCCAGCAGTGTGATATACAGGCCCCCCAGTGGTATACAGGCCTCCCCAGTGGTAGTATACAGCAGCCCCAGCAGCCCCAGTGGTAGTATACAGCAGCCCCAGCAGCCCCAGTGGTAGTATACAGCAGCCCCAACAGCCCCAGTGGTAGTATACAGCAGCCCCAGCAGCCCCAGTGGTAGTATACAGCAGCCCCAGCAGCCCCAGTGGTAGTATACAGCAGCCCCAGCAGCCCCAGTGTTAGTATACAGCAGCCCCAGTGGTAGTATACAGCAGCCCCAGTGGTAGTATACAGCAGCCCCAGCAGCTCCAGTGGTAGTATACAGCTGCCCCAGTGGTAGTATACAGCAGCCCGAGCAGTCTCAGTAATCCAGGCCCCCCCCCTTGCTCCGGAAACCTGTAAAGTAAAATCTTTATACTTATCACTGTCGTGTCGCCACTGTCCCCGCCGCTGCCGACATCGCGCTCACCCGGCTTCATCCGTCCGTCTTCTTCCGGCTTCCTGTTCGGCGCAGGCAATGACGTCATTGCCTGCGCCACACAGGAAGCCGGAAGAAGACGGACGGATGAAGCCGGGTGAGCGCGATGTCGGCAGCGGCGGGGACAGTGGCGACACGACAGTGATAAGTATAAAGATTTTACTTTACAGGTTTCCGGAGCAAGGGGGGGGGGCCTGGATTACTGAGACTGCTCGGGCTGCTGTATACTCATGGGGGGCGTATGACTCGCATATAAGCCGAGGGGGGTACTTTTCAGCCCAATTTTTGGGCTGAAAAACTCGGCTTATACGCGAGTATATACGGTAGTAAGAATTTAACAAATGTGATCTAGCAATACTGTTACAATACAAAAACAAATAGAATAAATAAAAGCTAATGGATTGAACCTAATAGTAATAGTGATAAAACATATAAATGAATTATTTCATTTTCTTACAGTTATGTTATTGACTACAGGAAGGCAACATATAGTGCTGTGCTTTACAAGTTTTCTTCTTACTTAGATGGGGTACATTTGCAGGGATTTTTATTCTTTCCTCCGGCATTTCTCATATGGCTGTTTGCACATTATGACATCATCCTAATAAATTCTCATGACAGTCATGAAATTCTCCAATAATCAGTGACATGGGATGATTTTCTACTGCTGACAAGCTCTTGTATTGAGTATGATAACAGTTACTTTGTCTTCATCCACTGTTGGAGTATAATATCAATCCGTTTGATGATCCAGCAAACGAAGCCCAACACTTCTGTATCAATCTTCATAGAGCACTGCCTGTTGTCTAACAAAAAGCCTGAAATGAGATCATTCAATCACTTTGCCATCTAAGCTTTTGCTACTACTGAAGTGGTTTTAACTCCCTGTCAGTATTCTTTTCTCTCTTCTACACAATGAAACTAGTCATTCTAATTGCACCAGAAACTCATTTAACCCCTTTATTTCGTATTTCTCAGTTTTGCCCAAGTACACAAAGCAGCATGAGTAATTTGCAGAGCTAAAGGATTTATTCTTGTTTGTTGAAACGCCGCACATTTCAACAGTCCAAGGAAAAACTGTTGCAGCTTGTTACAAGTTGTATCAATTTGGTTACCAAGAAGACATCAGATTTCAAAAACTCCAAAATCCTGACTTGTTTATTTTTACTATAATAACCACATAATATTTAATAACACATGCTAGCAGGGAGAAGGATTCGTATTTTATGGTAAATCAATAAAATTATTTCATCTATAATTCTACACTGTTAATCCAAACAAAGGAAAAAGCAAAGGCAGGACGATAGTAGTGGACCCGGAGAAGGTACTAGCTCTGTTGATTTATTAAAAAATAAAACTTTAAAGCAGACACCCCTTTAATGACTACCCAGTGTCTTTTGATGGTGGGTAGAGCAGGTGGTTGCAACATCTTTAGGTATCACAGAAGTAAAGGATCATTGACTGTTCCCTGAATGCTCCAATGCTCCACTTAGGATGGACATCAACAAACCCTTTAATTGGGCTGCCAGATTTGTCAGTGCATTTACATTGCCAAGGTGTATTGATAAAATACAAGTAATAAACATTTTTTTGCATCACAGTTTAGTGTACAGAATTAGGAAACTACAAAAACACAAACCTTAAAAGGATTGCGCCACGAACAATTGTACATTTTAATTAATAAATCTTGAATAAAGATAAGTTCCACAATTGGATGTGTTAAGAAATGTTCCTGTCCCAAGATGTTCTTATAAATGGACCCCTGTGTAATAGATGTGTCCGACTATGTAGCAACAGGTCGGATATACCACAGCTGCTGGTCAGGGTAGTATACAGACATTACAGGCGGGGATCACAGCTGATTGTTTTTGTGATGTTATACAGTTTATTAAAAAAGCAATTAAATGTTTTCCGCCAAAGACAGAATTAGCTGCGATCCCTAGATGTAATGTCTGTATACTGTCTTACTTCCCCCACCACCCCCCCGTTCAGAGCTGTGGTATATCTGACCTGTCCCTGCATGGTGGGACACATGCATTACACGGGGGCACCTTAATTAGAATACTTTGGGACATGAACTTTTTTAACACATCTAATTGTGGAACCTATTTTTATTCTAAGATCTATTCACTAGAATTCACAATTGTTTGCAGCGGCATACAGCATATATCCACACTAGTAAAATATTGTGAAGAATTGATGTATTAGATTATCTCTGGGAATCTAGTTTAGATTCAATTCAAATTGTCTCTGTGTAAGGTACAGAACACTAAGAGTTAGTGATGTGCAAACTTCGCTCGAACATGTGAATCAATTTCACTTTTGACCGAACATAGCTGATTTAGTTCGGGGACTGGATACCCGAACACATTCCCCCAAAGTCGATGAATGCGGCTTTGTTTGGGAAAAAGTTAAAAATTTAAAATGGCCCTAAAACTTTACCTGTATATTTGGGGGCAAAACATTTGCTGGAAGAGCTGCTGGCAGGGGATGACACCTAACCAAAAGTTTGGAGTGTCGCTAGCCATTGGGTCTACCAGCTTGTATCAAGGTGTAGAATTTTGTGGAGCTTTAAATTAATTTATTTAAGCTTCTTGGAGCTTGCAGATGTTTTGGATACCTGCAAGATGTTAATTTTGGAAACAGTACCAGATGTGGAGCAGCTGGGAAGTCCGGGAAGCTCAAAATGTCCCTAAAACATCCGTTTAAGGTTAGGGTCACACTTGGCATGAGTTTTTTTATTGCCTTAAAAATAAGCATGCGTTTCTGCATGCTTTTTTCATTTCTGCATGGGTTTTGTTAGGTGCCTTTAGGCACCCATACGTTTTTCCATGCGTTTTTGAATCAGCAGCAAAAGAAAGTGCATGCACCATTTTTTGGTGCTGATTTAAAAATGCAGGCGTTTTTTAGAAAACGCATGCATTTTTTAACAAGGGCACCCATGGGAAACGCATGCGTTTTTGGATGGTACTAAATGGTACTAATGTACCATACCATGCGTTTTTGAAGGCAGCTCCTCACTTAAGTGCAAAAACGCATGCCAAAAACGTATGGCACTTTAGGCATGCATTTTTGCTATTGGGGCATGCGTTTTTGCTATTGGGGCATGCGTGTTTTGCATGTGGGCCTATGGGTGCGTTTTTACATGCGTTTTTAGAAATGCAGGTCTCCAAAAACGCATGTAAAATCTGCAAGTGTGACCCTAGCCTTAGAAAACTTAATATTTTTTAGGAATTTTTTTAATATTTACTTTTTTATTTATTTATTTCTTTATTTTTTTCTAATATTTTTTTATTTTTCATTTTTTGGATAGCAAGCCTTTATTATTGTAGAAGCTCACCAGCATGCAAGCCCATCTGTTCTAAATTTACATGATAGCAATTCATATAAAAATAGCATATGGCCATTATATGCTTCACATCCATGATCCTATAGGTCTGTTCATGCTGATGAAACACTATAGTAGGGATATTGCTTCTTGAAAATGTGTCATCACTATTTCATGTTATAATAATAATACTAATAATAATCATATTTATTCGTTTGTATACATTTGCAACACTGTCCCCATTTGAGCTCACATTTCATGCCATACATTTACAATACAGACTTTTGTCATGGTCATAACTGTGTTATATGTATAATTCATCATATTGCAGTTGTCCTTGCATTCTTGCAATGCCCAGTTCCACGCTAGCCATATCCAGCATTCCAGATTAATTGGTGGTGAATGGTGACCTGAGCAAACTTATTTGTTTCCATTATTATCTCTCCTACAAAGATGTAATGCTTCAATAATGACTACACTTTAATTAACTGCAATCAAGTTGTTAGACCTTTTAGCCTGGAGAAGTGGATTTGTGAAAGTGACATTAGTTCTGCAGATCATCACATAGACAGGTTAATTAAAAGTTAGGTTTTAGGCAACTAGAGTCTGCAAACATTAAACTCCGGTAGTGATTGCTCGAGTCTGAATCCTGTTACTCACTGGAAGAGGCGGGCCCTTAGAGAAAGCAAACACACCAAAACCTGCGCAACAAGATCAGTATCTTCCCACCATCTTTACTGTGCCATGCAGGTACTGTCTGCTACTACATTGCAACTTGGTACTGTGACGGCATTACACAGTACTTTAGAGATGGATCCCCTGCAAGGCATGACTGACTTGGACTCGCAGGATGTCATCTCACTAACTACCCAAGGGCAGAAAGTAGGTCAGCAGAACCAGAACCGCACAATGCAGTCGATATAGAGATATATGTGAACTGGAGCTCCACTGCGCTACCCACTTTAGGCCTCATCTGCCATGAGGTGTGGATCCAATCCTAGGCACTGCTGCCAGATGCGAACCTGAGGATTGAGTCACAGCAGTCAGGTGACACTTATGGCATCTGGGAATAGAAAATTCAAGAAAAGGATTAGCTCCAATCACCTAAAATTCCCAGGACTCCCAGGCAAACCGGAAGGTGGCTTGGCAACCACCAGTAGCAATAGAATAAAGGTGTAGAATCCAGTGCCACAAAATTTCTTTTTATTTTCAAAAAATAAAAAATCACACATTCTCCAGAGGTGCTTCTGGAAGCTCCATTTGAGAATGTGTGATTTTTAATTTTTTGAAAATAAAAAAAAAATTTGTGGCACCGGATTCTACACCTTTATTCTATCTGGGAATAGAAGCACCACATCTCAGACTGCAGACAATCTTGCATCATTTCTGGCTAGATTCCACCTCCAGCCAGTGTCGCAAGTGCTACTTGATCGAATACTCCAATAGCACCAAGACCAGGGCCTTTTTGAGGAGGACCTAGAAGGCTCTATTTCCCTGCTGTGTGGATCACCCTCACCACCTACAGAGGGATTTAACTGGGGAAATGCCATGTGGGGACCCCTACTACCTCCAAGCAACTATCTGACAAGGCAACAATCACCCCTCCCCTTTTTCCTTTAAGGAGCTTCGACATGCAGATGCCATCGCCCAGGACTGGTTTCATTTGCCTAAGGCTAATGACTTCCTAAACCAATGCACCCAAAGCAAGGTGGTGCCATTTCAGCAAGATAAGGGGAAAATGGCACTAAACATGGCACTAAACATCAATGCTACGTCAACCGGTCCATCCGGCTGCATGACAATCTTCCCCAAAGAAAACATACCATCTTTGTTCGGTAGGATGTCACTTCCATGAAATTGTGGCGCAGTAAGGGGTGGTGTGTGGTTGGCATATGTCAGCTTGCCACCGCTGACTAATTTGAGAAGTGTCAGGAGAAGGCTGACCTGGAGAGAAGTTGGCATCAGGTGCTGCCCAGGTGTCTCTTGGTTGGCTAGCCAGGTGCATCCAAACCCAGAGGGCCTGTTGGTGTTTCCCAAACTGCTCCTGTCTGTCTTATTGGGTGCGGTCATCCGCTAGTTTCTCCATTGTCCTTTCCAATGGTGGTCATGATGGAGTATTCTGAGGGGAAATGTGGTGGCTGAGAATGCCCCTAGAGGAGTATCCCCTGTTACCCCCCAAGTTTGTCTGGCAACAGGGTACCAGGAACAACTATGACAACCATCTAGGACATGGGTGAAAATGGCGAGAGACAATATTAGTGGACCTTACTAAAAGCATGTTGGTGGGTTGGTGAGATATTGACCCATCTCTTAGTTGGCATTTTGGCTTGAGAAGGACTATTTGACTTGGTTTTTTTTTTTCAGTTCTTCCTTGACCAAGCCCTGTGTATTTATTCAAGTTATACTACTCCTTCCAATATTTTCTGTTGTCTGTGCTTCCCTTTACTGGGCATGCATGCTGCCTTTGTGGTCTAACTGAAAGAACTTAATGGACTCTGCCCTCAAGTTTAACAGTCTGTGTACTGCTGCTAACTCCTAAAGGACTTTTGTTATATTTATATAGTATGTATATTTTTATGTTTCTTTTTGAGAGTTAGTTTCTGTGTTACAGTAAAGTTTTTTTTTTGTTCTCTCCTTGTGTGCTGGACTGTTTCTGCAAACATGTGGTTTGATAGTGCCCTATAGAGACTGGAGAACAAGCTGCAGGCCTCTGGCTTGATGTTCTGAAGTGTGGAAATGCAAGACACTACACACACACTGGTAGTATAGGACTGGCCAGGTGAACTTCTCAAGGGCCACAAAGAGTTCATGTTTCCTGGAATTCCTTAGCATTGCACAAGGTGCTGGAATTATCACCTCTGCAGTTGATGAAATTAGCACCTGTGCAACGCTAAGGTAATCCTTAAAACTTGCACAGTTTTCAGACCTTGAGGATTGTTATTGGCCATCCCTGCTCTAGAAGTCTCTATGGAAGTAGCCAGTGGGCAAGAGGAATCCTTGAGCCCTTTCACTACAACTGCGGCTCTCCCTGGACCCTCATAAGCCCTGTACAAACGGTATGTTGTTTGATGCTTTTTTAACACAGATTTTGAGAATCTGCATCAAAATGTGCATGTTTATCCTGAGGACAGCAAAGTCCATGGTAGGTCAGAAGTGCTGTGCTGTGTCCACGTTGCTTTCTTATTTTCTTGCACATGTGGTTAATATTTCTTTTCTCTAACCCAAAATCTGCACCAAATCTGCAAGGAAAAAGAACACATTGGCACAGCACTTCTGAACTTTTAGGGGAATGGTCACATGACCAGGGTTTAGCTAGGGTCACACATACAAATCCGTTTTTAAGCCCTTAGAAAAAAAAACAGATTCCGTTTTTCTAAGGGTGCCAATAGTGTTCCCTGTGGTCCTGGATGTTTTTGGGAACTTAGTCATTTTTACACCAAAAACACATGCGTTAAGGTATGTTTTAACGCATGGTGTCTATATGTGCCATGCGATAACGCATGCGTCCCCATGTTAAAAAAAGCATGCGTCTTTGAAATTTCCCCAAAAACGCTGCTAGCAGCGTTTTTGGGATGCTGCATAAAAACTCATGCATTTTTTTAAAAAAAGCGCACATACATGCGTTAACGCATATGCGTTTTTGGTCTTTGAAAAAAAATGCCCAAAAAGCTCCCAAAATGGATTTAAGCCAAAAACGGATGGTATGTGTGACCCTGGCCTTTGCAGCATTATGGACACAGCATGTTTGTGCTATGTCCATAATGCTGTGTTGCGTATCAGCACAGTGGATGGGATTTCTAGAAATCCTATGACCAGTTGGCTGCTCTACTCCATAGCATTATTTACACTGTGGTGCGGGTGGCTGGATTTCCGCATCTCCGCAGCCTGTGAATGTATTTCTGCAGTCAGAAGCGATCTCCAGTGGGTGAATACAGAGAAAAGCCTCCCTGCATCGAATGCTGATCCTGAGCACAGGGCAGCTTCCCTCAGGTCATCTGTATTAGGCTGGTTTCACACTGCGGTTTTTCACTGATCAGGTTCAATCAGGTTTGTGTGCCAAAACCAGGAGAGGAACCAGGAGAGGAACTTGCAGAGAAAAACTATAATTGAAAGATTGACAACTGTTCTAGGTTTTGGAGACACTCCTGGTTTTGAAACACA
This sequence comes from Allobates femoralis, assembly GCA_033576535.1. NCBI lineage: Eukaryota > Metazoa > Chordata > Amphibia > Anura > Aromobatidae > Allobates > Allobates femoralis. Next base: position 196,520,393 of record JARQOC010000005.1, on the reverse strand, counting down.
TAACCTGATCGAACCTGACCTGATCTGACCTGATCTGACCGCAGTTTGAAACCAGCCTTAGGGAGCTGCAAAGATGAACTGATGCAAAAATTAGACCATACAAATTAAAAGGGTTCTCGCACATTCATTGAAAAGTTTATTTTATTCAATAGATCTTGGAAAAATATTAATTTCCACAATTTGATGTGTTTAAAAAAATGTTACTGTGCTTAGATAATCTTAGAAATGTGCCCCTGCTATGTACTGTGTAATGGCCATGTCTGACTGTAGAGGGGCAAAGTCTGACCATGCCAAATCTCCTGGGCTGAGGGGATGCAAAAGATAAAATATAGACAGGACAGCATGGGATCACAGCTGATTCTTTTTGTGAGGTAAAACATTTCCCTGCTTGTTATTTCAAATATATTTTACCTCAACAAAAGAATTTTTGCGATCCTTTGCAGTAATGTCAGTTTAAATTTTTACTTTCTCCCCAGCTAAGGAGAAATGGTATGATCAGACCATGTCGCTGTGTGGTCATACACGACCATTACTCAGTAAATAGTGTGGACACATATATAAGATTATCTTACTACAGGAACATTTTTTAAAACCATCAAATTATTCAACTTATTATTATGATTCCAAGATTTATAGATTAAAATGAACTTAAAGGTGCGTTGACACACTGCGTATTTACTGCGTATTTTTACGCGAGTGCTCTTGCAGTTTTTGTAGCCAAAACCAGGAGTGGCTGATTAAAACCAACAGTAGGTAATTAAATACAGAAGTGGAGCACTTGTTTTTATTATGGTACCTTTACATGCCACCACAGAGGGCAGCAACAGGCAGGCATCGCACGTGCACGCGCGCGGTTTCAGCGGTGCCTAACGGTGCCTGATGCCACATATACACGCTGCCACAAAGTGCTCCACAGAAGGTATTTTCGTTCCCTGGAAGTGCCGACGGGTGCCGGGGGTTACCTTCTGTGGAGTACCTTCCCTGATTTACACGCCGCCACCACAAGGCAATATGGGCGTACATATCGTGCGCCACAAGGACATAGGCGTGCCAGAGTTGTGTATTACGCGAAGCTCGTATGGTGATTGGACAATGCAATAGCATCATGATTGGCCAGCCAGAGCAGGAAGGCTGGCTAATACATGACGCTATTGCAAATGTGTAGTGTGACTGGTCAGCTCGTTAAATATGGCGCCCTATGCAGGGACAACCAATCGTAACGCATGAGCTTCCACCAATGATCGCTGATGGGGCGTGGTATCCATGCCGCCGTGGCATGCCCCAGGGATTACGCTAGGCCACGCAAATACCTTCCTGTGCCCCGATTACACGCCGCCACCAAAGGAATTGTTCCTTCTTGTTTTTGAGCACAGCTCTGACACAGGTGTCGGAAGGCACAGGAAGGAAACTCCTGAATTACACGCTGACACTTCGCGGTGTTTTCCAGGCAAAAGGCACAATTGTGTCCGATGCCTGCCGGTTTCTACCTTTTGGTGGCGGTGTGTAAAGGAACCATTAGACTTTCCCTCTGATTGTTCCACTCCTGGTTTTGGCTACAAAAACTGCAACAGCACTAGCATAAAAATATGAAGCAAATATGCAGCGTGTGAATGCACCCTTAAAATTAATGTGAGAAAACCCTTCAAATTGTTGTGGTCTCATTTTTGCATCAGTTCATCTTTGCAGCATTTTAATACAGATGTTGTCAATGTCATAGCATAATCTCAGCATTTATCCCAGTATATGGGATAAGTATGCTAGTATATGACCTTGCTTGGAAATGCCGCCCACAGTTGCAATCTGAGAATTCAAGATTTAATAGAAACCAGAAAAGCTGAGTACATATGGTTATATTATTTCAAGACAACAGAATACACTGTGTGCAGAATTATTAGGCAAATTAGTATTTTGATCACCTGATACTTTTTATACATGTTGTCCTACTCCAAGCTGTATAGGCTTGAAAGCCAATAAGCAAATAATTAAATCAGGTGATGTGCATCTCTGTAATGAGGAGGGGTGTAGGTGGTGTAATGACATCAAGACCCTATATAAGGTGTGCTTAATTATTAGGCAAATGCCTTTCCTTTGGCAAAATTTGTCAGAAGAGAGATTTGACGAGCTCTGAAAAGTCCAAAATTGTGAGATGTTTTGCAGAGGGATGCAGCAGTCTTGAAATTGACAAACCTTTGAAGTGTTATTACCGTACAATCAAGCGTTTCATGGCAAATAACCAACAGAGTTGCAAGAAGCGTGTTGGGCAAAAAAGACACAAAATAACTGCACATGAAATGAGGAAAATGAAGCGTGAAGCTGACAAGATGCCATTTGCCACCAGTTTTGTAATATTTCAGAGCTGCAACATTACTGGAGTGTTAAAAAGCACAAGGTGTGCCATACTCAGGGACATGGCCATGGTAAAAAAGGTTGAAAAACGACCACCTTTGACCAAGAAACATAAGAGAAAACGTCAAGACTGGGCCAAGAAATATCTTAAAGTGACCTCACAAACTGACCCCCCCGCATCTTTAGACCTGTCCCTGCACCCCTTATTATCATTTCAACCCATCCCTTTTGCAGAAATAAAATCAATTCTGTAAAGTAGAGAAAAGTTTATATTCACCTCGTCCTGTGTGAGTTCTCTGTTTCTGAATAAGCCTCAATAGTTGTGCCTGTCCTCTGCTCCCTTGTAATTATGTACGCCCCTCTCAGCTTGCTAAGCGCCTGGCCGCGTCATGAAAGGGGGCGGGGCTCCGGTATGACGCAATTCTAGCCCCACCCCTTTCATGATGCGGCCAGGCTCTTAGCAAGCTGAGAGGGGCGTGCATAATTACAAGGGAGCAGCAGACAGGCCTGCCTATTGCGGCTTCTTCAGAAACAGATAACTCACACAGGACGAGGTGAATATAAACTTTTCTCTACTTTACAAAATTGATTTTTTCTGCAAAAGGGATGGCTAGAAATGATAATAGGGGGTGCAGGGACACGTCTAAAGATGCGGAGGGGGGGGTCAGTTTGTGAGGTCAGGTTCACTTTAAGTCTGATTTTTCAAAGGTTTTATGGACTGACAGGGGGCTGCCTGCAAATGCTGCTCCCTCGTAACCCGATGTTTACCATGGATGCAGCCACACAGGAAGCCCCTGGAACTGCGCTTTAGCACAGCACACAGGAAAACATTGTCAGCAACATTTTCCTGTGCACCCTGCAAAAGTGCCGTTCCAAGGGTTTCCAGTGTGGCTGCATCCATGGTAAACATCGGGTTACCATGGAGCAGCATTTGCAGGCAGCCCTCGACGTTAACGCTGGCATTTACTGCAGGCTGGGCTCTGCAGTAACGGCATCCGTTTAACTTGGGGGACATGATAACTGTGACCCTAGTCTTACTCAAAATATTGTGAGCAGCCTAATTTGCTTCCATTCAACAGGACAAAGTGCCTTGACGTCCGTGCTGCTGCCCAAGGAATCACCAGATTCACCGAAATATCTGGGATGAAAGTAGCTTTATTACACCGACGCGTTTTGGAGCCCCTCCTGGCTCCTTCTTTAGGGAAATTTCCCTGATAAATTGATTTATACCACGGTGAACTGTGGAAGTGCGGTCCCTGCAGCAGTTGCATTTTCTAAGCGATCATACCGGTTGTGGGTGGCATAACCTCACCAGGTGAGCAGTTTTCATTGTGTTGATCACCACCAATTTTTCGGAGATAAGACCCTATTTGCGCATTCTCATACCTACAGATAATTTGCTTCCATGGCCAGCACCATCTCCAGACTTGCATTCCATTGAGCACATCTCAAACTTCATTGATCAAATATTGCAATGGGAGCTGCCAGCAGCATATTTGATCTCGATGACTTGTATGCCCAACTGCATTCAGTGTGGCAAGACTTTCCACAAAAAGCCTTTAATTACCCCATTGATAGCATTCCAAGAAAAGTAAGAGCATTTCTGTATATTATGTGCTTATACATAGTGATGAGCAAGTGTAATTGTTACTTTTCACTACTCGCACAGATAGTACGGTATTTGCGATACTCATTAGTTGGTGAGTAATGCTTGTGTTTGTGAGTGATGTTTCAATTGTGAATGATCTGACACAAATTGACAGCTCCCTTCAGTACTTAAAGGGAGTTGACACCCCAGTGAGAGCAGATTAATTGGTAGTCTGTTTCTGGGGGGCACAGCAAGGTGTTGTATACATTGAAAACTCAAAAAAAAACACTCTCTCATCCTGTCCTTGAAATGCTTGCTTTATAACTGGCTGTGTGTGGACAGAACCTATCACTAATGGACTAACAATGGACTCACTATTCAGACAATTATGCGAGTATTTAAAACTATTTGCTAAGAATTTACCGAAGCCAAGTATTTCACTACTTGCTCATCCCTACTTATACACCTTGCTATATTTGTATACGTGTCTCTGCTAATTGACATAGGGAGCTATGAGATTGACCAACGTAGTTTTTCCCAAAAAAGGTTTTCTATTGCATGAATTAAAATAAATACTAATGCTTACGAGATGCATGCAAATATTTAAATAGGTCCTGTGTGGTGACCTATTTTGTCATGGAATAGTAAAACCAAAAAATAGGAATACCACGCTTCCTAGTGTAAAAGATGACAATAGATGACTGCAGGTACAAATAACAATAGGACTCTATGTTAGTTTGAAATGGAATCCAGTTGCCATAAGGTTATTATCCACAAAAAAAGTATAAACAGTGTGAATAGTAACTTTATGTCAACTTGATTCCATATTAAACTCACATATTATTTGCACCTGCAAATAATCTGCTCCACTATGGCTTCATTTTTTGTCGGATGATTAGCTGCACATATATACGTGTATGTATGTATATACCTTTATTCCTGTAACCAATTGTTGCATTCATCCTGATTGACATGTCACATCACAATTACTCTGCCAACTGCATTTCCCCTAGCACTTTTCCTTCAACACTACTTTGCAGAAGTGAGAAATCAGTCTTGTATAATAGGCCTGTAGCATTATCATATGAGTAAGGTAAAGCATTTGTGGGATTACATACTTATATGACCTGGGCCAATCCAGACCAACATAGAATCTGGGCATGTCTCTCCCAACCATAATATGCCCAAATCAACAGCCCACATTATAACTGAGGATCACCAGCGTTTCACACAGAGGACAATTTAAAGGGGTAATGCAACATAGTTTTATCTTTTTATCAGTTACACAATATATAGCATTTATTGTTAAATTAGTTATAATTCTTTTTATAATTTTATTATAATATGATTAGTTATAATCTTTACAACATTTTGTTATTAGACATGAATCTGGAGATTTTGTAAATGCTGATCTCATAACTAAAAATGGGTGAAATTTTCAGAAACTTGTCTGCCAATTTCAAATTCAGTACGGATATTGCAGATTCAATTCATGATAGGAAACCCAAGCAGTTTACTAAAAAGTTGCAACTTTGTTCGGGAAAAGGTTTGAAATTTTAAAAATGGCCCTAAAACTTTCCCCAAATCTTTGGGGCCAAAACCCTCGGTGGAAGACCAACGGGCCGGGAACAACACCTAACCTTACAGTTAGAAGCGGTACCAGCCATCCGGTCTGCCATATTCTTTCAACCTGTAGAATTTAATGGAGCTTTAAAATAATTTTTTAAGCATCCTTGAGTTTGCAGGTGTTAGGACACCTACAGGGTGTAAATCTTTGGAACAGTGCCAGAGCTCTGAAGTCCAAGAACCTTAAAATGTTCTTTAAAAATATGTGTAAGAGAGTGTTCTATTTTTTTTTATTATTTATATTTTCTTATTTATTTTTTAAAAGTAAACCTTTATTATTGCAGAGGGTCAGCTGTGTGTGTGAAGCCACCTCTTAAGCTTATCTGCTAGCAATTCAGATAAAAATAGCATAGATCCCTTATTTTGTGCTGATTACATGAGGCTGTGCTGTACTTTTGGTCACCAGCACAGGTACAGTAGGCAACTGCCACCCACCCCCAGCTGCCTAGTTTTACCTGGCTGGAAACCAAAATGCAGTGGAGCCTTGGGTGCTAAGGGGTTAATGCCAGCTGAATATTGCCAGCTGGCGATAAGCCCCAGGTTCATAATCTCAGGTTAATGATAGACCTGGCGATTATGAATCACTCCGTAAGTAGTAAACAATACACCATACCATAAAAAATCATTTATTTGTGAAAAGAAAAAAAATATATCCCTCTTTACCCATCTTTATTATCCTCATGAATACCCTCCACAATCCTTTGTGACGTTTGTTCACATCGGGACACGAAACTTACTTTCAAATGGGACTGGGGTGACATGAAAAAGTTTATCTGAGGCGAAAGCTCCGCTGCATCAGGATCTCAGATGAACCAGACTGTGGTACCATCTCCTGCAATTTCGGTTCCTGCTGTGAATGGACATCGAAGAGCATCATGGACGGTTTTGTGTGGGGATAATAAAGATTGGAAAGAGGGATGTAATTGTGTTCTTTTTGCAAATAAATAATTTTTCATGGTGTGGTGCATTATTTACAGATTCATAATGGCCAGGTATAACATAGACCTATAATTATGAACCTCTGGCTTAGTCCTAGCTCGGATAATTCAGCTGGCCTTAACCCCTTATTACCCAATCTGCCACCAATACCAGGTCAACTGAAAGAGCATGGTAACCACCAGTTTTGGCGTCTCTCATAGAGGTGCAAATTCTGGGGTGGCTGCACGCTGCAATTTCTAGCATGGGGAGCACAGAATGCTTGGGCCTCACCATGCTGAGAATTCCAGCCCCCAGCTTCCTAGTATACCTTGGCTGGCAATCAAAAATATGGCAAAAAACATGCCCATTTTTTAAAATTATTTATTTATTTTAACATACTGGCAAACATTTACAGATGCTGGCAAAAAGGGTGGGTGAGGCTAAGTCAGACTTTAACCAATCAAGGGGGAAAGCAGTGATTTTCATAATCAGGGACGGAAGGAGGGTGACAACATCTCTGCAGCTTGTTAAGTATAATAGTCTGAGAAGCTAATGTACGTGCGAAAACAGAGAGACTTCAACGGTAAAACAGTTGGCAGTTTTTGAGCCACTTTGAAGTTGATTTCTAGGCAAAAATATTCCCATTCAGTGAACAGAGCTGAACCCAAACTTTGAAAGGTTCACTCATCTCTTATCATAACTGTCTGCTATTGCTCATTTGAGGGTTGGCCATTCCATAATCATAAATACATGCAATAATATGGTTGTGTCTCTTTTAAACCTTTACGGTTTGTCTCTATTGGGGAGTTCAAATTTAAATTTAACCCCTTAGTGACGGAGCCAATTTCCACCTTAATGACTAGACCGTTTTTTGTGATTCTGACCAGTGTCCCTTTATGAGGTAATATCTCTGGAAGGCTTCAACGGATCCTAGCGATTCTTAGATTGTTTTTTTGTGACATATTGGGCTTCATGTTAGTGGTACATTTAAGTCAATAATTTTTACGTTTATTTGTGAAAAATTCAAAAGTTTGGCAAAATATTTGAAAATTTCACCATTTTCAAATTATGAATGTTTATTCTGCTAAACCAGAGAGATATGTGTTTCACAAAATAGTTAATAAATAACATTTCCAACATGTCTACTTCACATCAGCACAATTTTGGAAAAAAACATTTTTTGGTTAGGAAGTTATAAGGGTTCAAAGTTCAGCAGCAATTTCTCATTATTCCAGCAAAATTTACAAAACTATTTTTTTAGTGACCACATCACATTTGAAGACACTTTGAGGAGCCGATGTGACAGAAAAAAAAACAAAAGTGACACCATTTAGGATGCATTTTATCCTATTGCTCATGTGAAAATGAAAACATTGAGCCCAAAAGAAAATTTTTGTGAAAAAAAAATACTTTTTCATCTTTACAGATCAATTTGTGAAGCACCTGAGGGTTCAAAGTGTTCACTATGCATCTAGATAAGTTCCTTGGGGGCGTCTAGTTTCCAAAATGGGGTCACTTGTGGGGGAGCTCCAATTTTTAGGCACACAGGGGCTCTCCATATGTGAAATGGTCTCCGTTAACAATTTGAATGGAAAATTAGCTCTAATTGTTAGCGGACACCATGTCGCGCATGGAGAGATCCTGTGTGACTAAACATTGGATCTCCCCCACAAGTGATCCCATTTTGGAAACTAGACGCCTCAAGGATTATATCTAGTGGTATAGTGAGCATTTGGAACCTACAGTTACTTCACAGAATTTGCTAACAATAGGTCGTCATATTGAAAATGTTCTTTTTTTCACACAATTTCTCACTTTTAGGGCATGTGCACAAGATTCGGGGATACTGTATCCTGGTTGTCTCCTCTACTGCATTTTTTTTATTATTTCTTTATTAAATTGAAAAAAAAAGACTTAGAGCATCGCCATATTTTTAGTCCAGCCAGGTATAGCAGGTAGCTACGGGCTGCCACCAACCCCTTCTGCCTAGTTTTACCTGTCTGGAAACCAAAAATATAGGGAAGCCCTTTTTTTTTTATTATTTCATGAAATAATTAAAAAAAAAAAAAACGGAGTGGGCTTTGCCATGATTTTGGGCCAGCCAGGTACAACTAGGCAGCTGGGGACTGGAATCCTCAGCGTAGGGAGGCCCAAGCTTTCTGTTCCCCCCCCCCCACACTGCGAATTGCAGTCTGTAGCTGCCCCAGAAAATGGCGCATTCATAGACGCGCCATTTTCTGGCACTGTATCCAGCTCTTCCAGCTGCCGTGTAGCGGTGGCACACTGGGTAATAAGGGGTTAATGCCAGCTTTTTGGCAGCTAGCACTAAGCCCAAGATTCATAATGTCTGGCCAATATTAAACCAGGCCATTAGGAATCTCTAGTAAATTGTAAAGAAGACACAACACAGAGAAAGATTTTTTTATTAGAAAAAAAAACAAACACAATTTAGACCCCATCTTTATTATTCTGTGGCGTCCGACGTAGTCCAGTGGGCGGTGATGTCCGATGTAGTCCAGTGGGCAGTCCCGCAATGTTTCTCAGTGTTATAGGATATGGGGCATCCCTCATATGCTATAAGAGAAGGCATTCTCCCAGGGGAATGATAGGTCATGAACTCTGTAAGTTCATGACCTATCACAATCCTGGGGTCACACAGGGATTAACGGATCTTCATAATAATCTCTAAAGCCTATCACCATGAAGAACACAGTTAACCCCTGTGTGACCCCTGGATTGTGATGGGTCATGAACTTACAGAGTTCATGACTTATCATTCCCCTGAGGTAGCACAAGGGTTAACTGATCTTCATGGTGATCTGCTTTAGAGGTCATGAAGATCAGTTAACCCCTGTGTGACACCAGCGGAATAATAGGTCATGAACTCTGTAAGTTCATGATCTATCATTCCCCTGTGAGTGCGCGGACACAGCGACGCGCACAGAAGAGGATACAGACCCAGGATTGAGGAGTGGGACCCATGATTGAGGAGCGGGTAAGAGAGAGGGGATGGGGGAGTGGAGGAAAGGGCTCTGGGGAGCGGAGGAGGGGGGCTGTGGGGAACGGAGGAGGGGGGCAGTGGGGAGTGGAGGAGGGGGCTGTGGGGAGTGGAGGAGCGGGGCCAGAGGAGCGAGGAGGGGAGCTGGAGGAGCGGTGCTGGAGGAGCAGGGCTGGAGGAGTGGGCCTGGAGGAGCGAGGAGGGGGCTGGAGGAGCTGGAGATGTGGTGCTGGAGGAGCGGAGGGGGTCGGAGGCTGCAGAAAGTGTTGGGGGCACAGGGGGTATGTGTTACCCATGCAATCTGACTTGTGACATGTCAGATCGCATGGAGATGGTCTGGGGGAGGGATGGTGGGGTGGGGGGGTGATCTCAGGCACCGGGGGTCTTGGTGGGCTAAGGGGTTACCGTTTCACTTTAATCCGACATGTGTTTTCATGCCAGATTAAAGTAAAAGTACTGTTTACCAGTGGTGACATTTTTTGTAATGTGATGACCGGTAAACATTGATTACCGATCATCACATTACTGGTGCTGATATGCTGATAAAAGACCAGCTGATCCCTAATCTCTAGGGTCTCAGCTACCCCTGGTAGCTGAAACCCCAGAGATTTTAGCTCTGGGGCAGCACACCAGGGCTTATTCCTGGCTTACATCTACAGATGTCAGCTAGGCATAATTACCCTTTACCTAATCCAGAGGTGTAGTGCCCCACTTTTGGGTAAGGAGGGGACACTGACAGGTAGCCAGCACTACACCACTCCAGGTCAGGGTAAGGGCGAGATTTCTCCTGAGGGAGAGCACAGTCCCTGATCCTTTCTGGAGATGGGAACCAAGGTAGAGACGTTGGATAGAGAATGTAGTTTAAAGAAGCACCCAGGAAGGACTGAAGGAAGTGAAGAACGATGCACAGGTATACATGGCGTAACTGACAGTATAAAAGGATTGGTAGAAACATCTAGAAGGAGTTCAGTGTAGAGTTACAGATAGTCCTGTGGCTGGCTCCTGCCAACCCCTAAGAGGGAGAAGTCCTGGGCACTGGAGCCAGTGAGAGCTTGTCCCACGACTGGACAAGGAGACCAAAGTGATGGAGGAGTCGGAGAGGGGCTCCAGAGATCAAGAAGGGGTCTCAGGGGCACGGGACGTGAGGGGTCTGCCCGTGGCACCCGTATCCATGCTTATCATGACAGGACAGGACTCAGGTGGAGGTACCAGGTTGCAGAAGGGGGCCAGCCCCAGAATAGTGGAGGACTGCAAGACTTAGCTAGCTAACCAGAGGCTGTGGTAACTTCAGGAACCATAGCCACATCCTCACATACCTGCTTAAAAGGTGGTCATATAGGACCAAGTCGACTAAAAGGATGTTGCCCAACAGGGCCTGCGGCCACTGGCTCGGAGCACTGTCTGTGAGGAGCAGGGCAGGAGTGCAAGGCCAGCCCAGAGAGATGACCCGGAAAGGGGGCATTCAAGGGGGTCCTAGTTAAGTGTCACCAAATTATCTGAGAGTTGGCTGAATCCCTTTCCTGGAGGACTCAGTGCTCATCGGACTGTTATGACTTGGCAGGCCATTGTAACCTGAAACTGTGAGTAAAATCTAAGACTGCACCACACTGTGTCCTCAATTTATTACTGTGTCACCTGCCCTGCACTACATTGATAACATCAGCAATTGACTTTATAACTGCCCTGGGGCCACGCTCTACCCGTGGAGAGTGACAACAACTTTGCTGTGCCACCAACAGCCCAAGTGGATCTGTACCGCGGCGTCAGCCATCCATCTAATTGCCGAGAACTACGGATGGCATCACAAATTAATTCTCCATATAAACTTTCCCCCCATTTTGATTGGTACCGCCCGGGCCTCGAAGCCAAGTGAGCCACTGTGACATCCCCAAGAGAACTAAAGGCCCGGTTCTAAGTGTCCCACTGCCCTGGCGGTTAGTCCAGAAAAATGCAATGAAAAAAAAATAAGAAGCCTGAAAATAGAATGGTATAAATAGAGTATATATGCATCAAAACTAGATACTCAAAACCATACTAGTCAGTACCTTCTCTCTAGCTGGTTTTTGAAGTACGGTAGCAACATCATGAAGGCAATTGATGAACAAGTTACAGCTTGTAGATGGAAATTATGCCCTATCAGCTGTCAATAATAGTCATAATTTTACTAGTTCTGTCAGTTTGATACACACACAGATCAAGGGGTTCAGTTACAATCTAGCTAAAAATATAAAGCAAGTACCTTGTGTTTGCATTGTTGGTTTCTCTTTAATACTGGTCATTCTTTGTGTCCAGCTAGAAAATAGCAATACGTTATGCCTGGTGCAGCTGAAGTAATGTTGCTGCTTAATGAGTGCAGGTATGGGAATAGTCCTGATCAATAGCCACAGACACCTTAATAGGCAGTGTGATCTGTTCCGAGCTGTGACATCACCCACTCTAAGCTCCATTCATCATGCGCGTGTCAGCCTGGTATCCAGGGGTGTTTCCAGCTGGGCTCCTGGATACCGGCCCACAGAGGACACACACTCCCACAGTGAGCCTCTCTCCCTATGGTATGTCTTGCTTAGGGAGGAATGAAAGGACATAGAGGAGACCGCAGCAGTTCAGCAAGTAGTAAATTAACACTGCGTGTTCCTGGTAGTCTTGTATGTAAATCTGTGGTGTAATGTTGATTAGAACTTTGTTATTTGATCTGTGATTGGATATATTTTTACTTGTAGAAGCAGACAAGAGGTGTCGGTGCCTATTGATCAAGACAATTCCTATACATGCAGTCATTAAGCAGCCTCATGAATTAATACTGTACATTTATCCTTCTACCAAACCATCACATGAGGTTTGGAGGATACATGCTGCTCCATCAAAAGGTTGAGGGCGGGAGAAAAAATAGAGCAGGTTGTCATATGAGACTATCCATGTCTCCCACCCCCTTTATACAAGACCCCAACTATTCTGAGCACCAGTGTCTTAGGCTGCCTTCAGATTTGCAGATGCCTCCGCAGTGTTTTGCGGAGGCATCTGCAAGCATCTGCATGCAGACCGCAGCCCCTATTTTTATAATGGAGCACACGGCGGTCTGCAGATGCTTGCAGACCGCCGTGCGCTCCCATTGCCCGTCATATGTGATCTGTGTGCAGGCGGATGCCTGCGCACAAATCACACACTCCCGCCCGCACCAGGGACGCGACATGTTGGCGAGAGTGTGTGATTGCAAATCTGAAGGCAGCCTTAGTAATAATAATTAAATTTGATGTGTTTTCTCTTACACATCTCCAGATGTCAACTCCCTGCTGTCCAGAATCCTGGAGTGTCTGTCAGCTATACCCTCCTTCTTCTCCTCCCTCTACCTAAAACTCAACGTAGACAAAGCTAAACTCATCATCTATCCTTCATCCCACCTTCCATCTTCACCACCTGATCTATCTATTATGGTAAATGGCATCATGCTCTCTCCCACACATCAAATTCGCTACCTTGGAGTACCTCTCAACTCTGCCCTGTCCTTCAAACCACACAACCAAACTCTCACCGCCTCCTGTCGCCTCCAGCTCAAGAATATTTCCAGAATCCATCCTTTCCTCAATCCTCAATCTACTAAAATTCTTGTACATGCCCTCATCATCTCCCATCTTGACTACTGCAACATTCTCCTCTGTGGCCTCCCAGCTAGCACTCTTGCACCTTTCAAATTAATTATGTAAAAATTATACAATTTTATTGCATAAAAGTATTTTGTACAATAGTAAACAGAACTTAATATTTGGTGCAGAAACCTTTGTTTGCAATTACAGAGGTCAGATGTTTCCTGTAGTTCTTGACCAAGTTTACACACACTGCAGCTGGGATTTTGGCCCAGTTCTCCATACATATCTTCTCCAGATTTTTCAGGTTTCAGGGTTGTCCCTAGGCAAAATTTAGTTTAAGCTCCATCCAAAGACTTTCTACAATACAGACCTCTTCATTCTTTGTAGGTGGAAAAACATGCAAAATAGGCAGCGTACCAAAAATGTGTTTTTCCCACTGTACATGCTATGCAAAACTCACTACAGAATGGGTGATATGAAAGAAAAAAGTATCAATCAGTCCAATATTAGAGGTTACTGGGCACTATATGGTATAAATAGGTGTAGCCACTATATTTATGACCTTTTCGGTGCCATTTACAGGTGTTGCACACTGATCCCACAGTAATCACATGCATTCAAGAGATTATCCAGCGGCACTCACCATAGAAGATCTTTGGGCTTTTATTCAGAGTCCAACAACTGAATTCAGATTCTGAATAAAAGCACAAAGATCTTCTATGGTGAGTGCCACTGGGTAATCTCTTGAATGCATATGTAAGAAAAATATTAATATTTGTTTGTAAATTGTTGGTTCCATAGTTGAATATATGTATTAAAATAATTCAATAAGAAATAGGTGACACACAACCATTTTACTTTTAAGAATATTTTAAAAGGTGCTGTTTCTTGAAATTATTTTTAATACAAAATTATCATTTCAAATGCACATTTTTGTTTACTCATAACTACGGTATTTATGAATATTTGATATGAAAGCAATGAGTTCATAATTTTAAAAATTAAGTACAAATATGTTTTCTAACCCCGTCATGACCCGGGAATTTTCCGTTTTTTATTTTCGATTTTTGATCCCCTGCTTCTAAGAACCATAACGTTTTTATTTTTCAGTCAATATAGACATATGATGGCTTGTTTCTTGTGGGACGAGTTGTAGTTTAAGATGCTATCATTTATTTTACCATATAGTGTACAGGGAAATGGCAAAAAAAATTCCAAGTGCAGTGAAATTGCAAAAAAAGTGCAATTACATGTTTGTTTTTTGTTTTTCTTTAGTCGCCATGTTCACCATATGGTAAAACTGACATGACGGTGTGATGCCTCAGGTTGGTATGAGTTCGAAGATACCATACATGTATACCTTTACTGGTATGTAAGTGGTGAGAAAAAATTCAGAAGTTAGAAAAAAAAAAAAAACACACACTTTTTGTGCCATGTTCTACGACCTGAAGTGTTCTCATGTTTCAGGATTTGGGGCAGTGTGATGGCTTATTTTTGGGGGCTTGAGCTGATGTTTCTAACGATACCATTTTCGGGTAGATACGCTGTTTTGATCGACCCCAATTATTGCATTTTATAGCAATGTTGCGGCGACCAAAAAAATGTAATTTTGGCGTTTGGACCTTTTTTTCCGTTACGCAGTTACAGGTCTGATTAATTGATTTTATATCTTGATAGATGGGGCGATTATGAACGCGGTGATACCAAACGTGTATTTTTTTAATTTTGTTAATACTTTTATTGTGAAGTGGGGAAAAGAGGGGTGATTTGAGCTTTTATATATTTTTTTCACATGTTTGTAATAACTTTATTTAGTAATTAATTCTTAGTTTTACACTGCCCCATATAGAGGCACCCTGCCCCACAGGCCGATCGCTTCTGACAGATGCCTTTCAGCTGCAGCTCCTCGGTATCTGTCTGATTTGCGCAAGGTCAGTGGTTGGCAGTGCTTGCCAACCACTCACCGGAAGTGCTCCGTGACAGCTTCCAGGGACAAGTCAGGACACCGGGCTGTCACATGAGCACCGGAGATCTTGTGATATTATCGTGGGATCTCCGGTGCAGGCGGAGAACAGCGTGATCCCCGAAGCGGCGGCTTTGGATCCTGCTGTCAGTAATTGACAGCGGAATCCAAAGGGTTAACAGCACCGATCGGAATCGATTGGTGCTGGAAGCCCGACATCTCAGCTGATAAGATCAGCTGAGCAGTCGGGTGTTTGATGTGAGCTCTGCGCCGGAGCTCACATCAAAGGCGGGCTCCCGACCCATGACGTCATAGGTTGAGAAGGGGTTAATATAAAGCAGAAGTCAAAGTCCTTTCTTTAAGATATTTTCCTAACTAAATATAATGTTTTTATTTAATATATAAAGCTGAATGTGTGTATGTGTGTATGTGTGTATATCCGGGATTGGAATCTACACCGTCGCAACTATAGCCACAAACTTTTGCACAGTCACACGTCTGAACCCCGGGAGCGTCATAGGCTATGTTGTGAGGCGAAATTTTAACCCCGCGCGTTCCAGTTCACCAAACAATTTTGGCCCTGTCTACATAATGGGGAAAAAGGGAAAGGAAACGTGTGGGAGGAAAATCGACAGATGTCAGCTAAAGAGACTAAATTTTGCACAGTCCTACCTACATCTGGACCCCGGGAGCGTCACAGGCTATGTTGTGAGGCGACATTTTAACCCCGCGCATTCCAATTCACCAAACAATTTTGCCCCTATCTACATAATGGGGAAAAAGTGACAGTTACCAGTTGACAGTTTTGAATGAGAGGGGCTTAATGATAGCGCCAAAGACTAACAGCACATACCAGCATATAGTCACTAAGGTGGGGCCCCAACATGAGATATTCATCACGCACGGGGACATGTATACACAACACACGCACACAAAGAGTAACAGCAAGTGTATAGTCACTAAGGTGCAGCCCCAACATTGGATACTCAGCACGCACCCGAACACACACACCACAAAGAGACACACACAACACAGAGACACACACCCCCAAGGGGACACACACATACTCTATAGCGACACATGCACTCACCCCACAGGGACACACACACCACAACGAGACACACACACCACACAGACCCCCCCCACAGGGACACACACACATACACACCCTATAGGGACACATGCACTCACCCCACAGGGACACACACACCACAAAGAGACACACACACCACACAGACCCCCCCACAGGGACACACACACATACACACCCTATAGGGACACATGCACTCACCCCTCAGGGACACACACACACACACCACAAAGAGACACACACAACACAGAGACACACACACCCCACACAGACACCCCCCCACAGGGACACACATATACACACCCTATAGGGACACATGCACTCACCCCACAGGGACACACACCACAAAGAGACATACACAACACAGATACACACACACCACACAGACCCCCCCACAGGGACACACACACATACACACCTTATAGGGACACATGCACTCACCCCACAGGGACACACATACACACACCACAAAAGAGACGCACACAACAGAGACACACACCACACAGACCCCCCCCACAGGGACACACACATACACACCCCAGGGACAGGCACACCACACAGACAGACACAAAGACTAACAGCACATACCAGCATATAGTCACTAAGGTGGGGCCCCAACATGAGATATTCACCACGCACGGGGACATGTATACACAACACACGCACACAAAGAGTAACAGCAAGTGTATAGTCACTAAGGTGCAGCCCCAACATTGGATACTCACCACACACCCGAAAAAACACACACACACCACAAAGAGACACACACAACACAGAGACACACCCCCCCAAGGGGAAACACACACACTTTATAGCGACACATGCACTCACCCCACAGGGACACACACACACACCACAATGAGACACACACACCACACAGACCCCCCCACAGGGACACACACACATACACACCCTATAGGGACACATGCACTCACCCCACAGGGACACACACACCACAAAGAGACACACACACACACCACACAGACCCCCCCACAGGGACACACACACATACACACCCTATAGGGACACATGCACTCACCCCTCAGGGACACACACACACCACAAAGAGACACACACAACACAGAGACACACACACCCCACACAGACACCCCCCCCCACAGGGACACACATATACACACCCTATAGGGACACATGCACTCACCCCACAGGGACACACACCACAAAGAGACACACACAACACAGATACACACACACATCACACAGACCCCCCCACAGGGACACACACACATACACACCTTATAGGGACACATGCACTCACCCCACAGGGCACACACACACCACAAAGAGACGCACACAACAGAGACACACACCACACAGACCCCCCCCACAGGGACACACACATACACACCCCAGGGACACACACACCACACAGACAGACACAGATGTGCACAAATCACCTCACACAACTCGCCTCATACGTGTGCTATCTTTATTTTCCAAACATAAACATCTGATTAAAAACAGCCAATGTGCAACACATGTGCCATATAGGGAATTAAGGCAGATGTCAGTCACATGAGCTGTCTATTATGTGTATGTGTGAGGTAACATATACTGCCCGGCCAGGGGGTGGGTTTACTGTTGGCTAGAGATTTATTAGGCTGCCTATAGCAATCAATCACAGCTCAGCTCCTATTTTCCTACAGGTCATTCATATGACATATTCAAATTCACACACACACCACAAAGAGACACACACACAACACAGAGACTCACACCCCCAAGGGGACACACACACACCCTATAGTGACACATGCACTCACCCCACAGGGACACACACACCACAAAGAGACACACACAACACAGACACACACACCACACAGACCCCCCCCACAGGGACACACACATAGGCACCCTATAGGTACACATGCACTCACCCCACAGGGACACACACACACCACACAGACCCCCTACAGGGACACACACATACACACCCTATAGGGACACATGCACTCACCCCACAGGGACACACACCACAAAGAGACACACACAACACAGAGAGACAAACACCCCACACAGACCCTCCCCACAGGGACACACACACATATACACCCTATAGGGACACATGCACTCACCCCACAGGGACACACACACACACACACACACCACAAAGAGCACACACACAACACAGATACACACATCACACAGACCCCCCCCCACAGGGACACACACACATACACACCCCACAGGGACACACACCCCCAAGGGGACACACACAACCCTATAGTGACACATGCACTCACCACACAGGGACACACACACCACAAAGAGACACACACAACACAGACACACACACCACACAGACCCCCCCCACAGGAACACACACACATAGGCACCCTATAGGTACACATGCACTCACCCCACAGGGACACACACACACCACACAGACCCCCCACAGGGACACATGGACACACACATACACACCCTATAGGGACACATGCACTCACCCCACAGTGACACACACACCACAAAGAGACACACACAACACAGAGAGACACACACCCCACACAGACCCCCCCCACAGGGACACACACACATACACACCCTATAGGGACACATGCACTCACTCCACAGGGACACACACACACCACAAAGAGCCATACACAACACAGATACACACACCACACAGACCCCCCCCACAGGGACACAACACACATACACACCTCACAGGGACACATGCACTCACCCCACAGGGACACACACACACCACAAAGAGACCACACACCACACACACACCCCCACAGGGACACACACACATACACACCCTATAGGGACACATGCACTCACCCCACAGGGACACACACACACACACACCACAAAGAGACACACACCACACACACACACACCCACAGGGGCACACACACATACACACCCTATAGGGACACATGCACTCACCCCACAGGGACACACAAATACACACACCTCAGGTACACACACACCACACAGACACAGATGTCCACAAATCACCTCACATAACTCGCCTCATATGTGTGCTATCTTTAATTTCCAAACATAACCATCTGATTAAAAATAGCCAATGTGCAACACATGTGCCATATAGGGAATTAAGGCAGATGTCAGTCACATGAGCTGTCTATTATGTGTATGTGTGAGGTAACATATACTGCCTGGCCAGGGGGAGGGTTTACTGTTGGCTGGAGATTTATTAGGCTGCCTATAGCAATCAATCACAGCTCAGCTTCTATTTTCTTACAGGTCATTAATATGACATATTCAAATTCTATTTTGTTATAGCTAACATCAGTTATTTATTAACCCGGGCGTAGCCGGGTACTACAGCTAGTCTAATATATAAAGCTGAATGTGTGTATGTGTGTGTGTGTGTGTGTATGTGTGTATATCCGGGATTGGCATCTACACCGTCGCAACTACAGCCACAAAATTTTGCACAGTCACACGACTGGACCCCGAGAGCGTCATAGGCTATGTTGTGAGGAGAAATTTTAACCCTGCGAGTTCCAGTTCACCAAACAATTTTGCCCCTATCTACATAATTGGGAAAAAGTGACAGTTACCAGTTGACAGTTGTGAATGAGAGAGTGTGAATATTAGCACCAAAGACTAACAGCACATACCAGCATATAGTCACTAAGGTGGGTCCCCTACATGAGATATTCACCACGCACAGGGACGTGTATACACACCACATGCACACAAAGAGTAACAGCAAGTGTATTGTCGCTAAGGTGCAGCCCCAACATTGGATTCTCACCACACACCCGAACAAACAACACACACACCACAAAGAGACACACACAACAGAGACACACACACACACCCAAGGGGACACACACACACCCTATAGCGACACATGCACTCACCCCACAGGGACACACACACACACCACACAGAGAGACACACAACACAGACACACACACCACACAGACCCCCCCCACATGGACAAACACACATAGCCACCCTATAGGGACACATGCACTCATTCCACAGGGACAGACACACACACACCACAAAGAGAAACACACACACCACACAGACCCCTCCCACAGGGACACACATACACACCCTATAGGGACACATGCACTCACCCCACAGGGACACACACACACCAAAAAGAGACACACACAACACAGATACACACACACACATCACACATACCCCCTCCACAGGGACACACACACATACACACCCTATAGGGACACATGCACTCACCCCACCGGGACACACACACCACAAAGAGACACACACAACAGAGACACACACCACACAGACCCCCCTCCCCCACAGGGACACACACACATACACACCCTATAGGGACACATGCACTCACCCCACAGGGACACACACATACACACACCCCAGGGATACACACACCACACAGACAGACACAGATGTGCACAAATCACCTCACACAACTCGCCTCATACGTGTGCTATCTTTAATTTACAAACATAAACATTTGATTAAAAACAGCCAATGTGCAACACATGTGCCATATAGGGAATTAAGGCAGATGTCAGTCACAGGAGCTGTCTATTATGTGTATGTGTGAGGTAACATATACTGCCCGGCCAGGGGGAGGGTTTACTGTTGGCTGGAGATTTATTAGGCTTTCTACAGCAATCAATCACAGCTCAGCTTCTATTTTCTTACAGGTCATTAATATGACATATTCAAATTCTATTTTGTTATAGCTAACATCAGTTATTTATTAACCCGGGCGTAGCCGGGTACTACAGCTAGTTTTTTATAAATGTAAAACTCTTAATAAATATTACGTAACGAGGACTGGCCTCTTTAACAAATTAGGTAATCAAATATAATTTGTTTACTTATGATTATCATTACATATAGCAAATATAAACACTATATATTAGTATTATCATCAATATTAGAAATCTTTGGATTTGTTTAACATAAAATCAAACGGATTTGTTCACTTTTGTAAATACGCATCTTATAAAAACACATTGGAATAACACAATTCAAATATAATGTCTGTACAAATTAATAAAAGAATTGTGAACATGCGCATTTCCAAATCTCTCAGAATTATACTACAGCTAAAACAAAATACTTTCCTACATTGCTACTGAAAATCTAACATCCAGTTTTTCCAATGTCACCAATTTTCTTCAATCACCCAAATACCACCAATTCAATTAAGCTCATAAACTTCCTACCCATAGTTCTCCAGGATAAGCAGCTCCATTTAAAAGTGAATGCGGACGAGCTTGTGCTGTCCATGTGAAATATTGTTCAATCAACAGCCAAAGTTTTACTTGTCAGTTTTGATATATCCGATAATAGCTGTAGGTTGTTTTGCAATGTCCAATGTTCTGTGAAGATGGGCTTTTCATATTCTTTATTGTTTTTTTCTGACAAAATGTTGCCTGGATTTTTGCAGTTTTGTGAAATGAAACAACAGTAAAAACAATATATAATTTAACCCTCATAGACCTAACTGGACAGTGGATAAGTATCTTTCAAAGGCTAGTAGTTAGTTTAGTTCTGGATGGATGCATTGGCTATGTTCTTTGCATGTACAGTAAAAGGAAATATTTATTAGAGAGGTTCACATTTAGCAATTAAATGAAAGGTCATTAGTTAACAATGTTATATACAATATAGGGAAGTAGAATAGGGAAAGAAAATTCTGCACCCAAGTGACATTTTTCTCCTTTTGAATTTTTCTTTTTTTGCATTTTTATTGGTATATTTATTTATGCTGATGCTATAGAACTAGCAAATGTCACAGTATTCAGTGTACAGAGATTGAGATACCCTGATGAAGGTGCCAGGAGAGGCGCCGAAACGCGTTGGTGGAATAAAGGAGATAGTTGCTTTGGAACCTTGCATTCCAGGTGACTTCTCGGAACCTTACATTCCTGATGATTCCATTGAGGCAGCAGCGTGAACCGTGGTACACCATCTTCCCAAAATCTGAGCGTTTTTCCACGTGCAAGTGGCTGGTGGAGGTCCTGTAGTAGCTAAAAACCAAATACTTACAGACCAGTTGTGGGGCACACAACTGGATCGGGTGAGTGCACACCTATTGATAAACTCACACAGTGTCACTAGTGATAGGGCACTATTGCGCCTCTTG
This sequence comes from Allobates femoralis, assembly GCA_033576535.1. NCBI lineage: Eukaryota > Metazoa > Chordata > Amphibia > Anura > Aromobatidae > Allobates > Allobates femoralis. Next base: position 196,498,174 of record JARQOC010000005.1, on the reverse strand, counting down.
TCTCCCTCCTTTTTGTATTTTTTCAGAGATTGGTATACACATTTGGTCATTTTATACAGTAGGCTTTGTCTTAAATTATGCCCTTATTTAATTTCCTTAATTTATCACTATATTTCTTTGGGGAGGTCTTCAAAAATTTTGTAGAAAACGGACACAGCTGTAACATGCAAAACTCCTTGATGTGGTCATGAGTTGACTGCTCTGCAGTCTGTTATTTTAAATGTTAATCAACTTTGGGACATTAAGGCTTAATGTCAGTTTTTCCCTTGCTGTTGTTGCTGTTGCCTTAATCAAGTGATGTGGTTGATGACCACTCTCCCACCTTTAAATAGTCTCATAACCCATCAACCCTGATATCGTTGATTGAGTCTTCTATGCATGACCGTACTCTCTTATTGCTATCTTGGAGCAGAACTATTGAAGCCGTTTGGAGTCTGGCTTCTACCTGCAAGTTTAATGTCTATTTTGTCGTACCCCAATCTGTCTATCAATCCCTTTGTGTTTGGGGTGCAACATTAGTCTGCCTCAACGTGTTGCACCCTGGGTAACGACTAACAATCTTGACGACCAAACAATCTAACCACATTTAGATCTCCTGGCCAATATATTTTACATCATAATTGATAATCAACAAAGGATCAACTTTGTGCAAAACCTCCTGGGGTTCTTCGACACCTGTCTTGAGAACGTCGACACTTGCATTGGGGTACTCTGCCGCAGAATATTTGCTTCAGTATGGTTGAATAGTTGAACGCAATCTACACTGAACAACTATCTGGTGCTATCAGACCTACACCCTTCCACTGTTTACTTGTCTTGAGCCCTATCACACCTGTAAATCTGGAAGACAAAAGCTCCAACTTAAAGAATACACCAAAGTGGTGAATAATGAAAACCTCCCAATACATCAAAATATCCAAGGTATTCAAATACATCAACTGAAATCAAGACATCCACCCATCCGAACTACAATTACACTGTATGAACACAATTTCAATTCTGAAAACAAATGGCGACAACTTTGGATCACTGCAGTAGACGGTAAACTTCAAACATTTTCTCACTCACAAAATCCACCACCAGGATTAAATGTACCAAGGAAAACCTAGGTCACTCTGAATCATATCAGAACAAACTTGGGTGTCTGTGCAGATCTTATTCATAAGTGGGGAAAATCTGACTCTTCTGCCTGTGAATGTGGAGCTGATCCTCAAACAATTCAGCACACTGTTGAGGAGCATTCCCTCAGATCTTACACTGGTGACAAGAATGTTTTCTACACTGGAAATTACAATGTTATTGCATGCATAGAAAACCTTGATATCTGACTCTGATTTCTGTTCCTTTTAATCACCGTTTATTGTTCATTATTCATTTTTATATGATGTTAAAATATATGTGTTGAGCCCCAGGCCCTAGGGTACTCAGGTATCAGGCTCGGTGGTTGTTCTCACGGGGGATGTCACGGGTAGCAGTGCCTGAGCCCGTGGCCTGGGTGACTCTTAAATAAGGGGTGTATGTACAGGGATTAGAGTTTGTCATGTGACGCCAGCTGTAGTACCCGGTGATGGGTCACCAGTGCCGCCACAGTCCTCCGGAGGTCGATGGTAATGCGGCTGAGTTGGCAAAGCTCCCTACAGGTGGAGCTGATCCTCCAAGGCAGTGTTCCTGCAAACAAACAGGTTGATGGAGATAACCACACAAAGGCAAAGTCACTTTCTCCCGGGTACTTTACTGTAAACGTTCAGCAGCAAAATGCAGGGTCCACAGTTCAACAAGATTGTAAGCAAACAGCTAGCTCTACGGGTGGCTGCAAGTGGATGCCAGGTGGTATGGTGGAACCCGTGGTAAACCGCAGTTGATGAACCCGTGTCCTTTCTTCCCCGCCTAGGATGAGTCTATACCCAATGGCTCCATGTAGGTAAACTTGGGGCTCCCCTCCCTCGTGGTGAGGAAGCAGGCAGACTGCTCCATCTGGCAGGGTGCTGTGGCGATAAACAGACCACAGCAGCTGGTTGCCGACTGCAAAGATAGACCTTGGCTGGATCCTTGGGCCCGGCGTTCCCGTGGTGGACTGGAGAATCCCCTGGAGTGTAGTTCCCCCTTTGCTCTCTATGGCCCATATTTCGCACGTTGGGTGCCCTCTTCCAGGATCCCCTCAGGATCCTCTCTCTCTTTTCCTCCGGATCAGCGAAGAAATGTCCGGGTTAACCTTCCACCTCACTCCACACTACAACTCCTCCGACTCTGACTCCGTACTCTCAGACGCTCCTTATCTGACTCAGACTCTGTCTGACTGTCTCTAATTTCCCCTAGAGGTGAATATATCTCCCTCCCTTGGGGTAACCTCCCACCACTACTCTCTGTGGTGTGCAGGAATGGGTCCCACCCACCAAACCTAGGATCCACTTACAGCTGGGGAAGATTGAACCTCTTTTACGGGTGCAATACCCCACTGTGACGCCTGACTACGTGGGGCGCCACATATGTTCATACGATTAAACAAATAAAATTTGTATTATTACACTAGAGGTGATGTTTAGTGCACTCCCTGTCCTACACACTGGCAAGGGCTGCCTTAAATGACAGAGAGGGAGTAGGTATGTGACAGCAGCAAGGGGAAAGACTTGCTTTGGGTGTTAGGTCAAGAAAAGACAGACACAGGGCAATGTCCCCATCCCCCGCTTCTTACAATTAAGGTCTACTTTCCCTTTTCCTTCGCACTGTCATTTTGTGCTACACGGTGCTGGTGGGCATTTTTCCTGAAAGATGGAATCAAATTCCATGACCTTCATGGTGTATAATGCAAAAGGACTAATAAATTGACCGGCCTTGGAGCAGCTGTTTCTGCTGCTGGGGAATTTCTACTTTATTTCTGTGGGCTGTGCAAACAGTGAGTGAGGGAATATGACATCAATTCTCACCATGTTGATTGCCCTAGCCCCAGCCATCTGCTTTATTTACAATAGTAAGCAAAAATGGGCAGGAGCTCACAATTTATTTAAATAAATAATTAAAAAACCTGATGCGGGGAGACCTCTACTTTTGATAACGGCCAACATGAAGCACACAGCTGGGGGATGCAGCCCGCAGCTGTCTACTTTACCTGTGCTTGTTATCACAAATAGGCAGGGGACCACACATCTTATTTTTTCCATTGCACCTGCCAATCACAGTTATGCCAATAGCAAAGATGTCTATGGGATTACCATGATGGGCAAGCAATCCCTGCATGTTTAGTGGCTGAAAATCAGGCACTGAACAATTGGGTAGGGAACTTGAAGCTCACATGGCAAATGTAAAAATACTTGGTGAGTAACAAATATCTTAAGTACCTTAATATTTGTGCAAGTAACGAATAGAGATAAGCAAACACCTGAATGTTTGAATTCAGCTCCATTGGCCGAATGTGGGGTGTTCAACCGAATAGTTCGACAAATAATTCACTGACCACCCTTGAAATCAATGGCAGGCAACATTAAACATATAGAAAACACCTTCTAAGGCTGGGGTCAGACTACCGTTTTTAGCAGATGTCACTGACATTTGCTAAAAACTTAGTCATTTTTTCAGCAGCGCATATGCGCTAGTCACCGCCGCTGCTGCTCAATGCTATCCCTGGTTACCTGATGTTGATCTGCTTGATGTGTAACCAGGGACAGTATTGAGCTGCAGCGTCACTGACTAGCGCACATTGCGCTGCTGAAAAAATGTTTAAAAAGTGTTGTAAAAGTTTTTAGCGGATGTCAGTGACATATGCTAAAAATGGTTGTCTGACACACAGACAGACAGACACAGATCATCTTACCCGTTTCTCAATGCTTTCTTGCTTCCTGGTCTGCTCTCCTGCGCTCCCTCTCACTTACTTCTGGTCCCACCCATAAAGCTTTCTGCATATTCTCTTTACTCCATAACAGCCAATCACAGATACTCATGTTCTGTGAGAATGTCTGTGATTGGCTGTTGCAATTAGACTGCATTTTCACAATCTGGATGGTGTCTGTGCTTGGCTGTCATACACATTAGTATATGGCAACCAACCTGACATCAAACATGAAAAAGAGAAATCCAGCATCCAGCATCAAATTCTCTTTAAAAAGTTTCAGTCTTTATTAACAACTTTAAAACAAATCCATTTCTGTAGCAATGAAACCACAGGGTAAGAGGTGTGCATTTCGGCGGATGAAGTCGAAAGTCCCACTCTATCCATGACGAAGGATTTATCTGCTGAAATGCGTCAGATTGGGCACCTCTGCCCCTGTTGCTCCATTGGTACCCAAATGGATTTGTTTTAAAGTTGTTAATACAGACTGGAACTTCTTTAAGAAAATTTCTCCGGATGCTGGATTTCTCTTATTTATTCATGGACGTTCCCTGCTACAACCATGGCAGCATTTGTGTGGTGGCGGTGATCCCCATGTGAGTTGATTCATTTATGGTGTTCCAGACAGTGAATATATGGAAGTATAGTGCGGTCAGTTATTTGACTTTATGGGGACCCCTGGGATTCTACTGGAGAAACTCAACACCAGCCTCTTTATCGGCTTTAGCCCGTTTTCGAAGTTGCACATTTCTCTGCCTCACTTTGGACCCGTGGAGGACTTCACACAGAAGAGTGAGCTGAAATCAAGTTTTCATTTCTTTTCATAAAAACCTGACAATATAGGGTGAAAAATAAACAAATAATAAAAAAAAAATGCATAGGGCTCTGCTGGATTTTTCCGACTCAGCAGAGATAAAGCAAACAGCTGTGAGCCGCTACCCTTAGCTGCTCCAGCCTATTTTTAATTGCCAGCTAAGGTAAGACTAGGTAGCAGAAGGCTGGTATTTTCAATGGGAAGAGGGCCCATTGTTTTAGGCCCTCCATGCTAAAAAGTAGCAGTCCACAGCTGCCACTGTAAATGGCACATTCATAGTAGCACCATTTCCAGGTGCTTTACCCGGCTGTTCCAGTGGCCTCGGTGACAGTGGCAAGCTGGGTAATAAGGGGTTAATGCCAGCTTTGTATTGCCAGCTGGAATTAAGTCTGAAATTCTTAATGTCGTGTAAAATTACACCCAGCCATTAAAAAATTCAAAGTAAATAGTAAAGAAGACAACACAGATAAAACATTTTACAGTTAGGGCCAGAAATATTTGGACAGTGACACAAGTTTTGTTCCTTTAGCTGTTTATAAAAACATGTTCAGAAATACAATTATATATATAATATGGGCTGAAAGTGCACACTCCCAGCTGCAATATGAGAGTTTCCACATCCAAATCGGAGAAAGGGTTTAGGAATCATAGCTCTGTAATGCATAGCCTCCTCTTTTTCAAGGGACCAAAAGTAATTGGACAATGGACTCTAAGGGCTGCAATTAACTCTGAATGCGTCTCCCTCGTTAACCTGTAATCAATGAAGTAGTTAAAAGGTCAGGGGTGGATTCCAGGTGTGTGGTTTTGCATTTGGAAGCTGTTGCTGTGACCAGACAACATGCGGTCAAAGGAACTCTCAATTGAGGTGAAGCAGAACATCCTGAGGCTGAAAAAAAAGAAAAAATCCATCAGAGAGATAGCAGACATGCTTGGAGTAGCAAAATCAACAGTTGGGTACATTCTGAGAAAAAAGGAATTGACTGGTGAGCTTGGGAACTCTAAAAGACCTGGGCGTCCACGGATGACAACAGTGGTGGATGATCGCCGCATACTTTATTTGGTGAAGAAGAACCCGTTCACAACATCAACTGATGTCCAGAGCACTCTCAGTGAAGTAGGTGTATCTGTCTCTAAGTCAACAGTAAAGAGAAGACTCCATGACAGTAAATACAAAGGGTTCACATCTAGATGCAAACCATTCATCAATTCCAAAAATAGACAGGCCAGAGTTAAATTTGCTGAAAAACACCTCAAGAAGCCAGCTCAGTTCTGGAAAAGTATTCTATGGACAGATGAGACAAAGATCAACCTGTACCAGAATGATGGGAAGAAAAAAGTTTGGAGAAGAAAGGGAACGGCACATGATCCAAGGCACACCACATCCTCTGTAAAACATGGTGGAGGCAACGTGATGGCATGGGCATGCATGGCTTTCAATGGCACTGGGTCACTTGTGTTTATTGATGACATAACAGCAGACAAGAGTAGCCGGATGAATTCTGAAGTGTACCGGGATATACTTTCAGTCCAGATTCAGCCAAATGCTGCAAAGTTGATTGGACGGCGCTTCATAGTACAGATGGACAATGACCCCAAGCATACAGCCAAAGCTACCCAGGAGTTCATGAGTGCAAAAAAGTGGAACATTCTGCAATGGCCAAGTCAATCACCAGATCTTAACTCAATTGAGCATGCATTTCACTTGCTGAAATCCAGACTTAAGACGGAAAGACCCACAAACAAGCAAGACCTGAAGGCTGCGGCTGTAAAGGCCTGGCAAAGCATTAAGAAGGAGGAAACCCAGCGTTTGGTGATGTCCATGGGTTCCAGACTTAAGGCAGTGATTGCCTCCAAAGGATTCGCAACAAAATATTGAAAATAAAAATATTTTGTTTGGGTTATGTTTATTTGTCCAATTACTTTTGACCTCCTAAAATGTGGAGTGTTTGTAAAGAAATGTGTACAATTCCTACATTTTCTATCAGATATTTTTGTTCAACCCTTCAAATTAAACGTTACAATCTGCACTTGAATTCTGTTGTAGAGGTTTCATTTCAAATCCAATGTGGTGGCATGCAGAGCCCAACTCGCGAAAATTGTGTCACTGTCCAAATATTTCTGGCCCTAACTGTATTACAAGTGAAAAGACAAAGATGTTGGGGACTCCATCTTTATTAACCCCTCGACCCTCATATCCTGATTGATCCTCTGCAACGTCTTCTTGAATGAAGGCTGCAATGAAGAATACATCATACTCCTTGCAACTTCCAGTCACTGAATTGCATTTGAACGAGCACTGGTCAGGATGTGCGGTGACTCCATGAGGTTTCCATTCAGGTAAGCATGGTGACCTCAGGTAACCTTAGTGAGTCACTGCACATCCTGACCGAAGCTCGCTAGATTGATGTGTGCGGTCAGCTGATCTGGTCACCATAGTAAACAAGTCAGGTAATGCCATGGTAATCGCGTTCAGCTGATCTGGTCACCATAGCAATCATGTCACATGATTAGATTATGACAGCTGATCGTTACACGATTGCTATAGTGACCAGATCAGCTTGCGCAATTGTTACAGCAATCGTGTCAGCTGATCTGATCACCTGACTTGGTTACTATGATAACCACATCAGTTGACCGCGCACATCACTCTGGTGAGCTCCAGTCAGTATGTATAGTGACTCACTGACGTCAACTGTTTTCACCATTCAGATAAGCATGGTGGCTGCTATGATTAGAGCATTAGCACTAATGCTTCGGTCCTAGTCAAGCTACACACACATCTAAACAATTACCGAACAAAGTCCAAAATCCCTGACTTTCCAGCTAAACATTCATGTTCAAGGGGCTGAACGAACATTGCTTAATTCGGCCCAGATTTGAAATTGGCGAACATGTTCAAGCAAACTTCGCTCATCTCTAGTAATAAATAGTGCCTAAAAGACTCACTCATCACTAATGGTAATACAGCCAATCATAGCAAGACATTTTTCTTAAATAGAATACATACTCTGATAATTCATGGAAGTATATTAAATACTAAACGTTTGTTATCCTAAATTACTGCTGTGGAGCTATTTTAAAGGAGATATAACATAGTGATCATGAACATAAATATGTTATCTATTTTAAAGGAGTTGTCCATTATTAGAAAACCCCTTATTAATAGCCTGATTGTGCTTCACTCCTCTCAGCCCTATGTCTTTTTTGTTTCCTATATATAAACTATATTTCATGACTGCTGCAGCCAGTCTGCAGTCACTGATTAGCTGCCACCTTTACAACTAAGTGTGAGTGGAAGAAACTGTGATTGGCTACATTGATCACTGGATTTTTTATGTCTGGAGACTAGGGGCACACATGGCTATGTGTGGAGGAGCAGCACATATCAAGGAGCTAAGTATATATTTTTCCTCATTCATGCAGTACCCTAGGTCCCTTAGGCTGGCTTCACATTTGCGTTTGTGTCTGCATGCTGACGGCATGCAGACACAAATGCAGTGAAAGCAGGGTCATTTTTCTTTCTAATGATGTGTCCGCAGCGGAGAATGTCCGCCTGCGGACACATCACTATGGAGCCTGTGCAGTCAATCGGCGGTGTCTGGGGGCGGGCCGTAGGCGGAGATCAGTGGCAGAGATCTTCTCCTCTCGGCCGCCAGTAAGCTCCGGGACGTGTCAGCGGGGTTAAACAGCTGATCTGACAGCTGTTTGAATCTTCCCGCGCCGACATCTCCTCTCGGTGTCGGCGCGGGAGATTCAAACAGCTGTCACATCAGCTGTTTCTCCCCGCCGACACCGTTAGGAGATTACCGGCAGTGGGGAGGAAGAGATCATCAGAGGCTACAGCTGATCTCCCGGTGTCCGTCGGTGATCTCCTGTGACATCACCGGCGGCCACCGGGAGAGATCTCAATGAGATCCGCAGCGTTCTCCTGCGGTGTCATGCAGAGGACACTGCGGATCCATTGAGATCAATGCATTTTTTGTGCGCTTGCGGGCGCTTGCGGATAGAACAAGCGCCGCAAACGCACAAAAGAATGCATGCTGCGTCTGGAGTGCGGTCGGAGGGAGCATAAATTATGCACATCCGAACACAAATGCGGCCAAACGCAGCCATACGCAGGCACATACGTTCCCATGTTAAACATAGGAACGCATTTGCGCAAGCGTTTGGTACGCTGCGCTTCATACGCAAATGTGAAGGCAGCCTTAATAACATGTTATAAAATACAGCCTACAGTATCAACCAGAACCTGGAACAAACATCAGATCTGGGTAGGGACAATAATTGTAGTTTAAAATTATTTCTGTAAAGTTAATATAAAAACATAAGACATCTTACTGTTGTAAAACTCTCCAGACATGACCCTTTTTGATTAGGTTTATTTTTCCGCATCTGTAGAAAACGCTCAAAGACTAATCTTCAACAATTTTATGGTTGTTGTCTGAATAAGTTTACTTGTTTGATAGAATCGGTTTCAGTGTTATAAGGCCACTTTACACACACAGATATCTGTGTCCAACTTCTGAACAGATCTCTGGTTGCAGTGAAATCATGGACACATTGTTCCATCTTGTGGCTGTGTACAAATGTATCAATGTGTCCATGATTTCACTGCAACCAGAGATTTGTTCAGAAGTTGGTCACAGATATCTGTGTGTGTAAAGCGGATCATAATAGATGAGCAAACTTTCCCCGAATATGTTCGCCAATTTCAAATTTGGCACGAAAATTGGAGATTCTATTGGCGATTGGAAACTTGAGCAATTTACTCAAAAATCAGTGAAGGCAGCTTTGTTCAGGAAAAATGTTTGAAATTTAAAATAGCCTTAAAACTTTCCCTGATTCTTTGAGGCCAAGACCCTCACTAGAAGACTCGCTGACTGGGAAAAACACCTAATCTTATGGTTAGGTGTGTTCCCAGCCAATGGATCAACCAGTGTTTTATGTTGATCGCGGCAGTTGCGGTGAAAAAAACGCAACTGCCGCGATAACCGCATAACGCCGCTACAGAAGGTTAGAAACAACCGGGTGTCTCACGTGCACGTTCCAACGGTTGCTAATGGTACCTGATACCGCATTTACACGCCGCTACAAGGTGCTCTACAGAAGGTTTTTTCTATCCCTGGAAGCACCGACGGGTGCCACAGGTTACCTTCTGTAGAGCACCTTCCCTGATTTACACGCCGCTACCACAAAGTAATATGGGAGGACCTGGGGCAGCAGGGACAACACATAGGCGTGCCAGAGTTGTGGATTACGAGGCGCTCGTACGGTGATTGGACAGTGCAATAGCATCATGATTGGCCTGCCAGCGCAGGAAGGCTGGCTAATACATGATGCTATTGCAATTGTGTAGTGTGACTGGTCAGCTCCTTAAATATGCCACCCTATGCAGGGACAACCAATTGTAACGCAGGAGCTTCCACCAATGATTGCTGATGGGGCGCGGTATCCCGGAGGCTGTGTCACGCCCCAGGGAGTTCACTAGGTGTCGCAAAAACCTTCCTGTTCTTTGATTACATGCCGCTACCATCGGGTTGAAACCAACCTGTTTTTGAGCACTGCTCAATAACAGGTCTCGACAGTGATCGGTGGCAACAACCTGATTTACACGCCGCTACCTCGCGGTGTTTTGACGGTGCAAGATACAATTGTCTCCGACACCCGGTTGTTTCTAACCTTCTGTAGCGGCGTGTAAAGGTACCATAACAGGTGAATGGCTGCTCCATATACTGTCTCCTGACAGTCCAGATATTAGGAACCAGGTTCTGTTATAAGCTTCCCAGCCTCAGAGCACACTGCAGCCACAACATGTCCTCATTAGCAGGCTTTTCCAGCTCTAGGACCTGAGCTGTATTCACAGACTGAATGGCCCAATCTCTCAGCTCACAACACTAGGCAAGTTCATCTGCTCCCCCACCCACAGCTGCACCACAGTGTTTTTAATCTGTACCACTCATGCACAGATCTTGCTGCTGGTAATGGCGGGTTTACACGTTGCGATATCGGAGTTCAATTTCAATGAAAAGTCACGTGGTTCAATCGTTGGACCCGATATCGTTCCTGCGTTGTATGGTGTGAACGTCCAATACGATACAGGAACGATGTCAATGCGATATCGGGGATTGAATGAGCGTGCTATTCAATGCTCCGATATTGAAGGGAGATTGGAGCCGGATCGTGCTGTGTGACAGCCCAACTACGATGCGATTTTAAACGTCACCCATTCACTCCCATGTTAAATGTTCGATCCTGGGTTGGGGGGCGTAGACATCGCACGGACTTTGTATTCCGATATTGCAGCGTGTAAACCTCCGATGCGATGCGGGAGAAACGTGCACTAAATGCGCGCTCCCGCGCCATTGAGTTGCGATATGGCAACGATATTGAAACGTGTAAACCCACCATCACTCCTTTGTGCACCATTCAGGTCTAGGACAGCACTCCTACACACACACAGGTCCAAATGCTGTTAACCCCTTTGTGTACTGCTAGGTTGCAGCAGGCCATGTGAGTCATGTCGGCCAAGTGCCATGGCACCGGCATGCCTCACAATATATATATATATATATTTGATATATACTGTATGTATCAAAATGATACACACTGGTTAAGCCAATACATGCAGAAAATGATGTTCCTAGGTGTTATTTTGAGAAAAAATAAAAGCTAAAAACTTTTTTTCAAGAAAACTCAGATTTTTTTTGTTGTTTATGGTTCTTAGCGCATGTATTGGCCAATATATGCCTGCCCTTTAACCACTTCATGTTGACCATAATTCTGAAGGGTCCCTGTCTACACTAAAAACCTCTCCTGTACCCTAGGGGTCTCTCTCTGTTACAATGGGCAGTAGCAGGAGACATACCACTTCAGATGGACCCTATGGTAGGGAGGCAGGAGTGCAAGTCTAGCAGTAGAACCAGCTTGTTCCACACATAATGAATGAAGAAAAAAACAGACAACACTTCCTTAAGCTCTTCAGCCCAGGTACAAATCTATATAGCTGAATTACATATGTATCAAAATGATAGCAGCGCACTGGTTAAGGCAATACTGTTGTGAATTCATTGATGAAGAATTCTGGTTGTGAGCTCCCTCCTGTGGTTGTTGTCGGTGATGCAGCTGGCTGTGTTTTGGAGAGTTCCTCAGCTGATCTTGATAATTGGCAGTCTGCTTCGGATTGGAGAGTATAAGTGGTTGGAGCTGATCAATCTCTGCCAGTTGTAATTATTCCTGGAGGTGTTCACATCTCTCCCTGATTTCTTCGTGCTCTGCTGAATCCTTGCAAGCTAAATAAATGGGGTTTTGTTATTTTGTGGCACACATGTTGTGTGCTTGATGATCTGCTTATTGCTTGTCTTGTTCTGAGTTGTGCGTTGATATTTAGTCTGCATATTTGTTTACCTGCTCTCAGTTAGGAAGTTTTCTTCCTAGGTATGAATTGCTATTCACTGTTGTCTGATGCTTCCAGTTCTGCTGGTGTTAGAACCTATATATTCTAGTTTGATTCACAGAAGTTCCTGCAGATATAGAGGGCGTGAGTCTTAGCAGACTCAGGGTTATTTTTTGGTACTATCTGCCATTGGAGGTTTTTGATAGTATTTTTAATACTGACCACAATAGTATTCCATCCTGTCCTTACTATCTAGCTAGTGTGGCCTCTTTTGCTAAACTCTATTATCTGCCTGTGTGTGTTTTTTCCTCTCCTGTTTCCCAGTCAATATCTGTGGGGGGCTTGCTATTCTTTTGGGGTTCTGCTCTGAGGCAAGATAGACTTTCCTGTTTCCATCTTTAGGGGTAATTAGTTCTCTGGCCGTATCGAGGTGTCTAGGGCCTGGTTAGTTACATGGGGCATGGGGATCCGTGACGTGGATCATGAGCTTAAGTGTCTTACCAATACCAATACCCTATATAGTTTTTTTGTTCATCATAAACTTTTTGCACTTTTTTATCAATTGCAGGGTACAGTTGGGCCCACTGGGGCACCATTCATCCAGTGGTGCAGAGACATAGTACTGGGCAGCCCGTTTGGTCAGGTGGCAGGACCAATGGTTAGCGATCAGACACTCTGCATCATATGTATCAGTGTTAATGCCGTCCTATGCAGGCCCAATATGTGCATGGCAAGTCACCTCCCACATGTCTTTGTAGGTAGAGGTGATTTTATCAGCCTGCACCTGGGCTTGCTCCACATAATGGGGTCTGACTGCATCCTGTCAAGTGCTGTGTTGGTTTTGTATCTGGCTGTTGATGGTAAGAATTTTCTGATGCTGCCTTTTGAGTAGTTTTTTGTATATACATTTGTGGATTCAGGCACGGCCTTAAACTTGATAAATTTTGAGTTTGACAGGCGTTGTGGCTTCCCTATGCAGCCATTGCAGGACCCTATTCCTTTAAGGGCATCGATGCTATGCCTTTGGCTTAAAATAAGCCCCAGTTTTGGATGCAGTGGACAGTGCGCATAGCACCAGCTCATCAGGAGGTTTGTCGATTTCTGGTTTTGCATAATCTGCATGATGTGGTTGTGCTGGGTTTTCCATGGTTGCAGGTCTATAATCCTCTTTTGGATTGGAAGTCTATGTCCGTGACTAGCTGGGGTTGTCAGGGAGTACATGATGTCATTCCTTTGATGTCTATCTCCTCTTCGCCCTTGGAGATTCCGGAGTTTCTGTCTGATTTTCAGGATGTTTTTGATGAGCCCAAGTCCAGTTCTCTTCCACCACACAGAGAGTGCGATTGATTTGGTGCCAGGCTGAAAGTTTCCTAAAGGTCGACTTTTCAACTTGTCTGTGCCTGAATATGCTGCTATTTGCAAATGGAGTCCGTGGAGCCTCTATTAAGAGTCTCAAACACGAGACTAGCCAGATATCCCTCCATGGAAGGACCTAGCCCTGGGGTGGAATCCTTGTGGAGACCACCATAACCACCATATTAAGTGGCCCTTTTAGTCAATATCCCACTCAATTACGAGTTAAGGATATGACAAGGGAATTAACAGAGCCAGGTATCCATCCACAGACAGCTGTTTCGGAGTATTGCCCCTCATCAGTGTGGAGTAGGATTCTGGCTAGGTGGGAGCAATGCCTGATAGACCAACATCACAAAGCACTCACTGATCTCAGGGAGACCAGTCAAGGAAAACACTGCGGCAGCCGGCTAAAGCGCTCAAACACAGTGAAATCCATGATGCATTGCCCCCTGGAAATTTGAATATGCAAATGGAGTCCGTGGAGCCTCGATTAAGAGTCTCAAATACGGGACTAGCCAGATATCCTTCCAGTAAAGGACCTAGCCCTGGGGTGGAATGCTTGCGGAGACCACCATAACCACCATATTAAGTGGCCCTTTTAGTCAATATCCCACTCAGTTACAAGTTAAGGATATGACAAAGGAATTAACAGAGCCTAGCCCTGGAGTGGAATCCTTGCGGAGACCACCATATGCTGCTATGCGGAGCTATATTAAGGATTCTTTGGAGAAAGGACATATTCACCAGTCTTCTTCGCCGTTGGGGGTGCGGTTATTTTTTGTTGCTAAGAAGGCTCTTTGAGACCCTGTATTGATTATCGCCTCTTGATTAAGATCACGGTCAAGTTTCAATACCCTCTACCTTTGATTTCCGACTTGTTTTCTAGGATTAAGGGTGCATGTTGGTTTACTAAGATTGACCTTAGGGGGCCATAAAATCTAGTTCGTATTAAGCAGGGTCACAAATGGAAAACGGCGTTTAATACGTCTGAAGGCCATTTTGAATATCTCGTGATGCCGTTTAGGCTTACTAATGCTCCATCCGATTTTCAGTCCTTTATGCATGACATATTTCGAGAGTTTATTGACAAGTTCCTGATTGTGTATTTGGATGATATTTAGATTTTTTCAGAAGATAGGGATTCTCATGTGGCACAAGTCAGGACTGTCTTTCTGACAATGCTTTGTATGTTAAGGGGTCTAAGTGTTTCTTTGGGGTCCAGAAGATTTCTTTTTTGGGCTTCATTTTGTCTCCTTCGTCTATTGAGATGGATCCTGCTAAGGTTCAGGCTATTCATGATTGGGTTCAGCACATGTCTGTGAAGAGTCTTCAGAAATTTTTGGGTTTTCCTAATTTTATCGGTTCATTGCCAATTTTTCCAGCGTGGTTAAATCATTAACCGATTTGAATAAGAAGGGGGCTGATGTGGAGCATTGGTCCCCTGCGGCTGTTTTCGCCTTTCAGGAGCTGAAAAGACGGTTTACTTCTGCTCCTGTGTTGTGACAACCGGATGTCTCTTTTCCGTTTCAGGTGGAGATTCATGCCTTTGAGATTGGTGCTGGGGACGTTTTGTCTCAGAGAGATCCTGTTGGTTCCTCGATGCACCCTTGTGCCTTCTTTTCCCGTAAATTTTCACCCGCTAAACACAATTATGATGTCGGAAATCAGGAGTTGCTGGCCATGAAGTGGGCATTTGAGGAGTGGCGATATTGGCTGGAGGGGCTAAGCATCATGTTGTGGTCTTGACTGATCACAAGAATCTGGTTTATCATGAGTCTGCCAAGAGGCTGATTCCTAGGCAGGCTCGATGGTCATTGTTTTTTATTCATTTTGATTTTGTGGTCTCGTACCTCCCTGGTTCTATGAATGTTAAGGCTGATGCTCTCTCTTACAGTTTTTTGGCTGATTCTCTTGAGTTCTCGGAGCCGGTCGGCATTCTGAAGGAGGGGGTTGTTCTTTCTGCTGTTTCCCCCGATTTATGACTTGCTCTTCAGGAATTTCAGGCAGATATACCTGAGAGATATCCTGTGGGGAAATTGTTTGTTTCTGCCCAGTAGACTACTAAAGTTATTTCTGAGGTTCACTGTTCTGTGTTGGCTTGTCTTCCTGGCACCTTTGGTACCCGGTATTTGGTCAGTAGATCTTTTTGGTGGTCTTCCTTGTCCCGGGATGTGCGTTCTTTTGTGCAGTCATGTGAGACTTGTGAGTGGGCCAAGCCTTGTTGTTCCGGGTCTAGTGGGTTGCTTTTGCCCTTACCTGTACCTGAGCGGCCGTTGACGCATTTTTCTATGGATTTTGTTTCTGACCTTCCTGTTTCCCAGAGGATGACTGTTATCTGGGTTATTTGTGACAGGTTTTCTAAGATGATCACTTGGTTCCTTTGTCTAAATTGCCTTCTTCTTTGGAATTGGTTACATTGTTTTTTCAGCATGTTTTTCGTTTGCATGGTATTCCAGAGAATATTGTGTCTGACAGGGTGCCCAATTTGTCTCTCGGTTTTGGAGGGCCTTCTGTGCTAAGCTGGGTATTGCTTTGTCTTTTTCTTCGGCGTTTCATCCCTAGTCTAATGGTCAGACTGAGAGAACTAATCAGTCTTTGGAGACTTACGTTTCTGACCCTTCAGAACCTTCAGAATTATGGTCGCCGTAAAGTAGTTGAAGGCCAATTCAATATTGGCCAATGCATGCGCTAAGAACCATAAAGAAAAAAAAAAATTATCTGAGTTTTTTGAAAGAAACATTTTAGTTTTTATTTTTTTCTCAAAACAACACCTAGAAACATCATTGTCTGCATGTATTAGCTTAATCAGTGTGCTGCTATCAGATTGATACATATGTAATTCAGCTATATAGATTTGCACCTGGCCTGAAGTACTTAAGGAAGTGCTGTCTATTTTATTCTATATATATATATATATATATACAGATAGATAATTACATATTTAGATTTTTTTTTCATTTTATTATTATTATTATTATTATTATTATTATTATCATTTTTTGTTATTGGGGGGGAGAGTGAACCTTAATTATTGCAGAGGGACAGCAACATGCGAGGCCATCTCTTGTTCACTTATGTGATAATTCTTGCTGGTTGAAAGAAAGGGGTATTGTTCTGCGTTGTTCACCGGTGAAAGGTTCAACAAGGATGTCCGTAGTATGGTTTCGATACACTTTATTTCTTTGCATGTTTCATGGTGTTCACACCACTTCCTCAGGAGCAGTCTATACATAGACACATGTGGATCCATATTTAAACAGAAAAAGGCATGCTGAGTTTGCCTTTTTTAAAAACCCCACCACGACCGACCCGTCTGGTAACATTTGAATCATTTAGCCATTGCACTTGTGTCTGCACAAATATTTTTAATAGATGTCATGCTAAAAATGTATAAGGGTTACATCAAAAACATTTAAAACAAACATACTTTAAAATTCACTCCTGAGGAAGCAATCTGAACATCACGAAACATGTAGAGGAATAAAGTGTATCGAAATCATACTGTGAACATCCTTGTTGCATCTTTCATTGGCAAGCAGTGTGCAATAATACCTTTTTCCTTCAACCAGTAAGAATTATCTCTCACATAATAACTCATGCCTGGCGTTATTACACCTTCAACCATTGCTGCTGCCACTGGATATGCAAATCCAGATGAGGAGGAGGATGAGGAGGATGGTGAGGCTGAGAAGGATGAGGAAGAGGAGGAGATAGTAGAGGCAGAAGGCCTTGTTTCCCAGACTTGTGTAGCACCCTCCACCAGAGGGCTTCAACTTGGAGCATGCCTTGTGGTAACCCCTGCTATCTCCAGGCAACTGCATGATAAAGCAAGGATACCATTATCTGAGAGTGGTTGCATGGGCCTATGGCCAATTACTTTGATGACCAATGCACCCGAGGCAAGGTGGTGGCATTCATCCTGGATAGGGGGTTTGACTTCATAGCCAAAGAAAGCACTGGTCATCGGTGCTATGTCAACTGGTACACCCTGTTGCATGACCATCCTTCCAACAGGGAAGGTGATGAACAGCAAGTGGTGGTTAACGTTTGGCATAAAATGGGCTGCCACCGCTGATGAGTTTGAAAATTATCAACAGGAGGCCAACCTGGAGAAAATGATGCATCGAATGGAGGTCAGGCCTCTCTTGGTTGGCTAGCCAGCTTCACTCAAACTCAATGGGGTCATTGATCCTGAAGGGCGTGAAGGTGTTGCCCAAGTTGATCCCATCTTTTCTACATGGAGTGATCATCACTAATTTATCCACTCTCTTCTCCAGTGGTAAACATGATGGAATGTTCTAGGGGGGCAGGTGGTGGCACAAAATGCCTCTGGAGGAGTCGCCCCTGCAAATCCCCGAGACTGTCTGGCAACGTAGTATAATGAGTAATGAAGACCTCCATCCCAGGCAGCTAGACAGTTTTTACTCCAATTAAAGTGGATTTCCCTAAAAAAGGCAAGTTGCTCAGTCACTGACCCATCCTTTAGTTGACATTTTGTCCAGAAAAGGACTTTGTTTCAGTTGTTTATGAGTTATTAATTTTATTTTTCCCCTTCCCAAATTTAGCACACATTGTGCTTCCCCCGGCTGCATTGGTGGGACTGCAGCCTTTGGGCTACATGTCAAAATTCTTAATGGACTCTGCCCTTAATGAATTATGCGTCATTGTAATGGAGTCTACTGATCCCTGAGGGACTTTCCTCATATTTACTGTGTATATTTATACATGTGTCTTTGAGACTTATTATAATCTGTGCTACAGTAAAGTTGTATTCACATCACTCCTTGTGTGCTGGACTGTTTCTGCAAAGAGATGCTTTGATACTGCCCTACAGTGACCAGCAAACAAGCTGCAGGCCTCTGGCCTGATGATTTGAAGTATGGAAATGCAAGACACTATTCACACATGCCTGTGAAACATTGCTGGCCATATGCAGTTGTCAATGGTCCCAAAAAGTGCAACGCTGACTGCATAAGAAAGAAAGCCCTCTGGACTCACTATGTTTAAGATTTATAAAGTCTATTTCACAGGCACAGGGGGGCTAGAGACATGGGGGAGGCCTTCCCTGAATGCAGCAGACATGCTGCATGCAGTGGTGCATTTAGATTGCCATGCACCAGGGGGGTGACAGGTCCTCCTTAAAAAAAATTGGCAAATTTGGCTATTTTGATGTTTAATTCACTCATCTTTAAAGGAAAACTTGTCATTATTATTTTGCTTATAATCCCTGTCCATCACCTTTAAGACCATATGAATGGGGCTCCTGTAGCACCTTTATAGCCTCAGACGTTCCCCTGCATACTTTGGAAAAGGAGACATATACTTGTCCGATGCGTTGGGTTGCTGTCCAATGAGTGTCTCCAGATTGCGATCAGCATCGCCCCGGTCTTTTCAAACACTGCCCTTTCTAACTGCATATTACTTGATGATGTCTCTATGTCATCTACACAATGATTGTAGTCTCACACCTGCACAGTGGAATTGCACAGGTGTGCCTTACTGTGCCCTTGAACAACCAGTGACTCCACAGCATATATGCAAGACTTCAGCATAGTGTGAATGACATAGACATTCATCCACTTTCATGCAGTTAGAAGAGCTGGCATCTGAAGGGACAAGGTCATCATTTGAAAGAACCGCTGCGTGGCTGATTGCAATCTGGACACACCCATCGGACTGGATTGTATAATTTACATACAGCATGGAACAAGTATAAAACTCTTTTTCTGAGGTATGCAGGGGCACATCTGAGGATATAAAGGAGTTTAAGGAACCCAATTCACAAGTTATTAAAGACGATGGGCAGACACCACAAAACATAAAGGGTAGCCATTTTTCTTGTTTAAAAGTAGAGCCAACACTCTTCCTTGTATCAATCATTTTATTTTTCTTGTCATTGTAGTTATGCACTTTCATCAGAAGTTTACTAAAGTGGACCATAGTTCTATTCTTTTGCTTCCTTTTTCTCCATAGTGTAGGGTTTACTAGAGCTTACAGGAAAAGACTGTCCCTTATGTAACCTTCCTCATCAGTGAAAGTGAGATGTTATTCCTCTACCTTGAGCCAGGAAGAGACACACTTGGCCCAACAGCCTGCATGATAAGTAAGAGCTTTCATTTTACAATTTGTCTCACTAACTGAATAGAAGATTGGGAACAAGACCAACACAACAGCATTTGGAGCCTTTTGTGTCATTCAGGCTTCAAGGACTGATAAGCGTAGCATTTTCCGTTAGATTGTTTAACAAAAACTGGCACATATAAAACAAAAAAACATATGTGCCTGCATTTAGGATAGAGATGTTTACTGTAATAAAAATATTGTCTTGGGAAAGCAGCATTATTCTGCAGACACCTATATTTCCACATTTACAAAAATGAAAAACCTACTGCTTAATTAATATTGATAAGAAAATTTTCCAGCTTAGTGATAGTACTCTTTTATTGGAAAGTGTGATCTATGAATATAACTATCCATGGAACATTCTAAATAATTACTTTTGAATGAATATCTAATTTAGTAATGTTGATTTTTTTCACTTGAATAATCCGTTCATATAACATCATGAACTGCAGCATCCATTTATTTTGTACATTGTTGTTACTTACTGCGAAATAATATGACACGATGTGATGAGCGGAACCATAGACAGCGGAAAATATGCTGCTAAATTGTCCGTGGTATTGAGAACAACTAGATTATTGCCTCTTCAAATTCATTGTTAAAGTACCAAGCATTTGTAATAATTAATACTTTGGCATAGCTCTTAATGACTTGGATTTGGCACTCTGAATAAAAATTGCTTTTATTGTGCTGAGAGACCTCTTTTTGATATAGATCATACAATTACATATCAATAAAAAAATTTTGAACATTGAAACACTTATTTAAGGCTTATGTAAGGCTACATTTCTTATAATAAACAAAATGTATAAGGGCTTTAACAGGTAGCATGTAACCCTCGTCAGCTGCAATGGCCGATCTCAAAGTTACCCATGTTCCAATTTGGCTGCCTCATAGCATAGTACAGAACCTTTCCATGGAAAGCTTTATAGATGAACTGCCTAGCTCAGAAGGAGGGACTACACCCTCATTTTCACAAAGTACAAAAAAATCCAGAAAAACAAAAAGAATTAGCCAGATCATGGCAGATGTTGGTATGTGTGCAATAAGATCATGTTTATTCCATGACCATTTCACAGACAAAATCCAGAAAAACAAAAAATTAGCATATACCCTATAATATAGTAAATAAGAAAATAGTAGTAGTGCACTTAAATAACATAGAGTACACAGGTAACACTGTTTGATCAAACAGCGTACAAGCTAACCCAATGAGATAGGGTGTACCCAGTCCTACTCTGTATTAAAACCATACCTTGCCTCATAGACAGCAACGTGAATAGGAGCAGAGAAGAACAGTGCTATGACAGTACTCTGTACAAATGGGGATGCAGTCTCGTGCTTTGAGATTGTTACTAGTGTTGAGCTAACTTTGCTCAATATGTTCACCAATTTCAAATTAGGCAAGAACATTTGACCCAGTTGTGAATACATTAAGGAGGAATTCTGGTTGTGAGCTCCATTCGGTGGTTGTTGCTGGTAATGCTGCTGGCTGTGTGTTGGAGAGTTCCACAGCTGATCTTGATGATTGGCAGTCAGGTTCAGATTGGAGTATATAGTGGTTTGAAACTGATCAGTCCTTGCCAGTTGTAAAGGTTCCCGGAGGTGTCCACACCTTTTCCTGGTTTCTCCTGGTCTGCTGAAATACTTGCAAGCTAAGTGAATGTTTTTTTTTTTACTATGTGGTGCACATGTTGTGTGCTTGTGAATCTGTTTTCAATTTGTCTTGCTCTGAGTTGTGGGTTTGAAATTTAGTCTGCATATTTGTTTATCTGCTCTCAGTTTGGAAGTTTTCTTCCTGGAAAGTAATTGCTAGTCACTGTTATCTGCTATTTCCAGTATTGTTGGTATTGGTTCTTGTTTATTCTTGTTTGATTCACAGAAGTTCTGCAGATATAGAGAGCGCCAAGTCTTAGTGGACTCAGGGTAATTTTTGACACTATCTGCTGTTGGAGATTTTTTGATAGTATTTTAATGCTGACTGCAATAGTATTCTATCCTATCTTTACTATCTAGCTAGTGTGACCTCTTTTGCTGAACTCTATATTCTGCCTGTGTGTGTCTTTTCCTCTCCTGTTTCCCAGTTAAGGGGGATTGCTGCTCTTTTGGGGTTCTGCTCTGAGGCAAGATAGCTTTTCCTATTTTCATCTCTAGGGATAGCTACGGTAGTTCTCTGGCCATGTTGAGGTGTCTAGGGCATGGTTAGTTACATCCCACAGCTACTTCTAGTTGCGATATTGAGTCAGGTATCACAGTCAGTATATTTACTAACGACTTCTGTGGAATCTTCATGTTACTCCTAAGTCATCGGATCATAACATGACCGGCTCCTATCCCACCTCATCCGACAGTCTGTATCCCAACCCTAATACATCTCTTCAACCTTTTACTAACAACTGGTATCTTCCCCTCATGTTTTAAACATGCCTCAATCAGACCCATGCTCAAAAAGCCCTCCCTCGACCCATCTTCTGTATCTAGCTATCGCCCCATATCACTTCTATCAAAACTACTGGAAGAGCATGTCCATATTGAACTGTCCTCCCACCTCTCCTCCTGCTCCCTCTTTGACATTTTACAATCTGGTTTCTGTCTGTATCACTCAAATGAAAATGCCCTAAAGTCACTAAACTAAAGTCATCAATGACCTACTAACTGTCCTCCTCTTCCTGGTCCTGTCTGCTGCCTTTGAAACATTCTCTCAACTCCTGGTAACACAGACTTTGCCTTCTCCTGGATCTCTTCTTATCTTACAGACTGGACATTCAGCGTCTCCCTCTCCCACACTACCTCCTCATTTCGCCCCCTATCTGTCAGTGTTCCCCAAGGCTCAGTTTTAGGACCCTTACTCTTCTCCATCTACACCTTCGATCTGGGACAACTCATAGAGTCTCACGGCTTTCAGTATCATCTCTACACTGATAACATGCTGATCTACCTCTCTGGACCTTATATTGCCACTTACTAACCAAAATCCCACATTGTCTTGTCTGCTATTTCATCTTCCTTTTCATTTCAGTTTCTAAAACTGAGCATGGACAAAACACAATTCATCATCTTTCCCTCATCTCACTCTACCTTTCCACCAGACCTATACATCAAAGTCAATGGCTGCTCACTTTCCCCAGTCCCATATGCTCAGTGCCTCGGGGTAATTCTCGACTTTTCCCTCTCTTTCAAGCCACATATGCAAGCCCTTGCCACTTCATTGCCAACTCCAACTCAAAAATATTTCCTGGATACATACAGTCCTTGACTATGAAACGGCAAAAACACTTGTGCATGCCCTCATCATCTCCCGCCTTGATTATTGCAACCTCCTACTCTCTTGCCTCCCCTCTAGCACTCTTGCACCCCTCCAATCTATCCTAAACTCTGCTGCCTGACTAATCCACCTTTGTCCCCATTATTCCCCAACCTCTCCTCTCTGCCAAGCCCTTCAGTGGCTTTGCATTGCACAGAGACTCCAGTTCAAAACCCTAACCATGACATACATAGCCATCCACAATCTGTCCCCTCCATATATGTGTGACATGGTCTCCCGATACCTACCTACATGCAACCTGCAATCCTCTCTCAGGATCTCCTTCTTTACACCCCTCCTGGATCCGACTCCCAAAGCTTCTGGGCATCAGTGCATATCATTTCCTCATCTGGACTCACTGCAGCTTTGGAGAAGACCTCTGATTGGCCAAACAGTGCTACTAGGCCCAAACTATTACCTGGGCTAGATGCAGTTGAAAATTAGTATGAAATAGACAGGTGGTGTAGCTTGGTTGACAAGTGGGCTACACCACTGACTACCAGACACTGCTACTAGCCCAAAAGGATTGCCTGGGCTAGCTGCAGTAAAAAATTGGCTACTGGATAGACAGATGGTGTAGATTACTTTACAGTTGGGCTACACCACTGACTACCAGACACTACTACTAGTCCAAAAGATTTGCCTGGGCTAGATGCAGTAAAAAATTGTTATTAGATACACTGACCGTGTAGCTTGCTTCACAGTTACACCGCTGACTACCAGACACTGCTACTAGCCCAAAAGGATCGCCTGGGCTAGCTGCAGTAAAAAATTGGCTACTGGATAGACAGATGGTGTAGCTTTCATTACAGCTGGGCTACACCGCTGACTATCAGACAATGCTATTAGCCCAAAAGGATTGCCTGGGCTAGCTGCAGTAAAAAATTGTCTACTGAAGACAGGTAGTGTAGCTTTCTTCACAGCAGTGCTACACTACCTGTCCAAAAGGATTGCCTGACCTACATTTGGCCAGATGCTGTGAAAAACACTTGCACAGCACTGGCACACACCTGCATGCAAAAACTGCTAGGAACTGCTCTACCCTAGCCCTCAAAAGGGCTGAAATTACAACTAGTCCCTACTTCTATGAAGTAGCCCTCAAAAGGGCTGATATTCCAACTTTCTCCCTAAAACTATCTCTCTCGCTAACTTGATTTTCGCTCACTATCTGTCTAAGTCACACTTTACAGTGCCCACAGCAGCAGTAGCGGTGCCTGACTGACACACAACGCGGTTAGGAGAAAAACAAAAAATGAGTTTGGCATTATTTAAGCAGCACTGATCTAAACCCCGCCCACCCTCCCCCGCACATTATATACTAAAACTGGATATTAACATTCAATAACAGTATTACTGTGAAAAGCCAGTTACACTTTTGGTGAACGAAGCATTATCGTCCATAACCTCGAACTGCCGAATTTTAAGCTAATTGTTTGCATTCGCCAATTGACTCGAACATCGTCCAAAACAGGTTGAACTTGAGATTGGCGAACATTTCGAATCAAACAACGCTCATCTCTAGTTTGCAGGTGTTTTGACACCTATAGAGTCTGAATTTTGGAAACATTACCAGATGTGGCAGCAGATGTGAAGTCCAGGAAGCTTAAAATGTCCTTAAAACATCAGTTTAAGAGAGCTTAATATTTTTATAAGCATTTTTTGTGAATATTTTATTTTTTATTGAAGAGCAACCTTTTATTATTTCAGAGGGTCACCAGCATGTTAGCCCATTTGTTCTACACTTATGTGATAGCAACTCATAAAAATACCATATCGCCATTATATGCTTCACATACATGGTCTTATTGGTAACAGCAACCCAGTTGTAATACCTTATGGCCTGACATTCAGGCGTTAATTAGCATCTAGGCATTAGGCAACAATAGTGTGCATTTAACTCTAGTAGTAATTGCTTGGGTCTGAATCATGTCACTCAATGGAAGAAGCGGGTCCCTTAGAGAAAGCAAACAAACACACCCAAATATGCGGCACTGTGTCAGAGTCTCCCTCCATCTAACCTGTTCATTCCCAGTGGTATGCATGTAGGTACACAGTCTACATTCGGTAGTACTTTACTGATAGATCTTCTGCAATGTATTTGTCTGTGCAGCAGAGGGCTATAAAAACCCCCTCTGCTGGTATGATTGTAATGTCCCTGAGGAAGGCGCCGGGTGTGGCGCTGAAACGCGTAGGAAAGAGGAGGAAATAAAAGGATGGAATAACTGCTGTCTCTTTGGTGAGTTTTATTCATACCACAGCAGCGCGGACCGTGACACACCAGCACTCCCATCATTTTCTTCTGCAATGTATGGCTGACCTGGAGTTGGAAGATGTCATTGTCTTAAAGCCCCCAGGGGCAAAAGTTGGATCAGCAGAACTAGACCCAGATTGGCATCATGGAGAGGAGATGGAGATGGAGACATATGTGAGCTGGAACTCCACCGCATTTGCTAGTTTGGGCCTCATCTGTAATAAGGTGCGGATCCAATCCTGGGCTCTGATGTAAGCCGTGGACCTGAGGAGCGAGTCTCAGCAGTCAGTTGACTCTTATCCTATGGCATCCGGGAGCGGGAGTCCCACATGTAAGTCTGCAAATGATCTGGCAGTATGACTGGCTAGATTCCTGCTGCAGCCGGTATTGCACTCGCAGTCACAGCTAATGGATCCCGTTCTCCAATACCACCAGGAACAGGACCAGGACCTTTATCGAGAGCCTTAGGAGGATGAGAACCTAGAAGACACTGTTTCCGAGCTGTGTGGATCACCTCACCACCTCCAGAGGTATTCAATTGCCGCAATGTCATGTCACCTATCCAACAAGGCATTAACCACCCCATCCTCTTGTGTCATTTGTTGAGGAGATTCGACATGGAGATGCCATCACCCGGTACTGGCTGCATGAGTTTAGGCTAATGACTTCCACAACCAGTGCACCCAAGGCAAGGTGGTTGCATCCAGGCAGGATAGAGACCACATCAACCACCCACCATGCAGCATGACTTCCCCAAATACTATGTACCATCTTTATTGGGGATGAGGTCTCTTTCATGAAGGTGTGGTGCATGAAGGGTTGGTTTGCGGTTGGTGTATGTTGGTTTGGCACAGCCGGCCAATTTGAGAATTTTAGAAATGGCAGGAGGAGGTTATCCTGAAGAGAAGTTAGCATTGGGTGCAGCCAAAATGTCTCTTGGTTGGTCAGCTAAATGCAACCAAACCCACAGGGCATGTCGATATGTACCAAGATGGTTCCGGTCCTGTCTGTGCTAGAGGGCGTTGTGAGCCCCTAGTTCCTCCATCAACCTTTCCAGTGGTGGCTGTGATGGAGTGTGCTGGGGGACAGGTGGTGGCAGAGAATGCGAGTAAAGAAGAAGCCCTTGTGACCCCCCAAGACCTTCTGGAAGCAGACTACCATGATAAAATGCGACAACCACACAGGGAATGGCTGAAAATAGTGAGATACAATGTCACTGGACCCTAATAAAGGCATGTTGGTGTATCTGAGAGACAGCGACCCGTCCCTTATTTGGAATTTTGACCAAAGAATGACTTTTGGGATTTTTTTTTCAGTTTTTTGTTGCCCTTGACCAAGGCATGTGTTTTTACTAAAGTTCTAACATTTTGCGCCGATTGCACTTCCCCCTACTGGGCATTCATACAGTGTTTGGGGTCCAACTGAAAGACTTTAATGGACCCTGCCCTCTCCACTGCTTTAACAATTTGTGTGCTGCTGTCGATCCCTGTGGAACTTTCATTATATTTATATACTAGCTGTACTACCCGGCTACGCCCGGGTTAATAAATAACTGATGTTAGCTATAACAAAATGAAATTTGAATATGTCATATTAATGACCTGTAAGAAAATAGAAGCTGAGCTGTGATTGGTTGCTATAGGCAGCCTAATAAATCTCCAGCCAACAGTAAACCCTCCCCCCGCCGGGTAGTATATGTTACCTCACACATACACATAATAGACAGTTCATGTGACTGACATCTGCCTTAATTCCCTATATAATGCAATAATAAATGTGGTATATAGAAATGAGCGCTAGGGATAACGGAACAAGCCGAACGCTTTTGTAGACATTACCTATAGGTTTATTACGATAAACACAGTACAGGTCCTTCTCCCACAACGCGTTTCGACGCTACATGCGTCTTCCTCAAGTGGATTAATTCCCTATATGGCACATGTGCTGCACATTGGCTGTTTTTAATCAGATGTTTATATTTGAAAATTAAAGATAGCACACGTATGAGGCGAGTTGTGTGAGGTCATTTGTGCACATCTGTATCTGTCTGTGTGGTGTGTGTGTCCCTGGGGTGTGTGTATGTGTGTGTCCCTGCGAGGTGAGTGCATGTGTCCCTATAGGGTGTGTATGTGTGTGTGTCCCTGTGGGGGCGGGTCTGTGTGATGTGTGTGTGTCTCTTTGTGGTGTGTGTGTGTGTCCCTGTGGGGTGAGTGCATGTGTCCCAGAGGGTGTGTATGTGTGTGTGTCCCTGTGGGGGGAATCTGTGTGTTGTGTGTGTGTCTTTGTGTTGTGTGTGTCCCTTTGTGGTGTGTGTGTCCCTGTGGGGTGAGTGCATGTGTCCCTATAGGGTGAGTGTGTGTGTGTGTCCTTGTGGGGGGGAGTCTGTGTGGGGTGTGTGTGTGTCTCTGTGTTGTGTGTGTCTCTTTGTGGTGTGTGTGTGTCTGTGGGGTGAGTGCATGTGTCCCTATAGGGTGTGTATGTGTGTGTGTCCCTGTGGGGGGGTCTGCGTGGTGTGTGTGTGTCTGCATTGTGTGTGTCTCTTTGTGGTGTGTGTGTGTCCCTGTGGGGTGAGTGCATGTGTCGCTATAGGGTGTGTGTCCCCCATGGGGTGTGTGTCTCTGTGTTGTGTGCGTCTCTTTGTGGTGTGTGTGTGTTTGTTCGGGTGCGTGGTGAGTATCCAATGTTGGGACTGCACTTTAGAGACTATACACTTGCTGTTACTCTTTGTGTGCGTGTGGTGTGTATACATGTCCCCGTGCGTGGTGAATATCCCATGTTGGGGCCCCACCTTAGTGACTATATGCTGGTATATACTGTTAGTCTTTGGTGCTGTCATTAAGCCCCTCTCATTCTCAACTGTTAACTAGTAACTGTCACTTTTTCCCCATTATGTAGATAGGGGGTCCAGACGTGTGACTGTGCAAAATTTTGTGGCTGTAGTTGGCAGCTGTCGATTTTCCTCCAACATGTTTCCATTCACTTTTTCCCCATTATGTAGATAGGGGCAAAATTGTTTGGTGAACTGGAACACGCAGGGTTAAAATGTCGCCTCACAACATAGCCTATGACGCTCTCAGGGTCCAGACGTGTGACTGTGCAAAATTTTGTGGCTGTAGTTGCAACGGTGTAGATGCCAATCCCGGATATGCATACACACACACATACATGCATACACACATTCAGCTTTATATATTAGATATGTATATTTTTTTATACTATGTATGTTGTTATTTTTTTTTTGTTTTTTGACTGTGTGTGTTATAGTAGTGTTTTTTTAGTTCACTTCTTGTGTGCTGGATTGTTTCTACAAATAGGTGCTTTGATACTACCCTACAGAGACTGGTAAACAAGCAGCAGGCCTCTGGCCTGAAGGTGTGAGGTATGGAACTACAGCAACAATAACAATATTCATAGTATAGAAATATAACAAAAGTCCCACAGGTATCAGCATCAGCACACAGACTGTTATAATGGTGGAGAAGCAATGAAGGGCAGAGTCCATTAAAGTCTTTCAGTTGGACCCCAAAGGCTGCATGAATGCCCAATAGGGGGAAGCACAAATGGCGCAAAATGCTAGAACATTAACAAAAACATATGCCTTACATAAGTCATTCTCTGACCAAATTGCCAACGTATAGATGGGTCTGTCTCATAGACCCACCAACATGCCTTTAGTAAGGTCCAATGATATCATCTTTCACCATTTACAGGCATTCATTGAATGGTTGTCGCACTTTTTCATGGTAGTCTGCTGCTTGACGGTCTTGGGGTCGCAGGGGCTACTCCTTTAGGCTGATTCTCTGCCATCACCTACCCCCAGCAAAGTCCATCATGGCCATTACTGGAGAGGGTGATGGAGGAATTGGGGTCTGACCACACCCTCTAGCACAACAGGACCAGGACCACCTTGGGGAACATCAACATGCCCTATGGGTTTGCTTGCATTTAGCTGGCCAACCAAGCGACACTTTGGCTGCACTCGAAGCCATCTCCTTTCCAGGTCGGCCTCCTCCTGCCACTTCTCAAATTGGCTGGCAGTGCAAAGCTAACCTACACAAACCGCAAACTAAACCTTCATGTCCCACACCTTGATGAAACTGACCTCTTCCCCCCAAAGGTTGTATGTACTCTTTAGGGAAGATCGTCACCCTGCGGGGCAG
Organism: Allobates femoralis; assembly: GCA_033576535.1. Taxonomy (NCBI): domain Eukaryota; kingdom Metazoa; phylum Chordata; class Amphibia; order Anura; family Aromobatidae; genus Allobates; species Allobates femoralis. The sequence goes on along the minus strand of JARQOC010000005.1, from coordinate 196,468,950 downwards.
AGCGGTTGACATATCACCTATGTTTAGTGCCATGTTCCACTAGGAACCCCTACTCCTTATCCTGCCAGAATGCAACCACCTTGCTTTTGGTGCATTGGTTGAGGAAGTCATTAATCTTAGGCCCATGCAGCCAGTACCGGGCAATGGCATTTGCATGTTGAATCTCAACAAATATCACAGGAGGACAGGGTGGTTAATGCCTTGTTGGATAGGTGCTTGGAGAAGGTAGGGGTCCCCAATGACATTGCCCTAGTTTAATGCTGCTAGAGGTGGTGAGGATGATCCACACAGCTGGGAAACAGTACCTTATAGGTGCTCCTCTTCCTCAGGCTTCTGATAAAGGTCCTGGTCCTGGTGGTCTTGGGGAATGGGAATCTATTAGCTGTTACTGTGAGTGCAACACCGGCTGTAGCAGGAATCTAGCCTGACATACTGCCAGATCATCTGCAGTCTTACATATGTCCCAGATGCCATAGGGTAAGAGTCAACTGACTGCTTGGACTCGCTCCTCAGGTCTGTGGCTTGCAACGGAGCTCAGGATTCGATTCCATTTATTGCAAATGAGGCACAAACGGGAAAGTGTGGTGGAGTTCCAGCTCACGTATGTCTCCATCTCCATCTCTTCTTCATGATGCCACTCTAGGCCTGGTTTTGTGGCTGTAGTTGCGACGGTGTAGATGCCAATCCCGGATATGCATACACACACATACATACATACACACATTCAGCTTTATATATTAGATATGTATATTTTTTTATACTATGTATATTGTTATTTTTTTTTTTGTTTTTTGACTGTGTGTGTTATAGTAATGTTTTTTTAGTTCACTTCTTGTTTGTGAGGCCCAAACGGGAAAGTGTGGTGGAGTTCCAGCTCACGTATGTCTCCATCTCCATCTCTTCTTCATGATGCCACTCTAGGCCTGTTTTACAAACCCACCTTCTGCCCCTGGGGTGATTAGGAAGACAACATCTTCAGAGTCCACGTCAGCCATGCTTTGCAGGGGATGCATCAACAAAGTACTGCGGAATGTAGACAGTGTATCTGCGTGCGTGCCACTGGGAATGATCACGTAAGATGGTTGGAGACACTGACACAGTTACACAGGTTTGAGTGTGTTTGTACACATTTTTTTTTTTTTTTCTTGTTATTTATCATATGGAGTTGCAGGTTCCATGCTGCAATGTGCACCCTCATTACCTACAGGTCATGGAGGGTCTAGATGGTGTCTGCCCACTGAAAAGTGGGGGGGTGGACAAGGAGGGCAGGGATGTCAGATAGGACTCATCAGACCCTGAAGTCACTTTGTCGCAGTTGATGAGCAAACAGACATTGGCCAATGTATGTACCAAGAACTTCAGAATTAAATAAAAAATTGGAGATTTTTGAGTTTTTTTGAAAAAAACATAAGTTTTTAAACTTTTTCCTCAAATATTTATAGCTAGTAGCTTATGTACATCATTGGTAGTAGCTGTGTGCTGCAAGGATCTTTTTCATATTATATAACCCTGCAGCTTTGCTAGCACCAGTTCACATTTGTCTTTGAGTGCTGTGCAGTTTTTTTTCTTGTTATTTATCATATGGAGTTGCAGGATCCATGCTGCAATGTGCACCCTCATTACCTACAGGTGATGGAGGGTCTAGATGGTGTCTGCCCACTGAAAAGTGGGGGATGGACAAGGAGGATAGGGATATCAGCGTAGGACTCATCAGACCCTGAAGTCACTTTGTCGCAGTTGATGAGCAAACAGACATTGGCCAATGTATGTACCAAGAACTTCAGAATTAAGTAAAAAATAGGAGATTTTTGAGTTTTTTTGAAAAATACGTACGTTTTTGAACTTTTTCCTCAAATATATACAGCTAGTAGCTTATGTACATCATTGGTAGTAGCTGTGTGCTGCAAGGATCTTTTTCATATTATATAACCCTGCAGCTTTGCTAGCACCAGTTCACATTTGTCTTTGAGTGCTGTGCAGTTTTTTTTTTTTTGTTTTTTTTTTTCTCTTGTTGAGTGTGTTTGGTTTGCTTTCCCTAAGGGGCCCACCTCTTCCACTGAGTGACACGATTCATACCCAAGCAAACAATACTGGAGTTGAATGTTTGCATACTATTGTTGCCTAAGGCTGGTTTCACATCGCAGTTTTAAGCCTGATCAGGTTCCATCCGGTTTGTTTGCTAAAACCAGGAGAGGAACTTGCAGACAAAAAGTATAATTGAAAGATTGACACCTGTTTTGAGTTTAGGAGACACTCCTGGTTTTGGCACCCAAACCGGAGGGAACCTGATCAGGACAAAAACTGCAGTGTTAAACCAGCCTTATGTCTAGTTGCTAATTAACCCCTGTATGTCAGGCTACAAGGTATATAAACTTTGTTGCGAATACTTAGTTGCAGTCATTATTAAAGCATGACAACTTTGTAGGAAACAAAATAATGAAAATAAATACGTTTATTCAGGTCCCCAGTCACCACCAATTTATATGGAATGCTGAATAATGCTACTGGGCAATTTTAAGAAGCAATAGCAATACCATGGGGTTTAGTCAGTGTGAACAGACCCATAGGATCATGGATATGAAGCATATAATGGACATGTAGTATTTGTATATGAAATACTATCACATAAGTGTACAGTAGAACAGATGGCCTTGCATGCTGGTTACCCTATGCAATAATTAAGGTTTGCTCTCCAATAAAAGTAATAATTAAAAAATCCCTTAAGCAAAATCTCTTAAACTGATGTTTTAAGGACATTGTAAGCTTCCTGGACTTCCCAGCTGCTGCCACATCTGACACTGTTTCCAAAATTCAGACCCTGCAGGTGTCAAAACACCTGCAAACTCCATGAAGCTTAAAAAATTCCAAAAAATTCCCCAAAATTCTACAGCTTAATACAAGCTGGTAGACCCGCTGGCTGGGGACAACACCTAACCTAACTTTAGGAATATCCCCAGCTAGCTGGTTTTCCAGTGAGCGTTCTGGTCCCAAATAAACAGGTAAAGTTTTAGGGCCATCTTAAATTTTGAATATTTTCCTCAACTTAGGCGGATTCGCCGATTTTGGGGTTTACGACCACTGAACCGAATCAGCTATATTCTTGCCGAATTTGAAATTGACAAACATGTTCAAGCAAAATTTGCTCATTACTAATTGCTATTACAGATTTTTACAAAACCAAATGGGGCCCTTTGGTTTGATAAAGGCAAATTGTGATTATATGTATTGGTAAATAATATGCTTTCAAATGTGGCACTTTTTTATTCACTAGATGTCAAAATATTAAGGTTTGTCCACCATTTTATATATACAGTATATAAACGCACACTGAATTTTACAATATGTTTATGTTGTGCATTATTCATTTCCTTATGCAATTTCTGGTTCTGTCAGAATGAACACATTGAATGAACCATTCATTTTTGACACATTGGAGGGCTGTCTCAGTGCTGGATTTCACAGATTCAATAGCATATTGTCAGATCATTTTTCATAAGCCTTGTTTCCTTGTCATTCTGTCATAGCTAACACTATGCAGCAGCTTAGTACACATACATAAATCTTTCCTCAGCCTCACTTCGCTGCCGTTTAGTGGTGTTTCGCTAGACCACTGTGCTTACTAGCTTCCAATACCTTCAGTTTAGATTAATGCATATTTATTATCATGGGGCAGTTCCTTCTGAGATTTTTCTCAGCGTGTGCTGACAGCTTATGTAGCGTTTTGCCATTCATCATTGTGCACAATTTCTGTCAACTCATTCACAACTATTATAATGCTACGAAATACAATGCAATGACTTTCTAGATCAACGTTCTCTTTCGCAGTCAAGGCCTATGCTTAAGAATGTAATATTGCGGCTTCCATTTTTTTCCCTTCTTTTTGTAATTTTGGCTGTGAAAAGTACTTAATGTACCAAAAACAATTTGTACAGGCATTATTTTACCAATTTAAAGTGTATACGCCTTGCTGAGGTCTCCCTTATCTAACTGTTGCTAATATATTCTCATGCTGTGCTCTGATAGCTTCATTTTACAGTTGAGGAGATCATCCGTTCCATGCTGTGCTGGAAATGGGGCCCTCATCACTCCGGTCCACAGAGTGCACTTAACTTGTGAACAACAAACACGAAAAAAATAGTTGTTACTATAAAAATCTTTGCTCTTTGCTATTTTTATGCTATTTTAATACTTTTTCTGATGAGTCTGTATCTTTAGTTTTTTTTCTTTTTTTATAGCTTACTAGTTAACTGTTTGTGCTTACAGACCAATGCTTAAAGAAAGGCATTTTTTATACTGGTGCAACATACAGACCCTGAGCCAACCCCACACCTCCAATTGTGTCCCAGTAACAAGATCAGACTCCAAGGCCCACGTGCACTGGAACCAGCTGGGACAGTAATTGCTGTGAAATTATGTTCTGGACATTTGAAAAGAAAGGATCAGCATCAGAGGCTCTTGTTTTCCACCCTGTCAGTTCTTTTCCCTGCTATGGATTTGTTGTCATTGGCTCCTGATGATCCTGTTGACACCCCTGACATAAAATGAATTTTTCACTTACCAGCTGATTGACTCCATTCATACTGTGAAGCAGTACAAAATAGTTCCGGGACTGGAGAGTTTCACTTTCTATTGTTAGGTTAGATGATACAGAGCATAACAAAGTACAGAATGCAGTATTACATACATACATACATGCACAAGTCCAAAATTACATGTATACATAAATAATACATGCAATTAATTTCACACAAATAAATGAATATATACATATAAAGAAAAAAATAACTTAATGTTACAAATTCAGGCTCGTAGAGTTCCTTTCTGGTCCCAGCCTTCATCCATATTTTGCTGTATAATATTATATATATACTAGCTGGGTGCCCGATGCACATGCATCGGGATTCTAGCAGAGCGAGTCTCTGACTCGCAATGGCCGCTTCGCGGCCAATGCTTCGCGCTGCTAAGGCGGCTCGCCATGCCCGCTGCGCGGGCATAGCGAGTCGCCTTAGAACTGCTCGCAATGGCCGCTGCGCGGCCAATGCTTCGGGCGTATCCACATGACCACGCTGACTCGCAGCGCGAGCGGACTCAGAAGGGGCAAAAAACCCATTCGTGATTATATAATAGATAGTATTCTGCATCCTGTCTCTCTTTATTTAATCCACTTGTGCAGTCTTAAGCCATGTTCACACTTTCAATATTTGCTCTTTATTTTACCTCAGTACTTATAAACCAAGACCAAGAACAGGATAATAAGCTGAAAGTATAGGAGTACGCTCGCATCTGTGTATCTTTTCTCATCTTTTCTTTTATCTCTTCTAACCTTTTTTATCTTTCTTTGACATGCGTATGACATGCATATGACATGCCAGTGTGCAGTTTACCCGCATCTAGCATTTGCATGTCATGTGCACATCATAAGGATGACATGCGTATGACATGCTTTTTTAACATGGGCTTGCCAAGAAAGTTAGGCCATTTTTACATCAATGCGCTCAATGCGCTAGGCAGCTCTGCCTGCCCTGCGTCAGCGCACATGTTGGCGCAGGTGCAGTTACAGGCATCTGCAGCCTAGCGCACAGGAGCATAGATTGCAACCTTCTGCGCTGCCCTGCGCTTTCCTCTCCATTACCTTGTATAGGCAGCACGTGCTCCGAAACCCCGGAAGCGCGAATGAAAATCTCCCGCCGTCACCGCGCATGCGCTTCTTGAAACGCAAATGGAAATGTCACAACATGCGTTTCCAACTGCGCTTCAAAAAACGCATGCGCGGTGACGGCGGTAGATTTCACTCGCGCTTCTGGGGTTTCGGAGCGCGCGCTGCCTATACAAGGTAATGGGGAGGAAAGCGCAGGGCAGTGCAGAAGGTCGCAATCTATGCACCTGTGCGCCAGGCTGCAGCTGCCTGTAACTGCACCTGCGCCAGCATTTGCGCTGACGCAGGGCAGGCAGAGCTGCCTAGCGCATTGAGCGCATTGATGTGAAAAGGGCCTTAGACTAGATAGACATATAGACAGATATATAGGCCCTTTTCACATCCAAGCCTTGGCTGCGTTTCTATGCGTTTTTGCCACTAAAAATGCATCCAAACGCATGCGTTTTTGCCCCATTGATTTCAATGGAAAACACATTGCAAATGCATGCAAAACGCATGTACATTTGCAAAAACGCATGCGTTTTTGCAAACACAGCCCTAGATGCAGCAGCCCACATTTTGGCTGTGTTTGCAAAAACGCATGCGTTTTGCATTTTTGCAAATGCACATGCATTTCTGCATACGTTCGCAATGCGTTTTCCATTTAAATCAACGGGGCAAAAACGCATGTGTTTGGATGCATTTTTAGCAGTAAAAACGCATACAAATATAAACGCAGCAAAACTCAGCCCAGGCTTAGATGTGAAAAGGACCATAGAAAACAGATAAAAAGAGAGATGCTAGAATAACTAGATCGAGCTTACCAGTATCCCACTCCTACTTCTTGCAAAGTATTCACTGATCTCAGGGAGACCAGTCCAAGAAAACACTGCAGGCAGCTGGCTAAAGCGCTCAAACACAGTGAATTCCTAGGCACATTGCCCCCTGGGAAATATGAATATGCAAATAGAGTCTGTGGAGCCTCGGTTAGGAGTCTCAAACACAGGACTAGCCATATATCCCTCCAGGGAAGGACCCAGCCAAGGGGTGGCTCCTTGCGGAGAACACCATAACCACCAAATGAAGTGGCCCTTTAAGTCAATATCCAACTCTTTTACAAGTTTACAGATATGACAAGGGAATACCAAGGCCAGGTATCCATCCACATACAGCTGTTTCGGGGTGTTGCCCCTCATCAGTGTGGAGTAGGATTCTGGCTAGGTGGGAGCAAGGCCTAGTAGACCAAGATTGCAAAGTATTCACTGATCTCAGGGAGACCAGTCCAAGAAAACACTGCAGGCAGCTGGCTAAAGCGCTCAAACACAGTGAATTCCTAGGCACATTGCCCCCTGGGAAATATGAATATGCAAATAGAGTCTGTGGAGCCTCGGTTAGGAGTCTCAAACACAGGACTAGCCATATATCCCTCCAGGGAAGGACCCAGCCAAGGGGTGGCTCCTTGCGGAGAACACCATAACCACCAAATGAAGTGGCCCTTTAAGTCAATATCCAACTCTTTTACAAGTTTACAGATATGACAAGGGAATACCAAGGCCAGGTATCCATCCACATACAGCTGTTTCGGGGTGTTGCCCCTCATCAGTGTGGAGTAGGATTCTGGCTAGGTGGGAGCAAGGCCTAGTAGACCAAGATTGCAAAGTATTCACTGATCTCAGGGAGACCAGTCCAAGAAAACACTGCAGGCAGCTGGCTAAAGCGCTCAAACACAGTGAATTCCTAGGCACATTGCCCCTGGGAAATATGAATATGCAAATAGAGTCTGTGGAGCCTCGGTTAGGAGTCTCAAACACAGGACTAGCCATATATCCCTCCAGGGAAGGACCCAGCCAAGGGGTGGCTCCTTGCGGAGAACACCATAACCACCAAATGAAGTGGCCCTTTAAGTCAATATCCAACTCTTTTACAAGTTTACAGATATGACAAGGGAATACCAAGGCCAGGTATCCATCCACATACAGCTGTTTCGGGGTGTTGCCCCTCATCAGTGTGGAGTAGGATTCTGGCTAGGTGGGAGCAAGGCCTAGTAGACCAAGATTGCAAAGTATTCACTGATCTCAGGGAGACCAGTCCAAGAAAACACTGCAGGCAGCTGGCTAAAGCGCTCAAACACAGTGAATTCCTAGGCACATTGCCCCCTGGGAAATGTGAATATGCAAATATTCATATTTCCCAGGGGCAATGTGCCTAGGAATTCACTGTGTTTGAGCGCTTTAGCCAGCTGCCTGCAGTGTTTTCTTGGACTGGTCTCCCTGAGATCAGTGAATACTTTGCAATCTTGGTCTACTAGGCCTTGCTCCCACCTAGCCAGAATCCTACTCCACACTGATGAGGGGCAACACCCCGAAACAGCTGTATGTGGATGGATACCTGGCCTTGGTATTCCTTGTCATATCTGTAAACTTGTAAAAGAGTTGGATATTGACTTAAAGGGCCACTTCATTTGGTGGTTATGGTGTTCTCCGCAAGGAGCCACGCCTTGGCTGGGTCCTTCCCTGGAGGGATATATGGCTAGTCCTGTGTTTGAGACTCCTAACCGAGGCTCCACAGACTCTATTTGCATATTCATATTTCCCAGGGGGCAATGTGCCTAGGAATTCACTGTGTTTGAGCGCTTTAGCCAGCTGCCTGCAGTGTTTTCTTGGACTGGTCTCCCTGAGATCAGTGAATACTTTGCAATCTTGGTCTACTAGGCCTTGCTCCCACCTAGCCAGAATCCTACTCCACACTGATGAGGGGCAACACCCCGAAACAGCTGTATGTGGATGGATACCTGGCCTTGGTATTCCCTTGTCATATCTGTAAACTTGTAAAAGAGTTGGATATTGACTTAAAGGGCCACTTCATTTGGTGGTTATGGTGTTCTCCGCAAGGAGCCACCCCTTGGCTGGGTCCTTCCCTGGAGGGATATATGGCTAGTCCTGTGTTTGAGACTCCTAACCGAGGCTCCACAGACTCTATTTGCATACTCCTACTTCTTAGGTCACTCATTAAGCTTCATATTTACTGCACTGACCAGCAACAACCAATCACAGATGCTCACTCTCTGTGAGAACGTATGTGATTGGCTGTTGCAGTCAAATTGCATTTCCACAATCTGGAAGGAGATTACACTTGGTTGCCATACACATTAATGTATGGCAACCAACCTGCCATCATAGTGTGTTAAATAAATAAATAAATATTAAAAAAAAAAAAAAGCTTAAGGCTTTGCAGTATTTTTCAGTCTAGCACAGATAAAGCGGACAGCTGTGAGCTGCCACCCTCAGCTGTCTAATTTTACCTTCGCTGGCAATAAAAATATGCATTGGGCGCTGCTCTATTTTTAATTGACAGCCAAGGTAAAACTAGGTAGCTGAGGGCTGGTATTCTCAGCAGGGTGAAAGCCCATCATTTTAGGGTCCTCCACACTAAAAGCGAGCAGCCCACAGCCGCCACTAAAAATGGCACAATCATCGTAGCGCCATTTTCAGGTGCTTTACCTAGCTCTTCCTGCAGCCCTGTGGGGGTGGTACGCTGGGTCTTAAGGGGTTAATGCCAGCTGGCATTGAGCCCCATATTATCTTGACTGAATGTCTGAGATGCGAGCTGCAGCATGGTAATCTTGGAGGTCCCCCGAGGACACGGTTGCCATAGTAACTGGTAGCTAGTGCGATATATGCCAACACAGGCAGAATATGGCGAGATTAAACTCTCCCTTCCTTTGTACCTGTGATCCGATCTTAGGATCAAATAACAGTAGATGACACTCGGTGATGCTTGCAGGAGACTCTGAGATGAGTATATTAGCATATCGCATCAGATGTCATATTCTCGCGGAACTGAGACCTTATGCTCAATCAAGACAAGTGAGTAATTTCAATCATGCTCAGATAAGATGCACCACATGTTGTTTTGACTGGTGAAACTGCACTGAGCCCCTATACAGCGCTCATAATGCCCCATTTAGCCCTAATGTTACATTGCACAAAAATGTTCAGGCTTTTCAAATTTAATTATGCCAGAATTCTGACATATTCGCGTTGAAGAATTGAGGCTTGTGATATTGAATTGTATCTCATAGGCTAGGGTCACACTTGAGCCACTGAAGCGCTAAACGCTAGCGTTTTTAACAATTCCAAATTGTGAAAAATGCTAGCATTAACGCTTTCATAGGCTCCCATGCAAAAAGCGCATGGTCAAAATGCAACACTTTTGACGCTATGCGTTTTTGCATAAGCATCAAAAAATGCAGTGAGCAGCGTTTTCGGGGGTGTTTGCAAAAACACATGCTTTTTTTTAACATGGGAGTCTATGGAAAACACATGCGTTAACGCTAGCGCTAAAAAGACAAAAATTGGCGAAAAAATTGCCTCCTTTAACGCATCCTTGCAAAGGATGCTCCCTCCAAATGTGACCCTAGCCTTAGCATGCAAACTTGAAAACAGCCCTCAACCCCTCTTGTAAATTGTTTACTTATGTGTTACTTTGTAATGTCTTATATTGTTTGCTCATGTTCCGTCTGACTTGTGAAGTGCCGCAAAATATTTTGGTGCTATAAAAATAAAATTAGGATTAATTTTATTATGGTGTAAAACTACATATTTGGTGTAAAATAAGTAAAAAGAAAAAAATAAGCCAGAGCCTAAATTGGTATATGTGCAATAGAAGCATATTCATATCCTGATTATTTAACAAACAGAACCAAAGAGAAAAATACAGAAAGATCATATATCCTATAACAAAGTATGTAAATAATAACAGTTAAATAACATAGGGTACTTGGTTAAAGGGATCCTGTCACCTCCAGAACACCTCCTAAGCTAGCAAAACATGTCCCTACAGCATCATATCACTAATCTCACACTCTTTTTGTCTCCTAAAAGCATCCTGTGAAGGTGCATAAAAACGTTTTAATACTTACTCATTAGTGATTATAATTAGCAGGGTTTATATTCTTTAGTCACCAGAGCGGGTTGTTTTGCAGCCTCGATGATCCACCCTCTCTCTGTCTGTGCTGCTGTGATGTGGAGCTGAAGGCAGGACTAATGATTTGCATTCTGTGAGTGATAGAGAGGGGGAGGGTAAAGCCTGCACAAGCAGAGAGAGAGAGAGAGGGTGGATCCTGGAGCCTGCAAAACAGCCCGCCTTGGTGACTAAAGAATATATATAGCCCCTGCTAATAATCACTAATGAGGGAGTATTAAAAAGTTTTTATGCACTTTCACAGAATGCTTTTAGGAGACAAAAAGAGTGTGAGATTAGTGATGGGATGCTGCAGGGACATGTTTTGCTAGCTTAGGAGGTGTTCTGGAGGTGACAGGATCCCTTTAACACTGTTTGATCAAAGAGCATAAAAGCCATCCCATTGCAGCAAGATCTGCCCATCGGGATGTTTCTACTCTGGTATTAAAACCTTATCTTACCTCAGTGACATCAATGTGAATAAGGGCAGAGAAGCACGGCACTCTGACTGCAGTAATGTGTTCTTCAGAAGCTATATACTGTAGATGAAGTGCCTAGCTTGGAGCACATCCTAATCACAGAATACAAAAAAAGACAACATATTCTATGTAGTGGCATCTAATCTTGCAATCCCATGTTTTTTTTTATTTGTCTCTCCTTTTTAACTTAAGATTGTTGTCTGTTACTATGGAAGCACAAAGGTATTTTTGGAAACAAAAAGGTAAGAAATAAAATAGTTATCCAACTTAAAAACACACGAAAAAAAAACAAAAGTATATTTATAGTTGAGCGAGCATGTAGATAAAGTCTGGGTTCGGGACAGGAGTTCACCAAAACTTGAACCTGAACCCCATATAAGTCTATGGGGACCTGAGCTTTCCAGTTATAAAGCTTATTATTATTATTTCTTTATATAGCACCATTAGGTTCCATAGCGCTTTACATGAGGAAAGGGCAGACTAACACAAGTACAATAAATGTGAACAATCAGGTCATACAGGCACAAGAGGTCAGAGAATCCTGTCCGCAAGGGCTCACAGTCTACGAGGGGCAGTGAGGATACAGTAGGAGTGGGAAGTGTCGGTCGCAGAGCGGTGGACCGGGACTCATTGCGGATTGCAAATCAGTGAAATGTTTTTAAGCTGGAGTCGGCAGGAGGTGGCGAGGGCCTCAATGTGGAGTTTGAAGGAGAGGGAAGAGTCAAGGATTACTCCGAGGCACTTGGCTTGGAGGACTGGGGGGAGTGGGCAGTCAATGATGAGGGTGGAAAGGTCGGGTAGAGAAGTAGAGTTGCTTGGGGGGGAAGACAATGAACTCAGTTTTGTCCATGTTCAGTTTAAAGAAGCAGGAAGGTTGCAGTAAGGCCCTAGCCTAAGGGCTGGAGGGCTGAAAAAGGAAGCAAAATGGGGAATAAAGCAGGAGCATTATACTTACCAGTCTCTGTGCTGTGATCACATTTGCTTCTGGGTCCAGTCAATAACCTTATGTTTGTTCATTGCACTCTGATTCCAACAACCAATCACAGATGCCCACTCTCCTTGACAGCATCTGTGATTGGTTGTCAGATACATGTGTAATCTGCCATCATAGGTGTGTAAAATTAATTAAACAATTTAAAAAAATTGTGATTTTTTTTTTTATTCTCAATACAGATAAGGCAGCCAGCTACTGGCTGCTACTCCCAGTTGCCTGGTTTTACCTTGACTGGCAATCAAAAATACAGTGAAGCCAATTATTATTTTTTTAAATTATTTAAATAAATTCACATTGACATTGCATCTACCTTGGTATCATTCTTACATTTCCAAAATCAACTTTCCCTAAACGGTGGTGTAATGAACATTGTGTCACTGGATTTTATATAAGAACTAGCTGTAGTACCCGGCTACGCCCGGGTTAATAAATAACTGCTGTTAGCTATAACAAAATAGAATTTGAATATGTCATATTAATGACCTGTAGGAAAATAGAAGCTGAGCTGTGATTGATTGCTATAGGCAGCCTAATAAATCTCCAGCCAACAGTAAACCCTCCCCCTGGCCGGGCAGTATATGTTACCTCACACATACACATAATAGACAGCTCATGTGACTGACATCTGCCTTAATTCCCTATATGGCACGTGTTGCACATTGGCTGTTTTTAATCAGATCTTTCTGTTTGGAAAATAAAGATAGCACACGTATGAGGCGAGTTGTGTGAGGTGATTTGTGCACATTTGTGTCTGTCTGTGTGGTGTGTGTGTCCCTGGGGTGTGTATGTGTGTGTCCCTGTGGGATGGGGTCTGTGTGGTATGTGTCTCTGTTGTGTGTGTCTCTTTGTGGTGTGTGCGTGTGTGTGTGTCCCTGTGGGGTGAGTGCATGTGTCCCTATAGGGTGTGTATGTGTGTGTGCCCCTGTGTGGGGGTCTGTGGTGTGTGTGTGTATCTGTGTTGTGTGTGTCTCTTTGTGGTGTGTGTGTGTCCCTGTGGGGTGAGTGCATGTGCCCCTATAGGGTGTGTATGTGTGTGTCCCTGTGGGGGGTCTGTGTGGTGTGTGTCTCTGTTGTGTGTGTCTCTTTGTGGTGTGTGCGTGTGTGTGTGTCCCTGTGGGGTGAGTGCATGTGCCCCTATAGGGTGTGTATGTGTGTGTCCCTGTGGGGGGGTCTGTGTGGTGTGTGTCTCTGTTGTGTGTGTCTCTTTGTGGTGTGTGTGTGTATGTGTGTCCCTGTGGGGTGAGTGCATGTGTCCCTATAGGATGTGTATGTGTGTGTCCCTGTGGGGGGGTGTCTGTGTGGGGTGTGTGTGTCTGTGTTGTGTGTGTCCCTTTGTGGTGTGTGTGTCCCTGAGGGGTGAGTGCATGTGTCCCTATAGGTTGTGTATGTGTGTGTGTCCCTGTGGGGGGGTCTGTGTGGTGTGTGTGTGTCTATTCGTGGTGTGTGTGTCCCTGTGGGGTGAGTGCATGTGTCCCTATAGGGTGGCTATGTGTGTGTGTTCCTGTGGGGGGGGTCTGTGTGGTGTGTGTCTGTGTTATGTGTCTCTTTGTGGTGTGTGTGTCCTTGTGGGGTGAGTGCATGTGTCGCTATAGAGTGTGTGTGTCCCCTTGGGGGTGTGTGTGTGTCTCTGTGTTGTGTGTGTCTCTTTGTGGTGTGTGTTTGTTCGGGTGCGTGGTGAGTATCCAATGTTGGTGCTGCACTTTAGCGACTATACACTTGCTGTTACTCTTTGTGTGCGTGTGGTGTATATACATGTCCCAGTGTGTGGTGAATATCTCATGTTGGGGCCCCACCTTAGTGACTATATGATGGTATGTGCTGTTAGTCATTGGTGCTATCATTAAGCCCCTCTCATTCACAACTGTCAACTGGTAACTGTCACTTTTTCCCCATTATGTCGATAGGGGCAAAATTGTTTGGTGAATTGGAACACGCGGGGTTAAAATTTCGCCTCACAACATAGCCTATGACGCTCCCGGGGTCCAGACGTGTGACTGTGCAAAATTTTGTCTCTATAGCTGACAGCTGTCGAATTTCCTCCCACACGTTTCCTTTCCCTTTTTTCCCATTATGTAGATAGGGGCAAAATTGTTTGGTGAACTGGAATGCGCAGGGTTAAAATTTCGCCTCACAACATAGCCTATGACGCTCCTGGGGTCCAGACATGTGACTGTGCAAAATTTTGTCTTTATAGCTGACAGCTGTCGATTTTCCTCCAACACTTTTCCATGCACTTTTTCCCCATTATATAAATAGGGGCAAAATTGTTTGGTGAACTGGAACGCGCAGGGATAAAATTTCGCCTCACAACATAGCCTATGACGCTCCCGGGGTCCAGACATGTGACTGTGCAAATTTTTGTAGCTGTAGTTGCGACGGTGTAGATGCCAATCCCGGATATACACACACACATACACACATTCAGCTTTATATATTAGACTAGCTGTAGTACCCGGCTACGCCCGGGTTAATAAATAACTGCTGTTAGCTATAACAAAGTAGAATTTGAATATGTCATATTAATGACCTGTAGGAAAATAGAAGCTGAGCTGTGATTGATTGCTATAGGCAGCCTAATAAATCTCCAGCCAACAGTAAACCCTCCCCCTGGCCGGGTAGTATATGTTATCTCACACATACACATAATAGATAGCTCATGTGACTGACATCTGCCTTAATTCCCTATATGGCACATGTGTTGCACATTGGCTGTTTTTAATCAGATGTTTATGTTTGGAAAATAAAGATAGCACACGTATGAGGCGAGTTGTATGAGGTGATTTGTGCACATCTGTGTTTGTCTGTGTGGTGTGTGTGTCCCTGGGGTGTGTATGTGTGTGTCCCTGTGGGATGGGGTCTGTGTGGTGTGTGCCTCTGTTGTGTGTGTCTCTTTGTGGTGTGTGTGTCCCTGTGGGGTAAGTGCATGTGCCCCTATAGGGTGTGTATGTGTGTGTGCCCCTGTGTGGGGGTCTGTGGTGTGTGTGTGTGTGTGTGTGTGTGTATCTGTGTTGTGTGTGTCTCTTTGTGGTGTGTGTGTGTGTCCCTGTGGGGTGAGTGCATGTGTCCCTATAGGGTGTGTATGTGTGTGTGTGTCCCTGTGGGGGGTGTCTGTGTGGGGTGTGTGTGTCTCTGTGTTGTGTGTGTCCCTTTGTGGTGTGTGTGTGTCCCTGAGGGGTGAGTGCATGTGTCCCTATAGGGTGTGTATGTGTGTGTGTCCCTGAGGGGGGGTCTGTGTGGTGTGTGTGTCTCTTTGTGGTGTGTGTGACCCTGTGGGGTAAGTGCATGTGCCCTATAGGGTGTGTATGTGTGTGTGCCCCTGTGTGGGGGTCTGTGGTGTGTGTGTGTGTATCTGTGTTGTGTGTGTCTCTTTGTGGTGTGTGTGTGTGTCCCTGTGGGGTGAGTGCATGTGTCCCTATATGGTGTGTATGTGTGTGTGTCCTGTGGGGGGGTGTCTGTGTGGGGGGGGTGTGTCTCTGTGTTGTGTGTGTCCCTTTGTGGTGTGTGTGTGTCCCTGAGGGGTGAGTGCATGTGTCCCTATAGGGTGTGTATGTGTGTGTGTCCCTGTGGGGGGGTCTGTGTGGTGTGTGTGTGTTTCTTTGTGGTGTGTGTGTCCCTGTGGGGTGAGTGCATGTGTCCCTATAAGGTGGCTATGAATGTGTGTCCCTGTGGGGGGGGTCTGTGTGGTGTGTGTGTGTCTCTTTGTGGTGTGTGTGTGTCCATGTGTGGTGAGTGCATGTGTCGCTATAGAGTGTGTGTGTGTCCCCTTGGGGGTGTGTGTGTGTCTTTGTGGTGTGTGTTTGTTCGGGTGTGTGGTGAGTATCCAATGTTGGGGCTGCACCTTAGCGACTATACACTTGCTGTTACTCTTTGTGTGCGTGTTGTGTGTATACATGTCCTTGTGTGTGGTGAATATCTCATGTTAGGGCCCCACCTTAGTGACTATATGCTGGTATATGCTGTTAGTCTTTGGCGCTATCATTAAGTCCCTCTCATTCACAACTGTCAACTGGTAACTGTCACTTTTTCCCCATTATGTAGATAGGGGCAAAATTGTTTGGTGAATTGGAATGCGCGGGGTTAAAATGTCGCCTCACAACATAGCCTATGACGCTCCCGGGGTCCAGACGTGTGACTGTGCAAAATTTTGTCTCTATAGCTGACAGGTGTCGATTTTCCTCCCACACGTTTCCTTTCCCTTTTTTCCCATTATGTAGATAGGGGCAAAATTGTTTGGTGAACTGGAACACGCAGTGTTAAAATTTCGCCTCACAACATAGCCTATGACGCTCCCGGGGTCCAGACGTGTGACTCTGCAAAATTTTGCGGCTGTAGCTGCGACGGTGTAGATGCCAATCCCGGATATACACACACATACACACACATATACATACACACATTCAGCTTTATATATTAGATTAATGAAGCGATGTGGCTAGCCAGTCACAGTAATGCCAGTAGCCAACATAACTGTGGCACTACCATGTAAACCATGCAATCCAGCATGTTGATAGGCTGTCCAACAGACACGAGGCTGCAAGGCGGATACAACAGCATGGCGCTTGAGCACCGGCAATTTTTGACTGAGTAACAAGCATGCCTGAGCATCCTGTTGCTCAATGGAGTGTTGAGCAGTGGCAAGCACACTTGATTATCCCCAGCAGCCATGTGAACGCCATTCGCACAATATTTCTCACCTGACAGCATGAGGCCTAGTGAATGGCTTGTGGAAAATAAATAAGTATAATTTTTTTTTCTCTGTAGTCTACCAAAATGGCAGTTGCTTGGTGGTCATTTTGCTGTATTGGCTCAACACAATCAACTACATTTTTGGACTCCAGTGAATCTTAATTTTTTTGTCAAATTCAAGGCAAATTGTATTAAATGGTGTTGCTCCCTTGATGTACCTCATCTTCTCTGCTTTTGCCCAGATATCACATACGTGGTGAAAAACAACTCTTTGGATGCACAGCAGGACTCGGAAGGAAATAAGTAGTGATGAGCGATGTTCGATTAGAATTGTTCACAAATTTAAAATTTGACCTGTTTTGGGCTATGTTCGACGAATTCAACGAATTCGAACAATTTGCTAAAAATCCAGTAATTCAAGGTTATGTTCGATAACGTTTCGTTGACCAAAAGCGTTACTGACTTTTCACAGTAATACTTTTGTTCAACGTTATTATGAGTTTCAGTGTCTAGGAATGAATAGTGGGTGGGAGTGGGTCTGGGGAGACGTCTGTAGTGAAATAATGCAAATCTCCTTTTTTTTTCTTTGCTGCTCTTACTTACTGTGCGTGGTCCGGTCTGTCAGCCTACCAGCATGCATAGAGCAAAGTATACTTTTTGCACACAAGGGTTTGTGTCATTGACTGGGCATGTAACATGTCCGTACCATATAAGACCCGGCCATTTTACCCTCCTCGCCATTTTCTCTGTGCTGCAGCTCAGTGTCAGATGGCACCGCTGCTTCTGCTGCTGCTGTTTGAACTACAGAGAAAGCTAGTTAGATAGTGAATCAATTGCAAGTTAGATAGATAGTTGAAAGGATTAGGGACTACTTCCAAGAACAGCCCTTTTGAGAGCTTAAAAGCAGTGCTGTGCAAGCGTTTTTTACAGCATCTGGCCAAATCTAGCCCAGTAAATCCTTTTTGGCGAGTAGCAGTGTGTCAGGCATTGGTGTAGCACTGTTCTTAAGACAGCTACACCGCCTTTCTGTAATAGCCATTGTTTACTGCATCAAGCCCAGTAAATCCTTTTTAAGCTAGTAGCAGTGTGTGTCAGGCATTGGTGTAACACTGAAAAACCAGAGGAAAACATGGAGTATATTGCAGTAAAAAAGAGATTTTTGGCTACGGAGGCGTGGCGGCCTTCGCCCAGGTGCAGTGCTGGATGCGCTATATTGATGACGTCCTGTTTATTTGACAGTGCTTGGTGGAGTCTTTCTCCTGCTCAGCTTAGCTCGACCTTCCACTGTCTCTTGGCCTGTGCCGTGTTCCTCAGCCTGCTGCTGATCTGTTCTGCTCGGCTCACTCCGGCCTACTGACTCATTCCTCCTCCCCTTCACTATTTCTACTGTCAAGTCACCTGACTATGTGTTTGCCCAACCCACTCCTCTAAATCCACCACCCCTCGCTTGCCTAGAGTCTCCAATCTTAGGGCTGGATGCTGCCATCTACTGTATGTGGGTTGAGTGGGCTGTGAGGGTGTTGGTGTTCAACAATTGTCTTACCTGCCTGGCTGCAATTCCCTTTTGTGGCCTCCTGGACGCAGGGGTGCCACACTCTCCCGGAGGTAACTAGCGCGTCCCCGCGCTGCCCGTCATGGATCCCCCTGAAAACATTTTATTTTTCAAACAACATTAACATTAAGCATTCTTTGTTTATTCCCATTCGGGAGGCACGATTCTTCAAACGTTACTTTAAGTTAACTAAATACATGTGCACGGGTATATCTACGTCATTACCCTTTCTGGACCTCTACCGGGTCTAATGCTACAATGCATTCACTTTCCTTTTCTGTAGCTAAAAAACATTATAAACTCTACTTTATATCAAAAGTATTAAAAAACATTATTCTTTCAAAAAGCTCAAAAGTGCAAAAATTCTCAATAAGCAGTCAAAGTTCAAAGTTCACGATTCAAAATTCAAAGCACAGTCACTTGCACTATCTCTCATGTGCAGCTGGTCTTAAAACCAAAGGGGAGCACACTAAGGTGCTCAACTATTTACAGGAAAGTTCACATCACCTCATCGTTCGTGATATCAATGTCAATAACATATAAAAGACAAACAGGGGAAAGCTAACATTCATTCAGGTATGGGATGGGGACAATAAGGAATACACCGCATTCACACTTACAGTTTCCTCTTCTGTTCTTCTTTTCTGGATGCAGAACCCGTGTTGTTACTCTTTCTTGGCTTGCTTCCAAGGCAGCACTTGGGACGTTCTTCTTGGGTAAACCTCCAGGTTCTGTAGGGCAGTCACTAGTAGGTAGCTTTCCAGGGTCTGAGTAACAGCATCCGTCATAGACTTGGATGTAACAGTCTCGAGTATGGTGACAGGATCTGTGTTCACTGCCGTATCCATGTATCTTGTTATGTCTGGATCATCAATGGACTCTGGATATTCTAGTGCTGGCATGTCATCTACTTCTGCAGTATCCAGGCACAGTCTTTTAACCTTTATGCCGTATGGGCCACGTTCACATACTACAATGTGGTATGACACCCATTCTCCAATCTCAACTTGTCTGTCTGGGTGGTCTGATGGCAATTGCACTTCCACCTCTCTTTTATTAATGAAAATATCACTTCTGGTACCAGGTTCACGTGCAAAGGCAAATCCTCTTTCCTCTATGACTTTTACAATTTTGCCCTCATGCCGTGGGGATCATTGAATTTCTCTGTCTTTTCTAGCTACATTCTTATCTTCTTTAGCACGGGCGATCATAATCTGTTTTTGCACCTGCCGCTCCGTCTCTTCTTTCTCCCACTTTCTAACGCACCTTCTAATATATTCCTCGCGGGTGATCAATTCTGCAGGCCCCACTTCACTATCTGGATCTCCCAGGAAACCCATCAGGTCGTCACAGCCCTTATCTCGCTCCCACCAGCAGCGGAGCTGCTCCCCTCTCACCTCGGTAGTAGTCGGTGGCGGTATCAGGGGCTCCGGTAGGGATAACCAGTGCTGTTCCAGGGCTCCGAGTGGGTCGGCTTCCTTCCTTGCAGGGCACGGTGCAGCTCGTGGTACTGTCAGATCCACCAAAGTTGTGGTACGGCATTCTCTGTTGCTCTCAGCGCGGTCACGTGCAGTTCCAACCCAGCCGGGTTGTATAGACAAAGTCTCATAGCTCTGGCAATGATCAATATCAATCTGGATTCGGGTCCGATGCTCGTCCTGGGCCTGTGTCATCTGCTGGGGTAGCAGCCGTAGCACACCCCGCCGGGTGTCTTGGACATAGGGACATTCTCTGCCGCCTTCTGCCATCTCTCTGCGGTCACACGAGTTCTGTCCCTGACCAGGTTCCTCCACCGGTTCGCTCCGTGGGCCCTCCGGGATCACTTGTGGTCTTTCTTCGGCAGCGCTCTCCTGGGCGTCCTCCACTTCCGTCCGCATGTTCTGCAATGGCGACTGCTTCTCTTCCGGTTGTTCGTTCCGCCCCTTCCTGATGACGATTTCCTTCTTGGTTCCCGCCAGCTTCTCATTGGTAGGAGGGTCTAGGGGCGGAGGCTCTTCTTTAAGAGTGACGGCTGGCTCTCCCGGAGTTAAAGGGAGCCAGGGCGGGTCCTTCTCTTCGCGCCTTAGACCAGGCTGGCCCACGATGGGAGTTTTGGGAACGCCTCCCCTGCACATGGCGCTAGACTTCTATGGCCGCCATTAAGGTCAGATTTTGGCGGGAAAAGTCCAGAACACGTTCTTTAGGCGCACGGGGTCCAATTCTTTTGGACCGGGTAAATCCTGTTCGTGACACCAGGTTGTCGGGCCCACGGGGACAGGGGTACTCGGTACCGGACCGGGTTACTGCTGGGGAGTTCACAGGTGGTCCTGGTCCGGACCGTGTCCCTGGCTCGACAATAAAAGGGGAATATTTACAGGGGATTGTCAGTCGTGATGCCACCCACTATATGCGGCCAGTGATGGGGCCGCTTCTGCTGCAGAACCTCCGGGGATGATGGAATAGCAGACTAGATGGGATAGTTCCAGTGGGTAGAATTTTGTCCCCCTGGGCAGTAAGGGTTAAAGTCTATTGTGGAGTGTTCAGTACACTTACTGTGCAGACGCTGCAGGAATCTCTCCTCAGTGCTGGTGCTGACAGGCTGTGGCTCTGCAGGTGGAGGGCTTGCTGTTATCCTGTATGGAGGGAACGTCACTCAAGCAGATGGAATCAGACAAGGGAGGCAAGTTCAGGGTCTCCATGTTTACTCTCAAAGTTCTTCAAGGCACTTCAGTTACAGTTCTTACACGTCTCAGTTCAAGTACACGGGCACACTCTCACCTCCGGGGTTCCCTTAATCTCTGCAGCCAGGTCTCTCTCTCTGTGACCCCTCACACTGTCTCTGTGTCCTTTCCGGGCTGTTAACGTTCTGTGTACACTTGGTGGGTGTCTCCGGACAGTATGGTGGTGACTCGGGCCCTGTGGGTCCTCCTGGTCATCACTGATCTGCCTGTCCTTTGGGGTAGGGATCCCAGTCTGGAACTAGAACCCCCCGTCGGTTGTCTGGGGTACCGGATAAATCAACGGCCGCATCTAGAGCCGACGCTCTACTCAGCCCAACCTTCAGCAGTCCTCAAGTGTGAGGCTCTACCAGGCTCTTTCCCTCTGTGTCTTTCAGTATCATAGGAGGGCTACTCCACCTGCAGTCGGTCGCTTCAGCTGTACGTCTAGGGCCCGGGTATCACCATCCCTCTCTATCCTCTCACACTCCTGGGAATCTGGCTCCAGATAGGCTTTCTCTCTCCTCCGGCTCACCCTGGCTCGGTACAGATTCTGCGCTCCTTACACCTCACTCTTCCAGAACGTGTGAGTCTTTCTCCTGCTCAGCTTAGCTCGACCTTCCACTGTCTCTTGGCCTGTGCCGTGTTCCTTAGCCTGCTGCTGATCTGTTCTGCTCGGCTCACTCCGGCCTACTGACTCCTTCCTCCTCCCCCTTCACTATTTCTACTGTCAAGTCACCTGACTACGTGTTTGCCCAACCCACTCCTCTAAATCCACCACCCCTCGCTTGCCTAAAGTCTCCAATCTTAGGGCTGGATGCTGCCATCTACTGTATGTGGGTTGAGTGGGCTGTGAGGGTGTTGGTGTTCAACAATTGTCCTACCTGCCTGGCTGCAGTTCCCTTTTGTGGCCTCCTGGACGCAGGGGTGCCACATCTGTCTGATAGATCTCTTATGGCACCACGACATGCCAGGAGCTTAGGTGACATCTTGGTGAACAGCCAGTATGTGCCACACATACCAAATCCCTTTTGCTCTCGGGGTCCTACCTCGGCTGCTACCCCTGTAGTCACTGTGTCACTTGCATCAATGTTGAACGTGCCACCCACTTTCATTCTGCTGGTGGCTCATGTAGATATGAGATCAGGCACAGAATATCTTGCACATCAACTCATGTGGTATATTTTGCCCAATGTGCCTGATCTCTAGTTTATGTGGGATTAACATCGCGGGAATTGAAGGTAAGGGTGCGGGAACATGTTCACGACATTGTCACAGCAAGGGATATAGATGACCCCACAGTGCTAAAAAACATTACCCAGGCATTTTAAAAAAACATCATGGGTGCAGCCCTGCTTCCCTTAAAGTCAGGGGAATTGATATGGTGCGTTGTGGCAATAGGGGCGGTGACCTAAATAAGCCCTTGGCGCGTATGGAAACAAAGTGGATTGCGTTGTTGGGAACTTTAACTCCCAATGGTCTTAATGAGAGTGTAACCTTTAGTCTGTATTTATAATGTATTGATTGTCTTGCCCCCTCAGACCTTCTTTTCCTGGTCTTTCCCATTTTTCTTACTTCTTTGATCCTATATTTTTAGGTTTTTATCTTCACGTCCACCACATAAGCACTTTTATGATGTCTTGGCCCCTGCTGGAGTCTTCTGCCCAAGAATCGCCTTTCTCTACAATCAAGCAATCATGGAGGAACTCTCACTGTAATTAATTTTTTTTCATCCATTGTCCATGTGCTAATAATTTGATCCCGAGGGCTGATGTAGGCATTTCTCTTTGACGACTGTGTATTATTGTATTTGCACATGTTACAGTGTTTCCCAATACTTGTGAGCTCTCCCTCCTCCCTTGATGGAGAGATTCTCTTACCATGGTGATCTAAATGCTGGCAGCCACCCTGCGCAGATATGACTTGCTCCCCCTGCATTCGGCCTGGATATGGCTCCTCCCCCGCTGCCTGGCAATCATAATGATGCGTCCCTATGTCAGGCGGCTGTGGGATGTGAGCCGGAGTTAGGGCCCGCTTATGGAGCTGAGCGACCACTATGTGCATGCGGGTGACGTCAGCGGAACCCGGAAGTGCCGTACATTGCACCCTCTGTGGTTTCCCTATAGATATAAAGCCTGAAAACTAATTGTGATCTGTGCAACACTTGTATCTTTTACATTGTGGACATGCTTTGAAAGTTATTTTGTCTAATGCTCTGTATATTGGTGTTCATCTGTAGGCTTTGTAGCGATCCATACAGATTATTTTGTATGAATTTTGTTCACCACTCTTTGCATTTAGTACTCTGGTACATTTCAGTATTGTATTGATCCACATTTTGTCTTACTATATACTGTTGCTCTATCCGTAATTATGGCTTAACCATAGGGGTGAGTGGCATCTCAGACCCTTCTTTGTATTAACTTTT
Organism: Allobates femoralis; assembly: GCA_033576535.1. NCBI lineage: Eukaryota > Metazoa > Chordata > Amphibia > Anura > Aromobatidae > Allobates > Allobates femoralis. The sequence continues at coordinate 196,445,518 of JARQOC010000005.1, read as the reverse complement.
TTTATCACTCATTTTAAAAAATCAAATAAAAAATCATTTTTTTACTGCAATATACTCCATGCTTTCCTCCAGTTTTTCATGCTATAAGTTGGAGATAGTGCAAAGATCCCTGAGAGTTGATTCATTCACCAGGGTTAATATTAAAAATGCCAATCAAGGTTTTATTATTAATATTAGTGTAGCACTGTTGTGAAGAAAGCTTAACCTCCTGTCTGTAAAAGCCAATTTTTACTGCATCTAGCCCAGCAAATCCTTTTTGGCTAGTAGCAATGTGTCAGGCATTGGTGTAGCAAGGTACACTGCCTGTCAGTAATAGCCATTTTTTACTGCATCTAGCCAAGCAAATCCATTTTGGCTAGTACCACAGTTTGACTAGGTAGCTGTACTTCAGTGGTCTTTTGAAAAGTACCACCACAGTGCAGAAAACACTTTTGTATTGCATCTGCCCATAACTACTTAGCAAAACTATTGAGGCTACTAGCCAAGTTTGAATAGGTAGCTGCACTTCAGTGTTCTTTTGAGAAGTACCGCCACACAGCGCAGAAAACACTTTTGTATTGCATCTGCTTACAACTACTTCCCAAAACTATTTAGGCTACTAGCACAGTTTGACTAGGTAGCTGTACTTCAGTGTTCTTTTGAAATCTACCGCCATACAGTGCAGAAAACACTTTTGTTTTGTATCTGCCCAAACCTATTTACCAACACTATTTAGGCTACTAGCACAGTTTGACTAGGTAGCTGTACTTCAGTGTTCTTTTGAAATGTACCGCCACACAGCGCAGATAACACTTTTGTATTGCATCTTCAAAAATCTACTTACCAAAACCTATTTAGGCTGGGGTCACACATAGAAGTCCGTTTTTGGAAGTGATTTTCATCACCAATCCGTTTTTTATAGGGTGCTTTTTGAGCCTCCTGCACCGATGAACGTTTTTGGACTTAGTAATTTTTTCATTAAAAACGCATATGCGCAGGTGCCTATATGTGCCATGCGTTAACGCATGCGTTTCCTAAAGGGCCCCATGTTAAAAAAACGCATGCGTTTTTTAACTGATGCCAAAAACGTTGCTAGCAACGTTTTTGGCTCAAAAACGGACAGAGCAATGTTTTGAGGTCCAGAAAAAAACGGACAGGGTGTTTATTACATCCAATCCGTTTTTCTGTCAGTTTTTGGACTTAGAAAAAAAAAATGACAAAAGTGAAGCGAAAAAACGGACCAAGGGCTTATGTGTGACCCTAGCCTTAGGCTAGTACCACAGTTTGTCAACTCAGCTATGATAATTTAGCATCCATTGGTTTTTGTGCCAACAACTACAGAGTTGCCAATTAGTTACACTTCAAAATGAGTGGTAAAAAGTCTGCTGATAGCGGAAAGAGGAATAGGCGTGTTGGAAAGGGTAAAAATCATTGTGTTCGTGGGGTAGGTGCTAAAGTAACAGAAACATCTGCTGAACAAATACCGTCTTCAAGCCAAAATAAAATGTCTACTTCTTTTCCTGGACAATCTGATATCATCCCTTTCTTACACAGCAGAGCATCGCTAAAACTAGTAGATGAGGCCCAAAAAGAGCAGTTACTTGAATGGATATCAAGCTCTCCATCATGTGGGCTCTCCTCCACCTCAACTTAAACATCACAAACACTCCAGACCTCAGATGTGTCGCCCCAATTGCACATGCTTCCTCACAACTCAGAAGCCCCAGCAGCCCTACTGACTATGAGTTAACACAGATCAGTGAGTCTGCAGAGCTATTCACTCATACTATAGCCTGGGAATCAGAGGTCTGCTCCAAAGCTTCATTGAGTCAAGACAAGGAATTGATTTGCACCGATGCCCAAAATGTTTGTGAGTCGGATCCAGGTCCAGATGAAGAAGGGTGCGAGCATATTGTAGACCCTCATTCCCAAACTGTAAACCTGTTGGTGGAGACAATGAGGCAGATGATGATGAGAATCAGATACCTGATTGGACTAACAACCTGAATTGCGCTTAGCACAGGAAGAGGTTGGCTCTGAGGACGACGAGTGTGAGAACACCCAGGCTGATGATGAGGTTGGAGATCCCACTTAGTGTCAACCCATAGGCAGGCAGTTGGTGAGCTCATCAGATGAGGTGGAGGAGGATGTTAGTGATGAGGTTAGGTTGTGGCTTCCTGGATAGAGACAGAGTCCTGGAAGCACGTCAACAACTGCATCCTCAGCCACAACTCTGCCTCTGTGCAAAAGTCGTGGTGGCTCTGCAGGTCACATGGGCACTAAGCCTTGCCTAGCCTGGGCCTTTTTTCAGATTGCAAAGGATGACCCAACTCATGTTGTCTGAAAAATTTGTAAACAAAAGCTGAGTAGAGGTAAAAAAATCAATAGTTTGAGTACTTCATGCATAAACCGTCACATGAACATGAAGCATAAGTCACAGTATGAAGCTCACTGTGCTACAATGCGGCCTAGCGGGTCTGGCCAACCACCGTCTGCCCCATCAAGTGCAGCTGCGGCTTTTTCATCCTCTGTGACTGTGGAGACAGCTGTCAGACAGGCTTTCGGCTGCAGAACTTCCACATCTTTATCCGCAACAGCCAGTGTGATTGACAGGTTATCAGCTGTTTTGGAAGTGGAAACACCTGGTGGTGTTGAGCGCTGTCAGACATCGAGAGCACCACCTTTTTATGAATGCGACATAATACGTCCACCTGCACCTCCTTCACAGTCCAGCAGTTTGTCTGGGACACCCTACTCAACCCTGTCTCAGCATAGCAGCCAGCCCTCGGTCCCTCAGGTGTGGACAAGTAAAAGACCAATTTCTTCTACCCATGCCAAAGTTAAGAGGCTGAATTTCACCATCTGCAAGCTGTTGGCTATGGAAATGCTGCCATTCCGGCTGATGAATACAGAGGATCTTTGAGACCTTATGGCCGTCGCAGTGCCCCAGTATGAGATGCCCAGTTGCCACTACTTCTCGAAGAAAGCTGTGCCTGCGCTACAGCAGCATGTTGCACACAACATTACCACTTCCTTGAGAAACTCTGTGTATGACAGGGTGCATTTCACCACAGACACTTGGATGGGTAAGCATGGATAGGGGCGTTACATGTCGCTGACTGTGCACTGCTTGACTATGTTGACAGCAGGAGAAGGGTCTGCTATACAAGTCTTGCCATCCCCACGGATTGTGGGTCAAACCTCTGTATCGAGAAGTTCCTCCACTGACTCTGCCTCCTTCACCTCTTCTAGGTCCTCCACCTTCGCCCAAAGGCTGTATGGTAATGTGACCCGTGTTGAAACTGCGCAAAAGAAATCCAGCACACCTCCTTACTATGCAGGCAGCAGGGCTCAATGCCATCAGGCGGTGTTTACATTAAAATGTCTGGGAAACGCGAGTCACACAGCTGAAGAGTTGTGGTCAACTCTGGGAACAGAGTTTAATCAATGGTTGTCTCCACTGAACCTGCAACCAGGGAAGGCCGTGTGTGACAAAGCTGCAAACCTGGGCGCGGCCTTCACCGGGGCAAGGTGACACACGTGCCTTGTATGGCTCACGTCTTGAACCAGGTCGTCCAGCAATTTCTAGCCCACTATACCAGCCTAGATGTGCTTCTGCAGAGGGCACAGTCGCTGTGTGCTGACTTATGTCGTTCGCATCCCACAGTTCAATGACTTGCATCGCTACAGAAGTCATTCGGCCTGCCGGTTCACCGACTGAAATGCGATATGCTGACACGATGGAATTCCACTCTGCACATGTTGGAGCGACTGTGGCAGCACCGACGAGCCCTGGTGCAGTATGTTATGATGTACAGCCTGGGCCAACGTGATCTAGAGGTGGGGCAAATCACGCTGCTTGAGTGGTCTCAGATCAAGGATCTCTGCAACCTTCTGCAGAGATTTGAAATGGCTACTAAGATGTTTAGTGCTGACAATGCCATTATCAGCATGACAATTCTATATGCTGGAGCACAATTTAACCGGTATTCGGAGTCAGGTCACCACCAAGAAGAAGGGGAGGAAGTACAGGAGGACTCCTATGCGGAAAGGAGAACAAAATCTCAAAGGTCGAGACGGTCGGCAGCACCAAGGCGGCTGGCATGATCGGGTGGGGGAGAGGGATTAACAAGGCCACATGATATCAGCCAAACTGTTGACGAAGGTGCAGAAGCTGAGGATGAAGAGGTGATGGGCATGGAAGACTCAGCAGATGAGGGAGATCTTGATCACATTTCTGTTGTGCGAGGTTGGGGTGAGAGGGAAGGAAGGAAGCGTGAATGTTACCTCGCCGCCACCAACACAACAAGGACTTGGTCTTCCTGGATGCGCAAGACACACGCTTTCTTGCTGCACTACCTGCAACATGATCCTCGGATTGTTAGAATTCGAAGTAATGCCGACAACTGGGTTACCACATTGTTAGATCTTCGGTACAAGAGTAAATTTGGCCAAATGATTTGTGCCCTGGAAAGCATGCATGCAGGAGTATCAACAAAAACATTTACACAATGTTAGATCTGCAGCTGAATATTGATGCCATGACTGGGCAACTGGACCCTTGCTCATTTTGGGCTTCAAAATTGGAAAAATAGCCTAAGTGTGTCACTCATGCTTTGGAGATTTTGTCGTGCCTCGCAGCCAGCGTTCTCTTTGAACGTGTCTTCAGCACTGCTGGTAGTCTGCTGATGGATAAGCGCACGCGTCTGTCCAATGACAGTGTAGACAGACTAACATTTATGAAAATGAACTAGTGATCCGCAAGGACTTTGTCACCCCTGTGGCAGCCTGGGGAGACTGATTGGTTGTGTACTTTTCAATGTGCAGCATTAAACTTCACATTTCAATATTTTAACTCTGGGGCAATTGATGCCACTTAAGTGTTTTCTGTGCCTAATTTTATTTTTTTAAATGGAGACTGTTGTTGGGGTCTCCTTGCTGTTTATTGCTTGACTTGAGTAGGGCCCTCTGAGCTCAATACCTATCCTTGACACTCCTGCCCTTGTTTCTGAATATTCAACCTTTTTGTCCATTGAACCAGTGATTAACAAATTTGCTGTATTCATATGCACTATTTTTGGGTGCTTAAAAGCATTCTTAGGTCAATCTCCCCTGTCCACTAGGCCTAATCAGGTCACTGACCTACCTCGCTAGTTCTTCCTGTAATACTCCACGACACTGACACCTGTGTGTGGCGGGGCATAACATTGATGGGAGCACTTGCATGAGCTTTAAGTTTATCTGGCCCACTAGGCCCAAAGAGGTCTCTGACCTATGTATCTATTATTTACTGTAATGCTCCATGACACTGATAGTGGTCCCACCTGTGTGTGGCGAGGCATAAATTTGATGGGAACGCTTGCATGAGCTTTGAGTTTATCTGGCCCACTATACCCAAACAGGTCTCTGACCTACCATTCTATTATTTACTTTAATACTACATGACACTAATAGTGGTCCCACCTGTGTGTAGTAGGGCATAACATTGATGGGAACACGTGCATGAGCTTTGAGTTTATCTGGCCCACTAGGCCCAAAGAGGTCCCTGACGTACCTATCTATTATTTACTGCAATACTCCACGACATTGATAGTGGTCCCACCTGTCTGTGGCGGGCATAACATTGATGGGAATGCTTGCATGAGCTTTGAGTTTATCTGGCCTACTAGGCCTAAAGAGGTCACTGACCTACCTGACTAGTTTTTCCTGTAATACTCCACAAAATGTATAGTTGCTGAGCAATATATAACCTTTAAATACTAGGCCAGGTCCTGTTCCAGACCCTGTGCCATGCATGCAGTCTGGGCCATTCAGCAATTTTTGGTCTGGGACAATTGATGCCATTTTGCTGTGGTCAGACCCTCTGGGAAGAGTGAGGACTCTTGTTGGTGTTCCCTTGCTCTGTTTTACATGACTTGAGAAGGGTGTGACATGCCCATTCCTGTGTCTCATCCTCCTTTTACTCTTCTACCTCTTTTTACTTAATGTAGAAAACTAATGTCACTTTTCCCTTGACTATTTGTATGTATTATGGTTAGATTGTTGTCAATTTTTCTGGTGTTTGTTGTCCATTCTGAGTAGTTTGGCAGCTTTTGGACACCTTTGAAGTTGTTTTCTATGTGTTCGCTGTAGCCTGCCATTGATTTCAGTGGGGTTCGCAGTGGTCGACGAACATTCGAAGAACATTCAACGAACATATCAGCAATTCGAAAAATCTAATCGAATTCGAACATTGAGGTGGTGGCTCATCACTACTAAAGAGTCTCCACTCACTCACATTGAACTCATTGTGAAATTTTGATTTGCAAGCTGTGTTAAGATCTTCTCTGCCCACAGCAACCAATCACAGCAAAGCATCCATTATATTCTAACTGAATCAATGATTAAAATCATAAACCTAATGTCACGTAAAGGGGTCATAGAATGGTGCACAAAAAAGCCTGTGGAGTCAGTTTGTTGAAAAACTGAACATGATGGAATTTTTTTTAATATGTTTACTGAATTCAGACACTGACAGTATACATACTGTAAATCATTTCTTACTTTTTAAACAATTGTACTCTTGCTAACCTGTGTAATATTTCAGGGAAAAAAGACTTCTAATCACTTGATCAACAAGCAAAATGATCATTCATAAGAGTGAAATGATCATGGTAGCTCAGTGGTTAGCACTGTAGCCTTGTAGCACTGGGGTTCTGGGTAGCTATCCCATCAAGGACAACATCTGCAAGGAGTTTGCATGTTCTTCCTGAGTTTATGTTGTTTTCATCTGGGCTTTTACAGTTTTATCCCACATTATTGGGATTGAGCGTTATTGGGGATAGCAATGATAACATATGTAAAGTGCTGTGAAATATGAGAATGATATAAAAGTGTCACGGTCATTAGGCTAGTGGGGTACTCGACTATCTGGGGTCAGTAAGTTGGGGTATTACGGTGGCAGTCCCGGAGGTAGTGTCCCTGACCGGACAAGTTAAAAGGGGAATACTTACAGGGGGAAATAAAGTTTATTGTGATGCCATCTGAGGTGTCTGATCAATTGGTCCAGCACTTCTTGTAGTGGCCCTAGGGGATAGTTAATATGACAGCTTGATGTAAAACACCCCTCAGATAGAGCGGGCCCCTGGGGTGTTGAGGTAGTGAGGTGAGGATAATGGTGGTGGTAGTTATTGGTACAGGGAGGAGCAGGAAGGGGTAGACAGACAGAGAGATTTTGGAGTTCCTACCAGTCACCTTTATTTGCAGTTCAAGCCCGTAGACAACACATCTGGGGTACTGTGTTCTACGAGGTTGCAGCTTAGCCAGCTCACGAGTAGACCAGTTCCACTCTACTGAGACACGGAGTATAAAACCTTTCCTTGCTGCCCTGCCCTCTCTGACACTTCTCTACTCCTTCCTTCCCTTTGTCCTTCGTACTACAAGTCCCAAATGAGGAGATTGCGGGCCCTTCTGATCGACTGCCTTGCAAGTCCTCTTAACCCTCTGTAGTCCCTTTGCTTGAGAGAGTCCACAGTGCTTGCCACTACACATAAAGTACAGTGGCTTCCAGTTTCTCAGTTGGTCTTGCAGATCCAAACCGATTTGGGGCCAGCACTCCTGTGCAGCTCGTTCCTCTACCCGACCCGGATAGTCAGCTGTAGATTCAGGTCCCAACCAACCCTGTTGGATGGGTCCTGCTCTCTCCCTAACTGTCTGGGTTCCTGGGAACTCACTCTTCCCCTGCCATGATGTTGCTCCTTCTCTCTCACTACTCACTCTCAACTAACTCCTCCCAACCCCAAGACCTACTTCTCCCTCCAGCAAGCAGATGGGGTCTGCTCTATTGGCGAGCCTCTTCTGCCCAGCATCTCCCTGGCCTGGAGTTTGGATTGATGTTGGGTTTGTGTGTGTCATGAAAGTTTCTCCTCTTACCTGAGAGAATAATGCCACACCTATTGGATAGGCGCAGTATCACTGTGGTGACCAAACCGCATGGGCACCACAAAAGCAATGCATAATACACCATAAATAAATCTTCTGTAAAGCCCAAAACGTCATTGTTCTTGGCAGTGCGTCATCCCAAGTACAAAAAGGCTGCTTATAACAATGGCAACCTATGTGAACTGAATGTTTTATTACAAATATTTCAGTGCACATCATTTAATGTAGTCACATTAATTATCTGTTGAATTTGGTTTCTCACAAAACAAATCCAATACAATATTGCAACTTGATAGCAAAACTTTGATAGCCTTCAATTCACTTCCCAACCACTTGGTTGCAATATATAGGAAAGTTGATACATTTTTTGAAATTTGAATCTGAAATGTTCTTCAATTTTTTCCAACAATTTGTTTTAGTGGGAAAAAATTGCCATAAATCACAGGTACGTCAAGTATTCTGTAAAGATTTGTACAACACTGAGGTTTTCCAGCACTGTATCCAAACCCTTTCAGCCTCTTTAATGCAGATGCAGTCTTAGGGTATCGTCACACCAAGTGATGTCAAAGGCGATTTTTTTAGGTGACGCTGGGGCGTGGCCTATTGCCGCCGACATCGCCGATGCGTCGCCCAATATGACTGGGCGAGGGTGACGCATTTGAGTGGTCGCCTGGTTTCAGAGCAGTGCTCTGAAACCAGGCAGCCGATCTGAGGTGATGTGTACACATCACCCCATGTAAACGGCTGACGGCAACCTGACAGGCGATGGGAGCCATAGGCTCCCATTGTACTGTATCGCCGCTGGGGTTTTAAGACACCCCAGCGGCGATGCCGCCTGTCAGATCGCCGGTGCGTCGCCAGAGGTGTTGCCCCATGTAAATGGGGGACGGCGACGCTGGCGGGGCGCCAAAAATGTGTGCGCTCTCGCCCGTCACCACCGACATCTCATCCTCATTCCTCATCAAAGAAAAAGAGGGTAATCCAATGGAGACTGCTGTGGACCATATAGAAAATGGAGACTGCTGCAGGACGTATGCACATTAGAGATTGCTGTGAGACATATGAACATTAGAGACTACTGCGAGACATATGCACATATGTCCGCATGACTTCCTCACCTCTCCTCCGGGCCCCCTCTCCTGTCAATCACCACCGGGCCCCTGACAACTGTCACACTAGGCAGGCTCTGTCGGCGGCACTGTGTATACAAGTTCAATTAGTTTTTAATGGGCTTAGCATTGGAATCCACAAAAAAGATCACTCCCCACCCAGACCTTCACCCTCCTAAACTCCTCCTAAACTATGTCAATTAAAATTGTATAATTGTATTTTTCTTAGGGTGCTGTTTTTTTATGAATACCATTTTGTGCAGAAATCGAATTAAAGTAACAATGTTCCTGTTAGAGTGCCTTTACACGCCGCAACCGCGGCGAGAAATATTGGCAGCGATATTGCAACGTGGAATCAGCGCTGCCTCATTTCCACCCAATTGCCTCCTTATTGCAAATAGGGAATTTAGTGGCGATTTGTCGCCTTGCCTCGGTCGCCTGGTTTTAGATCACTGCTCTAAAATCGAAACCAGGCGACATTGGTTTTATCGTCGCCAAATTCTCTATTTACACGCCGCAATAAGGAGGCAATTTGGCGACAATCAATCCAGCGAGAAACATCGCCGCCAAAATTGTCTCCCGCGGTTGCGGCATGTAAAAGTACCCTTAGAGGTCGTATTATTGTCTTGTTCAGCATGTATTCTCTTGCTGGATGGAAAGAAGGCTAAATTTGACCTGCATTTATTCGAACTATTGCATGTTCAGCTTTTGCCAGGTATGTTGATGGTTCTTTTGTTGCTAGCTGCTTCCACATTGTAAGCCATTTTATGTTTATTTTTCTTTTACACATCCTAGTTCATTGCTATTGGCTAGAGTCACACATGCCCATCAGTTTTTTTCTTTTCCAAAACCGGATTCCGTTTTTTGAAAATGACATTTTTGCACTAAAAAAATGCTATGCGTTAAGTACCATGCATTAACGGATGCATTTCCCATGCGTTTTTTACTGCACCCAAAATTGCTGCTAGCAGCATTTTTTTATGCAGTTTCAAAAACGCATAGCGTTTTTTTAGTGCACTTTTGACTATGTGTTTTTTTGCATTGGAGCCTATGGATCTGTTAACGCATGTGTGTTTCACAAAATTCCAAGTTGAAAAACTGATGCTTTTAACGGATCCAGGGCTCATGTGTGACCCTGGCCATTGCCATTTTATTTTTTATCACACATTTCAAACCCAATTATTCAACCTTTTTTTTAAACCACATGACAAAAAGAATTGATAGATGCATAGGCATGTATATATACATAAAAATTTGGTGACAGATTGCAGCGTAGATGTAGCTTGCATGCCGTTAAACTTTACTAGAAAAGAGGTGTGCAAAAAAACTGTTATATGTCTACATAGTTTTCCAATTTTTCAACAATATTCAACCACCTTCCCAAAAATGACAAAATAATAAAATATTGAAATCATAGCTTATGACATGCACACTAAGGTACACAGTCAAAGTTATATGTCAGGATTTTAGGGAATTTATTTTTCCTTTAACAAAATAATGATTCCACCCTTCACAAAAATTATTACAGAAGAATTGCAAACTGTAAGTGGAGTTGCATGTGATAAACAAGCACATCCTGACATCAATTTTGGATTTTTGTCAAATTGGTGAATTTGCATTTCAAGCAATCCACTGTGAAGTTAATCCTTTCAAATAATCCTTCCACTTCAGACAACAGGCAAGCACACATCTCTGACTAAGGGCCACATCACACGCATCAATTTGCAGAACGACATTGTTAGCGATCACATGCCATGACTCGCCGGGTTCTCAGGTCTCAGGCACTGGCTGTTGTCACGGTTCTGTGCCTGAAGCTGTGGAGGCCCGATGGTCAATAAAGGGTAAATTAAGGTTAATAGGAATAAAGTCTGTTATTTCGTGACGCCACCTGTAGGGGTCCGGTGATGACCTCCGGGGGATGGGCTGCAGCAAGATGGATCTGCTCCCTACAGGACGAGCGGGAGTCCCCGGGGTCAGGAGCTGAGGTGATGGAATACGGCAGCTCAGTTGGTTCTGCAGATGAATTGGTTAACAGTTCTGAAAGAAGGCTCGGACACGATGCTCCTCTGCACGGGTCTTTATTTAAGTTACACACGGTACACGGAATAACGGTTTCACCTTCAGGTAACGGACCGGGTGGTCCCTGTGATGAACAGTGTCCCTCCAAGGCTCCACAGTGTCTCTGCACTACCTCGGAGCCGGTACTCCGGGTTGGACTGGGCTCGGGTCGTTTCTTCACCCGTTACTTGTTTACTTGGCCCCCATCACTTCTGGGTCACTGCTTCTCGGTGCCCTCCCTGTTAGCTGTTCTGTCACGGCATCTACTCTTGCTGTTGTCTCTCCCACTTTCTAACTCTTTCTGCTCTTTCCCCACTGCTATGCATCTAACTCTCCTCCCACCAGGGCCTGATTGGCCCTCTGCCTCTAGATGTTTTATGTGGTGTATGGAGCCTTGGGATTAACTTGTTCATCACTGAGACGGAGAATGCTGCACCTTCAGTCAGGGGTGCAGTACCCTCCTGTGACGCACTCGTTGCGGGGCGCCACACACACGCGATCGCTAACAACATCGTTCACATCGCTGGTGAGCTGTCACACAGGCAGACTCACCAGCAATGTTGACAAGCGAGAACGCTGGTAACCATGGTACACATTGAGTTACTAGGTGCCGCGCGGCGCTTAGTAACCCGATGTTTACCATGGATATGAGCCCCAGCATAGGTTGCGAGGCGCTGGGAGCTTGTTCATCATTGGTCTGCCGGTGTCACACGCTGCGTGTCCATCGGCCGACTAACGATAGATTTGAGAACATGTTCACAAATCTGCGATCAAACAATCAAGCGATTTTTCAAAGAAATATCGCTTGATTACACACAGCAACGCACAAACCATATCGCTTAAGCGATCAAAAAGCAGGTCGCTTAAGCAATATTGTTCAGTACATTGATACGTGTGACGTGGCCCTTAGGGCAGTGACACACTTACATGAGCTGCATATGAGTGTCCTGCATGCATCTCACATGAGTCACCTGGCCGGTATCTCTGAATGGGAGCGTGGAGCTGATTGTATTTCTAGGTAGTGCCATGCTCCCAATCAGAGAGGCAGGTATATATCCACAATTGTTGTAGCGGTCTATAGAAATGCTTTAGGGAAAAAACACATGCGATTGGTTGGCAAACCTTTATTGGACCCCTTTACAGCTCCACAACGCTTTCAGAGAGGCAGGGGCTTGGTAACTAATGTGAGATTCTCCCATGGAGCTCGCATAGTGAGTTTCAGCCCTAACACTGATTTCAATTTTTTTTTGGGGGGGGGAAATAAAACATATGGTGCTACCTAGCTGCGGTTTCTTAGCTCTCTTAGGCTGGGGTCACACTTGAGCCATGTATGCACTAAAAGCAAGTGTTTTTTAAAGTTGAATTTTTTAAAAACGCATGCGTTAACACATCCATAGGCCCCAATGCAAAAAACGCATTGCAACCGTGCAATGTGTTTAGCGCTATGTGTTTTTGCTAAAACACCCAAAAACACAGTAAGCAGCATTTTTGGGGGCGTTTGTAAAAACGCATGCGTTTTTTTAACATGGTACCCTATGGGAAACACATGCGTTAACACATGGTACATATATATACCATGCATTAACGCATGCGTTAAGGCTAGCGTTAAAATGGCATTAAATGGTAACTGAAAAAAAACTGCAACCATTAACGCAGGCGTCAAAAAAGCTGCCTCCCAAGTGGGACTCTAGCCTAACAATAATTAAAATGCAGCAGGACAGATGCCAACTACATCATAGTCCAGATCAGTTATACTGACTCTGGCAACTATTTCGCTCTCTGACTCATCAATTTAATCTCTGTAGTATTCACTGCTGTAGTTGCACAACACACACTGGGTAGGGTCACATTTCAGGTTTTTTTTTAGAATCCTGATCCGGTTTTGAGCTTTCAAAAAGCTCAAAACCGGACCAGGAAACGCTCCTCATAGGAGCCAATGCAAAACACCGGATGGCTTCACAAGCCATCCGGTGGCCGTATCCGGCACTGCTGCCTGCGTTTAAAAATCATGCAGGCAGCAGTTTTCGCAGCGTTTCCCTGTACCGCACTGCGGTAACCGGATGGCTCAGGATGTGTAATCCTGAGCCATCCGGTAACTGCATAGGTTGCGGATCCCGGCTATTGCCGGGATCAGCAAACTTATTAAAGAGTTAAATTGATTACCTAAAGGACTGTTTGAGGTCTGTAGGGGGGCTTAGACCCCCCTACAGACCGGCCGGCCACTTCAATAGCCTTCGCCCCTTAGCCACGCCCCTTTCATGACACGGCCGCCCTCACAACATTGGATTAAGGCCAGAGGGGGCGGCCATCAAGAATGAGCGGGCGGAGGCTGCTGCACACAGCCCCGCCCATGGAAATCCCTGGACTCCGCCTACGAGAGCATGTAAGTATGAATGATTAAGGCGGCGCGACCGCTGAAACGCGTATGATTTTAATGCACTATAAGCCTGTGATTGTCACTGGTAAAAAACACCCGTTTTTTGTGTCTCTGGATGTAACGATGGATTTTGGACTTATGTGCTTTTAACAAAAATGGAATAAATGTTATATTTTATGGACATCTCCCACGCTGGACATTTGCTTTTCCTTTATACCACTTGCTGCACTGCATGATCCGTGCACTGGGACTGAAGAGAAGGTGAGCTGATCTTTTTTTGCTTTTTTTCATGTAAGTATGAACTTACATGGCGACTGTAATAATCCTTTATGTAGTACACATAATTAAAGCATAACTGGAATAGAGGGGTGTATGCACCCCTCTATAGTGATACGGGAGGGGCACGGGGGATTTTAGTTGACATGCACGGAGCTCCGAGGAGCCCGTGCCAGGTGGGAAATTGTAGAAGAAGGCTATTGAAGTGGCCGGCCGGTCTGTAGGGGGGTCTAAGCCCCCTACAGACCTCAAACAGTCCTTTAGGTAATCAATTTAACTCTTTAATAAGTTTGCTGATCCCGGCAATAGCCGGGATCCGCAACCTATGCAGTTACCGGATGGCTCAGGATTACACATCCTGAGCCATCCGGTTACCGCAGTGCGGTATTCTGCACACATTTTTGAACAAAAATGTGTGTGCCCGGCATTGCGTTCACCGCATCCGGATCCGGATGCGGTGAATGCAATTCTTGTTTTAAATGTGACCCTACCCACTGTCTGTGTTTTTTGTTCAATGTTTTAGGGCTTTCTGTGCCTATATCTATTTCTGAGCTTTGAGCTCTGAAATATTCTCACCATCATAAAATTAACCCAAAAAAGCTGCTTCATTCCTTCCTTTAATACAGGCAATGATAGCCCCTTGTGATAGGCTGTGCTATACTATGAAATGGGATATCTGCAAGGCATTATCAGGAATCTGTCTGGCCATGCCTGAGGTTATGTCAGCCTTCTGTGACTAATGCAATCTTATGCAATGTTTAAAAACTCATGTAGCATTTTTTTGGTAATACGCTTGCTTCAAAAAGTTCATAGTTTAAATCTGCCAAGAGCTGGAAATTTGATAAAATTCAACTCAAGTGTGATCAGCATAAAATAAATTTGATGACCTCTAATATTTAACATTGACATCTCGAGGCTAACAATTGCTAATTTTTGCTTTGCTTAAAGGGATTTTCCCATGAACAAAGTTAATTTTAAAGTTCACTTTAATCATTAGATATTGAAATAATAATGAATTCCATAATTGGATGTGTTTAAAAAAAAGTTTCTGTGCTGAGATAATCTTTTGAGTCCATGCTATGTTCTGTGTAATGGCTGTGTCTGATCATACAGGGACATACCACATCTCCTGTGCTGAGATAATGTTATGTATGTGTCCCTGCTATGTACTGTGTAATGGATGTGTCTGATTGTACAGGGACATGGTCTGATCATGCCACATCTCCTGTGCTGAGATAGTCTTATATATGTGTCCCTGCTATGTACTGTGTAATGGATGTGTCTGATCGTACAGGGACATGATCTGATCACACCACATCTCCTGTGCTGAGATAATCTTATATATGTGTCCCTGCTATGTACTGTGTAATGGCTGTGTCTGACCATACAGGGACATGGTCTGGTCATACCACATCTCCTGTGCTGAGATAATGTTATATATGTGTCCCTGCTATGTACTGTGTAATGGATGTGTCTGATCATACAGGGACATGGTCTGATCATGCCACCTCTCCTGTGCTGAGATAGTCTTATATATGTGTCCCTGCTATGTACTGTGTGATGGATGTGTCTGGCTGTACAGGGACATAGTCTGATCATATTCCATCTCCTGTGCTGAGATATTCTTATATATATGTCCCTGCTATTTACTGTGTAATGGTCATGTCTGACCATACCGGGACATGGTCTGATCATACCACATCTCCTGTGCTGAGGTAATCTTGCATATGGGTCCCTGCTATGTACTGTGTAATGGATGTGTCTGACCATACAGGGACATGGTCTGATCTTACCACATCTCCTGGGCAGAGTAGAATGCAAAAGAGTATAAAGAAAATACAAAGCAGGGACACATCTATAAGATTATCTCCACACAAGAACATTTTTTTTAACACATTCAACTGTGGAACTTATTATTATACCAAGATCTATCAATTAAAATGAACTTTGCATGAGGGGAAAACCCCTTCACGCCTTTAGTGTAATAGGCAAGTTTCTTGACTGCTTTAAACAATTTAACAACTTTCTAAAGTTTTACAACACCTGCAGTGCCTAATGTCTTACATTTTGTATTTTAAAGTTTCTGTTCCAATTTAAATGGTGGACAGCGTCCTGTGACCAACTTGGGTCAACCCTGAGCAGCAGATTGATAAATGTAGACTTTTTCTGCATACACATTGTTAGATGATAATCCTTAAAAGCAAAGATTAATAGGAGTTATCTTCTGTTCTGTTGTTGGATCCCAGGGTATGTCATTTTGATAACTATACTAAGTATTTTAACAGTTTTGCATTATTTTTGCCAATTCTTTTCTATTAAGCATGATATCATCTAGTGCACAGTCCATTTCAAGTGTTGCTCTTCTCTCTAATTTTCATAGGACAATTATATCGTTTTGATTTCCGATTTTAAATAGGTTCTTGACTTTGAATGGGTGAATGCTGATCTCGCTTAATGTTTTGTCTGCAAATAGTTAGCTCTTATTTAACAACTATAATTTCCATCACTCCGATACAAGTTGACGGATTATTTCTGTGCGCTATAATTATTAATGCATTCTAAATTTAATGTTTAACTTGACCGCTTTATTTCACCTTTCCTTTTAGATATAATTATTTGTTTTCTATATGTATAGTGTTTTAACTTAGGTTACAAGACAAGTGTCCGTATTTCAGATTTGTATGCCCACAAGAAGCTGCCTCAAGCTGCCAGCTGGCTTTAAGACTCTGGTTCAATGACAAATGATATGAATGCAACATCTTCCTATTGAGCAGCTGCAGTAGCAGTAGGATATCTGAAGAAGAAGCAGGCAATGAGTTGCAGCCACAGGCTCTCATATAGCATCTGTTTTGCATGATGCCATGTTGAGATTTGTTTCTATAAATGCAAACAAATAACGACCCTGTTCAGAAACCCAAATATAGATTGTCTTCTTAGAATTCCTGTGGTTATGGATAACACACTTAAATGTTTCCTGAATGCTGCTCAAAGAAATGAAACACGTGTCTGAAACACTTTTGTATTCTTCCTGGCAAATTGGACTTAGTCTGAAATTCTTTCTATTAAGATTATCATTATTGGCATTAAATTATACAAAGAAGTTAGTCTGTGTAAATATCAAATAATAAAAACAATATTTCTAAGTGCTCATATTCAGATTAAATTGGTAAATCTTTGGGTTTATCTGAATATTATGAGCTTGTCAGGCATGTTCAATGACACTCACCAAAAATCAGCTACCTTTATAGGGAATCTGTTAGCAAGTTTATTTTATATTTAAAGTGCGTCCACTAGGGATGAGCGAGTACCTAAATATTCGTGCTCGCTATACTTGAAAAGATTATGTATCGGTACTCGCTACTTGTTGCGATTATAGCAAGTACGAATACTTTCGCAGTGTATCTATAGATACACTGCAAAAGTAGCCTAAAAGTGATTAAAAGTTGTTAAAAAATAATAAACTTACATACTCACCTTCCGACGCCTGCAGCGGGACCGTCAGAGAAGCCATCCGATCACTGGACAAGGACCTGTCACTAGCAGCCAATCAGATGGCCAGATCACTACCGGCCAATCAGATGGCGCCACGTCACAACTACTTCATCGCTAGCGGCGACCTGATTGGCCAGTATGCAAGGTCCTGTTAGTACATCTAGGACCTTGCAAATTGGCCAATCAGGTGGCCGCTAGCAATCACGTGGTTGTGACGTGGCGCCATCTGATTGACCAGATCGCTACCGGCCATCTGATTGGCTGCTAGTGACAGGTCCTTGTCCAGCGATCGGATGGCTTCTCTGACGGTCCCGGTGCAGGCGTCGGAAGGTGAGTATGTAAGTTTATTATTTTTTAACAACTTTTAATCACTTTTAGGCTACTTTTGCAGTGTATCTATAGATACACTGCGAAAGTATTAGGACTACTCGCTACTCCCGAGTACTCATAAGTACTTGAAGAGTAGCGTGTAGCCCGAATACCGCTACTATTCGGCGAATACCTAGCGTCCACCCCAGTAAGCTCTTAAGGCCCCGTTACACCTGGCAACGTCGCTGCTGATTACATAGACGACGTAGGGGCGTGGCCTATCGGTGGCGACATTGCCCCTGCGTCGACTAATGTAAAGGGGCGATGTCCGCGCTTCTGACAGCTCGCCTGGTTTCACATCAGTGATGTGAAACCAGGCGGCCGATCTGGGGCGATGTGTCCACATCGCCCCATGTAACCGGCCGCGGGCAAGCTGACAGGCGATGGGAGCCATAGGCTCCCATTGTGCTGCATCAGCGCTGGGGTTTTGAGACACCCCGACGGTGATGCCGCCTGTCAGCTCCCCCGGGCATCACCGGAGGTGTCTCCCCGTGTAGGATGTCTCCGGCGGTGTCGGATGGTGTAACGGCACCCTTATATACAGCATTCTAGAATACTATATAGAAGTCCCCAGACCGATCTACATAACTTAAAAATATAGTATTTATTATAGTTACTTATGGAATGGCTTGATCCAATAGGCATCATTGGTCTTTATCCAGTTCCTCCTCTGTTTTTACTTTGTGCGGATGACACATCTAACATCATCCACACAGTGTCCTCCATTGTGCTTCAGCGCAATGCATTTCTCTCTGCCCTGCCAAGGGTAGAGGATATTGTTGAAGTGCACATGAGGCACTCTTTGTAGGTGAGTATAATAAATGCTATTTTTTTATGTTATGTAGATTGGCTGCGAGATTTATATACAGAATTGTAGAATGCTGTATATAAGGGCTTTCTGGTTGTGGACACACGTTATTCTTTTCAAAAGCTTGTTAACGTCCTTGGCGGTATGATTATGTCAGGAATTTTGTGCTAAAAGCGGTACCATTTTTTTGCATGGAAATTTGGTGTTATGTACTGTCGGCCTGCAATTCTTAGTAATTACCTGATCAAAGAAGACTCTAGTAGACCTCTCAGATGTGATAAAGTTTGAAACATAAAATCATGAATTATAATTAAATAAATAGTATAATTTTATTCAATAATCAATAATCTTATACCTGGCGGTATGATTATGTCAGGAATTTTGTACTAAGGGTACTTTCACACTAGCGTTTTTTTGAAATTGCGGCAGATGCGGTGAAAAAAAACAATCTGCCACGATTACCGCATAACCGCGACACCTGCGGCACAGTTGCGGCAAGCCCCATGCAATGTCTATGGGGCTTGCGGTAAGGGTGTGGCAGGTGCGGCAAGTGCGGTTTCAGCACTTGCGGCAGGTGCGGCCGTGAAAAAAAACCGCGGTCAGCCGCGTTTTTTTTGCAGCCGCACCTGCCGCAAGTGCCGATACCGCACTTGCCGCATCTGCCGCAAGCCCCCATAGACATTCTATGGGGCTTGCGGCAACTGTGCCGCAGGTGTCGCGGTTATGCGGTAATCGCGGCAGATTGTTTTTTTTCACCGCATCTGCCGCGATTTCTAAAAACCGCTGATGTGAAAGCAGCCTAAATGCGGTACCATTTTTTTTCATAAAAAATTTCTTTTATGGGCCGAAATTTTATCCTTTTTTTTTTTCCCCACCCAGTTCCGCCTCCAATGAGCCGCTGCGGCTCACAGAGACGGAACCAGGAAGTCATATGGAGGCATCCGAAGGAGCTCTCGCCGGTGATCACAGCGGGGACATCGCTGGATCACCAGGAGAAGGTAAGGAGACTCCGCCGCCATTTACCCCGAGCATCAGATGTGGACCTACCGTGGTGCAGCTGGTTCAGCTGCACCAGGGCCCCTCAAGCATCAGAGCACCAGTAGGGGGCCCCCGTGACAGAGGCAAGGAGGGTAACTGTTCCCACCCCGGCTCCCAGACCTCCCAGTTCCGGGCGGCAGCACCCCCCCCTCCCGCTCCTCTGCAGAATCTCTGCTGTAATGCACTGCGCTCCTGCCTTTGGGGCCCTGGTGCAGCATTAGGTGAGGAGCGGGGTAGGGTTGGTGCTGGCAGGGGGGGTGCTGGCAGTGAGCCGGGGGGGGGGTTTGGTGCTGGCAGGGGGGGGGGGTGCTGGCAGTGTCTGGTGAGGAGCCGGGGGGATAGGGAACAGGGATCCATCCCCCTGCATGTGGATGGGGATCAGGGATCCATCCCTCAGGGATTTATCCCCCTTGCAGGGGGATGGGGATCAGGGATCCATCCCTCAGGGATCCATCCCCCTACATGTGGATGGGAATCAGGGATTCATCCCTCAGGGATCCATCCCCCTTGCAGGGGGATGGGGATCAGGGATCCATCCCTCAGGGATCCATCTCCCTTGCAGGGGGATGGGGATCAGGGATCCATCCCTCAGGGATCCATCCCCCTACATGTGGATGGGGATCAGGGATTCATCCCTCAGGGATCCATCCCCCTGCATGTGGATGGGGATCAGGGATCCATCCCTCAGGGATCCATCCCCCTGCATGTGGATGGGGATCAGGGATCCATCCCTCAGGGATCCATCCCCCTGCATATGGATGGGGATCATGGATCCATCCCTCAGGGATCCATCCCCCTTGCAGGGGGATGGGGATCAGGGATCCATCCCTCAGGGATCCATCCCCCTACATGTGGATGGGGATCAGGGGCAAGCTGGCAGGGGGAGCGGCTGCACAGAAAGGGGCAGCACCATATCTACACTGCGTCTCCCTGGCGGGTAAGAGCAGCTTGACGGCGGCCCCCCCTCTCCATACCCGCGGCTGCAGGGGCGGGGGTGACATTATGTGCCAGCACTTTTCACCCCCACCCCCCTCCAGTCCTCACCCGCGGCTGCAGGGGCGGCGGTGACATTCTTCATCTTCTGTAACACTGCCTGCGGGTAAGCCCGAGCGTGACTCGGGGTTACCGCTTCTAGCAGTGAAAATTACCCCGAGTCAGGCTCGGGAATACCGCTAGGCAGGTTAATGGCTTCCCTTTTTAACAATGAAGATTTAAAGCATAAAGAATGTTTTTTCTAAAAATATTTTAAATCTTTTCCACAGCTCTTCACCCTTCTCCTGGTGTACTTGTGTGGCGCCCCTGAGGATTGGCAACCACAGCAAGGTACTGAAGCAGGGACATATAGGCAGGCCACTTCGCACAAACACTCGACACATCCCCTGAATCGCTAGTCCTAGTTACTCTATGTCAGACAGGGGATAGGAGAGGAACCGAGTGGAGGGTGGAGCGAGAGGAAAAAGCCTGGGAAAGGGGTGGAGGATTTAGATTAAAACCTAGGAACATAAAGTTAGGGGAGCTCGTAGTGAGTTCTGGTTGACGTTCCTGGCGAGAGTGAGATGACGATGAACGTTACGCCGAGACACCCGTAAGCCTGATAGACAGTAGGCTACAGCGGAAGAACACAGACCCGGCGGCCCATGCCACCGTATGGCCATTTCGGGTCCCAGGCAACCTCCCATGGGAAGGAAAGAAGGGGTCTACGGTGTACCCAGGGCAATGGGGACACCAGAGGACCGGGCCACAGCCAGAGTGCCGGCCCTGTAAAAGCAGCAGGACGCTTTATGCTCTAACCGTAAATTAACCGGCGAGGTGAGGGTCTTCATGCCCAGAACCTATCCTCCAGTACAGTGAATTAAAGGCCGTCAAATAGGGTCGTGGGGACAGGCTGAAATCTCCCGGGAAGAGACCCGTGACCGCTGGCCAGGAGCTAGCATCTGAAACTGGGAGAGAGAGAGGCCCGGAAAGGTATGAAGAGGAGGTGTAGTGCCCATTAGGTCTCAGCTGCAAAAGAGTGTGCAACAGCATGAATTATGTCATGTAACCTGTTGAGCCTCCTGAGTAAAGTACCCGGTTAAGCCCGACGCTGCTGGTGTGAGACTGTTATTCCCGCGGCTGCAGCGGAGGCTCACCTGCGGCTGCGGAGTCACACACTGACTGTTCCAGCCACAGGAACGATCGCCTGGAGGGACTGCATGCGATGACTGGATACCTCGTTCCCACACCTGCCCTGGGGACCCCAGCCCTACCCATGTAGGGCTTAATATTTTGTCTGTCATCATCATCCCCATCCCCAGAGGTCTGCATGGCAGCGGTGGCCCACACTGGCCACAAACCACGAGTGGCATCACCAACTAATTCCATAAACTTTATATCCCTTTTTATTGCCGCATCCGGGCACACAGAGCCGGGTCACGTCGCCATGACAGTCCTATCCCCATGCAGACTGATGAGAGGGCCCGGTTCCAAGTACCCCTGCCCCGGGGTGCGACACTTGTTTCTTGTTTCATGCTTTGTCCTAAACACTGTAATGACTTGTCATTCATGTTTGATTGGTAAATTCTTCTGTAACATGAGTGAAGTGTCTGTTACAGAACCCTAAGGGTCAGTATTTTTCTTTTTCAAGACACAATTATTCAACCTCCTGAGAGCTATATCTTACTCCTTTCCAAACACTTTAAGAGTAGAGTCAAAGTATACATATTCTTTCAGTCGAAAGATCTAGTTATTGTCTCATTGTAGCTTGTTCTGAATTAAAAGTTAACAGTTTTACTCATTGTTAATTAATGGTGCTTGATAGCTTTGACAAGGTATTATGTTTGCTAGAAAGTAGGTAATGTATTGCAGTTGAAAGTCTTGATATAAAGCTTGTGATTGCATAGCTTCTATAATATACCATCTAATCTCATTAAGTTATGGTAGCACAAATTGTAAAGTCAATTTGCCAGGTCACAAAAATCAAGCACATTTCAATATTTGAAAGATCAGTTGAAAATAGATCTTTAAACCACGACAAAGCGTGTTTTTTTTTTATTGTACCACTGGTATTTTGCTTTAAATGTAAATTCCCCATATTCCAGAGTTATACTCACCTTCTGGCAGCTTAATCTTCTATCACTACTACTCCTATTGGTCTTGGCAATTTTTGACCTACCTACAGTTCCATTCTTTCATGGAGGGCACCAAAGTTCAACACTCAATACAACTCTATGAGTACCTCATTCTATCCTTTTTCTGGCTTTTATAAAGTCATAATCAGACCTTGTGACATCATTTCTGACTTCCGTCCAGTCAGAGGCTACAGTCACTAGATGGTGCCGCGAGACCGGAATGACACCGAAAAAGCATGAGTATAACACCGGGGGTATTTAAAGTGCCCCCTAGTGCTGAAAACAAAATGCTGGAGTGGTGTTGACGCACCCAGGGCCAGGTACTCAGATCTAAGACTCTGTGTGGGATTTAACAGGTGGCTGCCTGAGGCTGTTGCCCTGGTAGTCAATGGTTAAATAAAAAAAAAATAAAGTATAGTATAGTTCGTGACGCCACCTGCAGTACCTGGTGATGCTCACCAGTGCCGCCACAGTCCTCCGGTGGTCGATGGTATTGCGACAGTGATGCGTAGTCCTCCGCAGGCAGGACTGGACTGCAAGTGCAGTGATTCTGTGAAGGGAATCAGTTTGTAGGAGGAAAGATGCAGCCAGGTCGAGAAGTCACTTCACCGGGTACTTTACTGAAAAACTTTTTGCAATCATTACAGTTTCTCAGTGCAGTAAAGATGTTATGGTGACAAATGGCTACGGGTGCTGCAAATAGATGGTATGGTTGGTAGATGGATCACTCACTGGGTGCCTTTCTTATTCTTTCTTTTCCCTTGCCTCCCAGTGGCGGTGAAGTCTGACCTCGTGTAGATAGAATCTGACCTCCTGCTGTTCCTTGTCTTTATCTCCCTTACGCCCGTCGGGAACCTTCTATTGATCTCCGCAGCTGACTAACGCAGGTCTGATTCTCCTCTAATGGTTGCCTTAGGAGTCAGGGCCGTATCTAGAGATACCCCCGGTCAACGGATTTTCTGTGAGCCTTGAAGTTTATCACTGGTGCTGGCTCCGGTACCCGGTTCTTTCCTGGAATGAACTCTCACCCGAGCTACTTTTTCCTTGCTTCCTTCTTCTGTCTGGGATCTATTCTCTGTCTGTTCCTTGGATCCCTCAGCCGATGTGACCCTCCTTCTTTCCGGGTGAGCCTGTCCCAGACGCACCTAATCTGGTCCAGACCCCCCGTCTGACTAGCCATCTGGACCCTCTCTTGTTCCCATGGGGGTTACTATATACCCTTCCGGGGTCCCTCCCACCTGCTGACTAGTGTGGGTGTGGGTTCTAGGGTTCCACCTACTGTCCATAATTCCACTTGCAGTGGCGTGACTACACCGCTTTTATGGGTGTAGTACCCCTTTTGTGGCACCTACATAGTGGGGCGCCACAGTGTTTTAATGTATTAGGGATTTTGCCATGATTTGGAAGGTAAGTGTTGTCAATAGGTAGACAATAAAGACAATAGGCAGTGCACCTTGATAGTTAAATAATAAATAGCTTTTGTTAGTTATTTCCATCCTACTCAACAGTACAAAAGTCATGCCAGAACCCTTATGATGCTTGAAAATAGCAAAAAAAGGCTTCAATTAATCTAAGAGATTTAGGATTTGTGGATTATCATTGGAGGGTTTGTATTTTGGTTAATAAAAATATGGCAACTAGAGATGTCTTTGTCTTTTATTCTAATTAAAAGTTTAATTCTCTTTATTGTGTTTTTTTAATGTTTATTCATAATGGACGGGTCTAACATTGGCCTGACATTATGAATCTCAGGCTTGGTGCCAGCTGGTATTAAACAGATGGCATCAGCCACAATTATTACCCAGCATGCCAATGCCACCAGTGCTGCAGAAATATCTGGGTAAAGCACCTGAAATTGGTGCTATAAAATAGCGCAACATTTTGAGGGGTGGCTGTGGGCTGCGATTTTCAATGTGGGGAGCCCAGAATGTTTGGGATTTACCACGTTGAAAATCCCAGCCACCAGCTGCTTGGATTTTACCTCGGCTGGCAACATAAAATAGGGCAAAGCACATGCATTTTTTAAATTATTTATTAAAATAATTTTAAAAAATAATGGACTTCTCTGTATTTTGATTGCCAGCCAAGGTAAAGCCAAGCAGCTGGGGTGGCAGCCCATAGCTGTCTGCTTTGTCTGCATTGAGAATCAAAAATACATCAAAGCACTATGTAATTTTTTAAAATTATTTATCTATTTTTACAGCACTATGATGGGTGATAGGCGTAACAGCCAATCATTGATGCTGTCACAGAAAATGGGCATCTGATATTGGATGTTGGAGTAACCTTAAAACAGCCCATACATGCTACCATCTACCATGTTAGAATGCACTGGCTGTTTCCAGATTACTCCAACAGCCAATCACAGATGCACACTCCCTGTAACAGCATCTATGATTGGCTGTTGCACCCCTCAGCAGTAATATCAAGGAAGTTGAATAGTAGCCCCAGAAGTATAGGCTGCCAGATAGGGGTAAGTATAATGTTGCTGTTTAATCACTATTTTCATTCTTTTGCAGCTCCCCCGCCCCTGAATCAAACCCGAACTTTAACATGGACTTCCCAGGGAAGTCTGCATCTGGTGTCTGTGCCTGAACACTAGGTGTATGGTACAGACCCCAAACTTCACCGTTCGGGTTCACCCATCACTGTCAGTTACCTGCTATAAAAACAAAGGAGGAAGGCAGTGGGGTGAGGAGTAGAAGAGGATTTTGCCTCCAATCTTGCTTCAATGCACCAAATATTATAGGGAAAAAACTTCAGATGTTGATTAAACGAGAATCACAGTTCGGAATACGTCACAAAAGGTATCAATTTAGTCAACGTATTATGACCAAGGCTTTATTTTATATTGCTAAATCTTGCTAAAAGTTTCTCTTCACTGTTTTGGTCTTGAGCCATTTCCGATACATGTTTAGTCCTCCTATTATTAAAATGTTTGTCAATTTAACTTTATTATGATTCATGAAGCAGAATCTTATAAAAATTTAAGTTTTGACATCATTCAAAGAAGCTAGTATAACGGAAATAAAGGTGTACTGAAATAAGCAATGTCAAGAAAGTAGCTTGTCTCTCTTGGCAAGGCCTGCTTTGCAGGGAATAAATGGTGTAAATATTGAGACATGGCAGAAATGACCTACTGTAATCACATTTCACCTGCTGCGGAGAAACATTCCTCTTGCTGACTGCTGCCCAGATATGACTGAAAGCTAAACTTTATCATATGGATTAATAGGTAGAAACGTGACACCTTTATGCTACTTTACACTCTTTTATCTGTCACTGTGCCTGTCATGTTTTTCTTTTTTCCAGTTTTCTCATATATTTGTACACTTGTTTTTGTTCTGGTTTGATGACTTAGGAGTGTTTCATTTGAAATCGCTCTAGTCTATAAAAATGTATCAGATGAAACGAAGTATTCTTCATATACATGATGTGTAGATAATGTGTAATCCTAGATTTAGCAAAACATGAATGCCATAAAAAGACACTGATATAAAAATGTTATATTATTGTGAATTTACTTTGGGTAAGTTATTATAAGTATTTATTTTGATATTTATTTCAAATTTTAAGATAGAGGAAACACTTGAAACAGGAATAAGAAAATGTACTAGATTAAATTTGTAAGAGACCCTATAATGTACAATAATTCAATGGTAATATTCAATAATTTGTAGTGGCAGTAGGGGTTGGATGGCCAGGGGGCAGAGGGGTGTATGACCCCCAGGCCGGTCTCCAAGTACCAGATTAAGGCTGCTGGAGGGTGGTACTGTTATATATGTGCAGGTAGTCAGCAACACAGTGATGCAAATGCACCTACACTGCACCTTGTGTATCGTCGTGTGCTGAAGTGGTGAGGCGTGCCTGGCTGCACCTTCATCTTGCCAGAGAGAAGCAGGTGGGTGGGACAGAAGGAGGCATCATCAGTCTCAGGCTGACTTTTCTAGCATGGAATCGGTGGCCCACCTCTCAACCTGTACAGTGATGGAATAGAGGATGTTCCCCAATAACTGCATCTTGCTGGTTACCAGGGAGCTAGGGGCCCTACCATCAGCAAATCTGGGTCCACTTCTGCCTTTACAAACAAATCAGGGCACCAGCAGCTGTGATTGATGCTAGAAGTAGAACAGCCAATCGGGAGATGGTGCAGAACCTGTTCAATTCAGGGGCGGAAGAAAGTAACAGGAGCAAAAGAAAATCAGTCCAGTAAGCAAGTGAAGGAGCAGAGAGCAGAAAAAATAGGAAGAAGAAGTAGAAAAGAAGAAGCAGAACAAACAAAAGAGCAAGAAATGAAGAGAAGAAGAACAATAAAAAGAATGAGATCTGAACAACACAGCCAGAAGCTGCCACAGGAAGTGCAGCATGAAGTCAGGAGCCACAATAGTATACTATTTTTATTATAATTGTACCTGAGGAAGACTCTTGCTAGAGTCAAAACGCGCTGTACTACCTTTTATGATATTTCTAAACCTGTAAGTCTGGAATTTGTAAAACTGCACACTGTCGAATCAGGACTCCCTGCATTGAAGACCTGATCCACCCAGAGAGGCGAGCTGCAAGCCTAAGGAGATCTTCATATTCATCCCTGCAATTCAGCAAAGACACCTAAAAGGTGAGCAAATTTCAGGCTTTAAACCACCTATTCTAAATGAAATAACTCATGCACTTAGATCTGCACCGGTCCTTTTCTTTTTATATACCCCCTTTTAGAAGCTTTGCTAAGCAACTATACCTACTACAGGTTTTCAATATTGGAATAATCACTTTTGCGGGTGATTCACTTATCACTTGTGCAATACTAAGGAAGTCCTGAAAACCTGCACTATGTGCGGCCCTCGAGGCCTGGAGTTGGCGATCCCTGCTCTATGTAGTGATAATATCCGGGCATATTGTGGCAGCATTGTTTTGCAATTTATAGTATTATTATTGAACTTGGTATGGTTGCTGTTGTACAATAACATTATACACTATTTGGTATTTGTATGCCTATTTTTGTTTAAAATTTTACTTAAAGCATTGGGAGATATTTATAGATTTTTACTATTTAATTTTTGTGGAGGCACTACATTTATTACTAATTACTGTGAGGCACTTAGGTAGGACTATTTTTAGTACTGTTCACTATGGAGCTCTTTAGTCTCTTGGTACCTAGATGATCCGCTGTTTGCCGGCACTGCTGTGCTCAGCGTGCATCAGGCATTATTACTTTGCCGCTAATTTGAACTTTTTTAAGAGGTTCTTGAAGGTCGAACCGTGTTGCTCTATTAACGTCAAAGCTGCAATGCTGTAATAGCTACAGGAACCACTATTTAGTTGGCGAATAGATGGATCCCCATGTATTGGTACATTATTGGTCATCTCCCTCCCTTTGATGCTAGCTCACACACTGAGCTCCCATCAATACTTGCACATGTTGGCTGATCTGATCAATCGATCAGTGGGTGTGGGAATTTTCCCTTACATCTAACTATCACTACAAGTCTGGTTAGACTATGACTAATATGATAATCCAGTGACACCCTTATAGCCAATAAAAGTGTAGAAAAATGTGAATTAAATAACTTATCTGGCAATGTTTCAGCGGATAAACTGTCTTCCTCAAGACAGATTTGAGGAACGCGGATTATCCGCTGAAACAATTCCAGATGAGTTTTTAAATCCACATTCTTCGATACTTTTTATAGAAGTTATACTAACTATTTTTAGCTATAATAAGATAAAAATGTTTAACAAAAAAGTATTTTGCACATTAAAGTCACAAAATAATTAGGCCTCCTGCTGTATACTGAGGCTGTGTGTGGCCTCCTGCTGTAAACTGAGGTCTGTGTGAGGGCTCCTGCTATATACTGGCGGCTGTGTAAAGCCTTCTGTGGTATACTGGGGGCTGTGAGTGGCCTCTTGCTGTTTATTTGGACCTGTGTGCAGCCTTCTGTTGTATACTGGGGTCAGTGTGTGGCCTCCTGCTGTATACTTGGAGCTGTGTGCTGCCTCCTACTGTATACTGAGGGCTGTGTGCTGCCTTCTGCTGTACACTGGTGGTTGTGTTTGGCCTTCTGCAGTATGCTTGGGCTGTGTATGGCCTCCTGCTGTATACTGGGAGCTATTTGAGACCTCATGGGGTATACTGGGGGCTGTTTGAGGCCTTTTTCTGTATACTTGAGGCTGTGTGTGGCCTCCTACTGTATACTTGAGGTTGTGTGTGGCCTCCTGCTGTATACAGAGGCTTTTGTGTGGCCTCCTGCTGTATACTGGGGGCTGTGTGCAGCCTACTGCTGTCTACTGGGAGTGTGTGCAGCCTCCTGCTGTATATTGAGGCTGTGTGTGGACGTCTGCGATATACTGAGGGCTGTATATGGCATTCTACAGTATACTGGGGACTCTTGCTGTATGTTGGTGGCTGTGTGTGACCTCCTGCTGTATGCTGTGGGATGTGTGCAGCCTTCTGCTGTACACTGGAGGCTGCGCGGCCTACTGCAATATACTGAGGGCTGTGTGTTGCCTTCTTCTGTATACTAGATGTTTTGTGTTACCTCCTGCTGTATACTGGGGGCTGTGTGCATCCTGCTGCTATATACTAGGGACTGTGTGTGGCCTCCTGCTGTAAATTGGGGGATGTGTACAGCCACTTTCTATATACTGATGGCTGTGTGTGGCCTCCTGTTGTATACTGAAGGCTGTATGCGGCCTCTTGCTGTATGCTGACAACTATGTAGGAACTCCTGCGGTATACTGGTATACTTGGGGCTGTGTGTGGTCTCCTGCTGTATACTGAAGTTTGTGTGTGGCCTCCTGCTGCAGCTAGGCCCTGCACAGAGCCTCTTGTTCTACACCAGGCCCACGGTCTCTATAGAGTTCACCCTTTTCTAAGGGGTTCACAACCCTGGATGGAATCCCTGGTAGGGATGTGCTTTGGACTGGGTCATGGCTGTCTGATTGCCCACTGCCGTCTGGGTTGGCGGCTAAGGGCGGAACTCTCCTGCACCGCACTCGGAGCCGGTTCTCCGTTAATGGAACTCGCTCCCCCCAGACCAGTTATCAGAACGGTCTGGCGCCTGGTGTTAGCTCACACTCAAGGATCTCCCTCTTTGTCTGGGCCACCTCTCTTTAGGTGCCCTCCTCTGCGTCACTCACAGGGTCCTCCTCGACTTCCCTCATGAACTTCTGTTCTCTTCTCTCTATTCCCATTCTTCACTACCCACTCATATAACCTCCCACCAGGACGTGTTACCCTGGTTATGGGTTTAGCCAATTGGTCCCCTGACTGTAAAGGCCCTGTCACACCAGGCAATGGGGCTGGGGATGTCGGCGGCGACTGACAGGTGCGCGCACATTTTTGGCACCCTGACAGCGTCGCCGTCCCCCGTTTACATGGGGCGACACCTCCAGCCCTGCACCGGCGACCTGTCAGGCGGCATCGCTGCCGGGGTGTCTGGAAACCCCAGCGACGATACAGGACAATGGGAGCCTATGGCTCCCATCGTCTGACTGGTCGCCGGCACCCGGTTACATGGGGCGATGTGTGCACATCGCTCCATGATGGTCGCCTGGTTTCAGAGAACTGCTCTGAAACCAGGTGACTGCCCGGCACCGCCGACATCGCCCCATTACATGAGGCGACGTAGGGGCGATGTCACCGCCAATAGGCCACGCCTCCATGTCGCCTCTGTAATGGGAGGCGATGTCGCCCCATGTGACAGGGGTTAAGTATGTGAATGCGTAGGTAAAAGCCACATGTGAACCTTCCTCATCCACTGACCACTGAGATACTACACTTACTGGTCTGGGTGCAGTACCCCTTCGTGGTGCACCAACCAGTTGGGCACCACATGTGCACCCCCCTGCTGTATACTGGGGGCTGCATGCAGACTTCTGCTGCACACTGGGGGCTGTGTGTGAAGTCCTGCAGTATACTGGAGGCTGTGTGCAGCCTCCTGCTGCATACTGGGGGCTAAATGGCTATATGCACTACTTTTGTTCTTCTTTTGCCTCTACGGATCTGTTCCTGTGTGCTAATCCCATGAACTATCAGGTAACCTTTCAAAATTTGATCATGTGACATGTTCAATAATACTTAGGGTTGGGATGCGCTCATCTTCTAAACAGACAGGGGCCCTAACTACTCTTAATCCGCCCCTGGTCCTCACTGTGATCAGTTTTGTACTTTTTCTCAATCTCCAGGGGATTTAAAATGTTACAGGTTGTTAGAATAGCAGATATTTGTCTTAATGGCTTTGGTGTTTGTGTGGCTGCTGCTTCAGTGAGTATCATATCCCAGCATGCAACATTTTCCAGAAATCCTCATCTGCGGCAGCTTCCCTGAATGTTTCACAGACATGCATAAATTGTGTTATACTATGAATGTCCTTTGTTGCCTATAGCAACCAATCAGAAGCTGAACTGTGATTGTTTGCTATAGGCCACCTGATAAATATCCATGACAACTTTGAAAACAGCCAATGCAGTATCTATTAGCTCACACATACAAATAGTAAATAGGTATTTTTTTTTGTCAAAAGACTTTAAAGTGCGGGGATAAAATATCCCCTCAAAACATAGTAATGATGTTCCCTGAGTCAAATAGTGTGCCTGTGCAAAACATTGTCATTTTAGATTCAACGGTGTGGATTCCTTTATTGGACATACATACATATACACATACAGTCAGCTATATATATATACATGTATATATCTATTATATATATACATATATATATATATATATATATAAGAAGATTTGTTTTTTTCAATCACTCTTTGACACGCCCTCTCCTCTTTCAATATTAAGTTCTCCTTACAAGCAGATCACTTGAAATCCAGGCGGTGCACGGTAACAGATGTGGAAATCCAGTATGTAATCCATATGAGGCGTGCTTTTTCCAGCAACACATCTCGATTAATTTAAGCATGCTATGAGTAAGGATTTTTAATCTGAAACCATGTAACCATGACCAATTTTTCCAAGGGAAAGGTTCTGTTTTAACGCTGTTGTTTTTTAAACTGATTTAAATAAAGATTTTGCTTTTAAAATTAATCTGGACATGTTGCTGGAAAAAGCACGATGGTGTATGTAAATATATGTATGTATAATTAGAGATGAGTGGATCATGCTGGATCATGTTCAAATAAAATTTTCTTAAATTTAAACACTAATATTTGAAAAAAATTGAAAAAAAAAATCTTGCCCAGCAGTAATTTTTACTCCACTGAAGCGTCACTGAGCTGGTAAGCATTGGCTGTTATCTTTCCCATAATGCCCTGTAGCTTTAAAAGGAACCTGTCACCTGGATGTACCCCCCTGACCTATCACTACCTGTCCCTACACCTTCCTAGCTGCTCCCTAACCATCCCCCTCTGCTGTAAATCTGTAAAGATTAAGAAAAATGACATAACTTACTGGAGGTTTCTCTGTCAGGAGACTGGAAAGGTGGCTCCAGGCTCCATTCTCCCCTCCTCGTTGCTTCACTTCACAACCTGCTGGGTGTCATTATTATTTATTGATCTCCCCCTTCCTTTGGAGATCGCCCTCTTCTCCTCCTATGAAGCACCGGCCAGTAAGTGACATCCGGCCCGTTGCATTATGGGCCTGATCACGTGATATGAATATGTATTGCACATGCGCGGAGCCGGGCCGTTCACGTGATCAAGCCCATAATGCACTGGGCGGATCATGTGATCAGGCCCATAATGCACCGGCCCAAATGTGATGTTGCGGCTGGTGCATCATAGAAAGATAAGAGTGCAGAAGATTCCAAATGCAGGCGGAGATGAAGAAAGAATAATGACGCCCAGCGGGACATGCAGTGAAGCAGCGAGGAGGGGAGGAAGGAGCCTGGAGCCGCCTTTCCAGTCTCCTGACAGAGCGACACCAAGTAAGTTATAAGTCATTTTTCTTAATCTTTATAGGGCAGATTTACAGCAGAGAGGGATGATTAGGGACCAGCTAGGAAGGTGTAGGAACAGCTAGTGATAGGTCAGAGGGGTAGATCCAGGTGACAGGTTCTCTTTAACATCTAGTGTGTATCATACCTTGTACAATAGAGCATAGACAAAGATCAGCAAAATTAGCCTTCTCATTGGAGCACAGTCGGGAACATGATTGGATGTTTGTACAACAGAGTTGGCTTCCGTCTCCACAGTGATTTGAAGATTCATAGAATACTGAAACGATCCATAGAGGTGTGGGAACAGTTGGTATAAGACAGTTCTGGCGCTGGAGAATGGGACTAGACACAATGCTCCAGCTATGAGTGAATGTTCCATGTGATCTTAGCCCCTCAGTGACAGAGATAATTTTGACCTTAATCACCAAGTCAAATTTTAGAAATCATTCAATAGTCCCTTTATGCAGTGATAACTCTAGAATGCTTAAATTAATTCCATTGATTCTGAGACAGTTTTTTTATGACACATTGTACTTTATGCTAGTGGTAAATTTAGGTCGATATTTTTTGCAGTTATTTGTGAAAATATTGGAATTTGGTTGAAATTTTTGAAAATATCATAATATTCAAACTTTCAATTTGTATATCTTTCAACCAGTTAGATTTAATGTCCAAAATAAATTAATAAATACCATTTCCCATATATTAACTTTACATCATTTTTAAAATGGAATTTTATTTTGTTAGGATGCAAGAATGGTTAAAAATTTTGCAGCAATTGCTATTTACAAAAACCTGTTTGTTTAGGGAAATATTCATCTTTAAATGGCATAAAATAGTATAAATAATAATAAAGTATAAAAATTGCACCCCAAAATACTTCAAAAGTGCTGTCAGGAAAATTTTTAGCCCTTTAGGTGTACAAAGTCATGAATGTAAAATGGATTGAAGAAATAATAATTTCACCCCTAAGGGCGGCTTCACACTGCGGCGTGATCCGGTTCGGGGCTGTCCGGGATGACCCTGACAGCCGCGGACTGCACCAGCACACAGGACTGGAGGGCTAATTTGCCCTCCGGTCCGGTGTGCAGCCGCACGCAGTTCGCGCTGCTGTCAGCGGCTGCAGCTGCGTGCACTGCACACCGGACCGGAAGGCAATTTAGCCCTCCAGTCCTGTGTGCTGGTGCAGTCCGCGGCTGTCAGGGTTATCCCGGACAGTCCCGGACCGGATCACGCCACAGTGTGAAGCCGCCCTAAGGGTACCTTTAAGGTACCTTCACACACAGCAATATTGCTAGGCAATTTCACTGGCAATTTGCTGGTTGCAGTGAAATCATGGACACATTGTTCCATTTGTACACAGCAACAAAATGTAACAATGTGTCCATGATTTCACTGCAACCAGCAAATTGCCAGTGAATTGCCTAGCAATATTGCTGTGTGCGAAGGTACCTTTACACGTCACAACCAGAGGAGACATTTTTGGCGGTGATATTTCTCGCTGGAATTATCGCCGCCAAATTGCATACTTATTGCGGCGTGTATTTCAGGAATTTGGTGGCGATAAAACCATTGTCGTCTGGTTTCGATTTTAGAGCAGTGCTGTAAAATCGAAACCAGGCGACATTGGTTTTATCTCCGCCAAATTCCCGAAATACACGCCGCCATAAGGAGGCAATGTGGCGGCGATAATTCCAGAAATATTGCCGCCAAAAATGTCTTTGCTGGTTGTGGTGTGTAAAGGTACCCTAAAAGGTTTCTTTAGCCCTAATACTTTCACAAGGGACAGAATGAAAAAAATAGACCCTAGAATTTGCTACTGCCCCAAATGTGGTCAGGTTTGGAGAAACGGCAGGACTCAGATGTGGAGGGGCACTATTAGAACTTTGCAATGAAAGAAAAAGAAAAAACTCAAGCAAAGGGAAAAAAAATATCTTTAGCCTCCAAATAAAAGATATATTCTTTATTGATCCATTAAAAGTGTGGACATTACCCGACACTAATTAAACACTAATTTGTTTCGGTGAAGCCTAACTCCTGGATATGTGTGGTCTTGAATCTGATGCCACCAGACAACACGACAGATTGTGAAGCAACTAATTTATACTTTAATCCATGTTTGGGAGGATTTTTCAGAGGACACTATCCACTGTCTCATCAGAGACCCAGAATTTGTCTGGAAAGCATACAGGCATTTGGGGGCCGTGTATACTTCTGAGTCACTCACAATAAGAGTTGTTGTGGTGAAATTCCCACAAATTGGATTTACTTGCGATTTAAATTTGTTTCTTTAGTTTTCGAGGAGATTTGGAAAACAGACATTTGGTTCAAGAATCTCCATTCACTATTGATACATTATTTTGTTTTCAACCATCTATACAATTTATATCAGTAAACATTTTCAACTCTTTTATTCTTTTATTCCTTGAGA